>JAZKJV010001033.1:0-96483 GCA_037367405.1 Ottelia alismoides | reverse complement strand
TATTCTTATCTAGAAGGAAACAATTAGTATCACTAACTTCGACATCAGAATTCGGTAAAGAGGCATCAAGAACAGGATAAAAATCATTCCCAAAATCGTCGAAGGTATTCATGTCAATGTCCTGGAGTAAAAAAACAAGAAATCAGCGGCTGCGAACAAGTTCATGGAGCCATGGATGGTGGGGCAGGACAGACAGGAAACTGTGTAGATCTGACATGTATTGGTTCCAGAAATAAACCATGCATATTGAAAAAGCAACTACCTTAAAATTATAGCTTTTAAATAGGTTGTATTGAAAGGTTCCCATCAATAATCACTAGATTCTTAAAACAAAAAGATATTATTGGGAATCAAATTCAGTTAAATAGGAAAGTATTGGTGCTCCACAGTCCACAATTTTGTCTCACAGTGAATGACACCAATCACCCCACGATCTACAACAGTTCGCAACCCAAAAGTAAATTAACAAATCCTAGCAATATTTTGACATATGGCCTCTAACCCCTTCTCAAATTATAATAGTTGTTGGAGTATATGCGTCGTCTGTAAAATGGGTAAATGGATCATTCGAAGATCCAATTATCACATCCAAAGTTTAGTCCCACATCTACCAGTGGTGGGACTTGGAGAGCCTGTGGAGGCTATATAAGAAGCCCCAGATCTCTTGTATCCAGTGAGAAAGCTCAATGCAACATATGGTTGTTTGATGCCTTCTCCCGTGGTTTCATCACGCTCCTTAGGGAGTAAGGTTCCACGTTAAAAATCACGTGTTCTTCATATTTTTATTCTATTTTTATAATACACTTCCGCTAAATATTTAGAATTTTTAAAAAAATCTAATTTTTATAGATTTTTTAATGCAAACCAAGGAATAAATATAATTTTTTGAATTTTTAAATATAGGAAAATAATATTGAATGCCCTAAAAAAATTATATGGGATGAAATATAATATAACACTTATATTAAAAATCCTACAGATTTTAAATGCAAAATGATATTTTTTAATGCAAAGAATACACAAATAAAAATGCAATACTGGTAGGGACTAATATGTAAATAAAAATGCAATCGACTAATATGTAAATAAAAATAAATAAAAATGCAATCCATAACCAGTTTATAAAGTCTAGGGGACTCTACGTAATTTACCTGCGAATATTTAATTTATTCCACCGTTGGCAAGGGTATAAATGTAATTTATAAAACAAGTTGGGCATACATGCAATTATCCAAAACCTTTCGAACTGTAATACAAAATCATTACAAAATCTCTGGACTAAATAATAACACACAAGCACATAGGTATCCTTGCAAAATGCACACCACCTCACACGTATGGGCATGTGAGGTGCCGTGGTAGAGACCTAAGTGCAAATAAAAAATATAGGGGGCTACTTGCAAAATAACCAAAAGTTTTTACACTATAGACAAAAGTTTATAAAGTAAAAATAAAATACAAAAATACAGGGGTTCTAGAGCAAAATTACCCCTATGGGCACTAGCTGACTGCTATGATGTTTTCTGTGGATGGCATATACCCCTTCGCCTCTGGATGGCTGAGATTGGATCCCAGCTGTTGATCTGACGGTTGATGGGTGAAGGATCCAACGACAACTACTTGATATGGAGCTCCTCGCTGATCCAACGGTGGAGAGCAAGGGAGGAAGAACAAGGAAGAACGCTGGTCCAGGCGAACTTTTATCTCTCCCTTGTGCGACTCTAGCGGTCTTTGGATTAGCGGCAAGGTGCAAAACGCTCTTGGTGATCGTGACTTGCTCTTGGGGGCTTCATCAGGGTCCGAGGTTCATCGGAGTAAGCCCTGGAGGTTGATGAAGAATTAAAGCTCATGATGCTTCAACTAAGTCAAAATTAGATCTGCGACAGGTGTTAGGGCCTACAGAACCTGCAAGGAAACTTAGCACACACACGAGGATTCTGGGGTCCTGTTAGTTAGAAATGAGCGAAGATGGGAGAGGGTGGAGGTTCTTTGGCGTACGGTAGAGGAGGAGAACCAATTTCCCGATCATAGGAGTATCGGGGTGAATGATGATGCGTGGGATGAGCCAAAACTCGAAGGGGGGAGAGTGGGAGGTAACAGTGAGTCGAAGAACGACTGGAAGATGGCAGAACAGTGGTCGGAGTAGAAGCTCTGACGAACTTTAATTTGAAAATTCTATGAATTGACAACGCGCTCAAACAAATCCTAAACTAGATGAACCATCATGCTAGGAATAAAATTTGTCATCTTTATTCATTTATTTTTAGCTTAAAAATCCCTTATAAAACACATGTAAATATCATTAACTCTATTCTTTTACTAACTCTAATTATTATATAAATATTGTATATTTATCGCTATTTTAACTGAAATAATAAATAAATAAATAATAAAGAAAATAAGAGACTATATATATGCAATATATACATGCTGAGTCTGGCCCCGAGAAGAGGTCAAGACTTGACATGATTGACAAGGAATAAAGTAGGGGAGATAAGGCCTATTTACTAGAAAATCCAGAAAATTAACTTATTACATGTATATTCATCACTTATACATTATTGTCTATTTACACATTCTTTAATTTATTCATAACCAAATATTTTGTAAATAATAATTATTTCCTTCTTAAAAATTATGCATAAAATTCTTCTGTAAATAATAAAAATAATTTCAATAAAAACTTGTATATACTGTGTAAATAACAACACTCTCCAAAAGCCACAAATACAAACTTGCAAAATCAATATATGCCCACTCGAACTCCAAATTCATCAAACTCACTTTCATTGTACTCCAAATTAAATTATCTTTAAAAGGGAGATGGTTTCATAAAATTCTAGGTTAATGTATGAAATGTGGTCAATTGGGGTTTTATTGTATAATATACCTATATACTATCTATATTATTTAATTAATTAATTATTTTGTGCATATTTGTAAATATTGTATTTTTAACTAATTGTAAATAATGTATTTGACTTAAATAAAATACAAATAAAAATCACAAAATAAAAAATCAACAAAAATAAAATAATATATATATATATATATTATATGTATCACCATGTATATAATGTACTTATACCTATTTAATTAACCTGGTTAATTAATACCTAAAAATCAAATAAAAATATCATTAAAACACTTGTAAAATTTTGTAAATAAATATAATGTTAAATTATATATATAAATAATTAATTAAAAATCCAGATATTATATATATAAAGGAAGAAATGGGGCTGCCCCGCCCCATTTTTTGTCAAATTTTTTTATTTTTTTTTTTTTGAAAAATATCACCATGTATATTCACCCCTATATCCCTCATATGTGCCATTCGAATTTCGTCAGAAACAGAGACTCCTAAGGCCTCCATCGAGATGGTGTCAATTTAAAAAATCCTGTTACCGTTAAAAAATGACTTTCTGGATGGAGGCCATAGGAGTCTCTGTTTCTAACAAAATTAGAATGGTATATAGGAGGGATATAGGGATGAATATACATGGTGTTATTTTTCAAAAAAAAAATAAAAAAAATTTGCGAAAATATGGTGGGGCAGCCACATATTACCCATATATAAATATATGTATACATACCAATAATTAACCCTCTATATTTATTTTAACCGTTGTATATATATTATTTAATTAAATAAAAATCACCAAAATTAACTGTAATTTATTCTTAACATTTTTATTTACATATGTATAGGAGGGATATAGGGATGAATATACATGGTGTTATTTTTCAAAAAAAAATAAAAAAAAATTGCGAAAATATGGTAGGGCGGCCATGTTGGTTGCCCCCCATATATAAATATGTATACATACCAATAATGAACCCTCTATATTTATTTTAACCGTTGTATATATATTATTTAATTAAATAAAAATCATCAAAATTAACTGTAATTTATTCTTAACATTTTTATTTACATATGTAATTAATTAAAGGGATTTTTACCCGGCAGACCCTGTAATCTTTTGCAATTACCGCTACGACCTCTGAAACATCCTAATTCCTCTCTCGACCCCATAAACTTGCTAACCCTTGCCCCATAGACCTTGTGGTTAACCCCCATCCATTTGCCCGTTAAAAGTGACCGGATTCCGTTATATGCTTATTTTATATTAGGGATTTTTGCACTCATAACCCCCTCCCCTCCCAGTCCGTGCGCCTCCCCTGCTCGAAGCAATCCCCTACCGCCCCCAGCACCTGCTCGAGCCCTCCCCGACGCCGATGGAAGCCACCAACGCCGACGCCGCTGGAAGCCCCCTTCCCCGCCCCCGACGCCGCTGGAAGCCACCGCACCTGCTCGAGCCTCTCCTCTGCCGCCCTGCCGCAACTGGAAGTCCCCCGCACCTGCTCGAGCCCCTCCCCGACACCGCTGGAAGCCACCAACGCCGACGCTGCTGGAAGCCCCCTTCCCCGCCCCCGACGCTGCTGGAAGCCACCGCATCTTCTCGAGCCTCTCCTCCACCGCCCCGCCGCAACTGGAAGTCCCCCGCACCTGCTCGAGCCCCTCCATGATGCCGCTGGAAGCCCCGACGTCGACACCGCTGGAAGCCCCCTCCCCCGCCCACAACGCCGTTGGAAGTCCCCGTACCTACTCGAGCCCCTCTCCGACGCCGCTGGAAGCCCCCCCCCCCCCCGTCGCCACTGGAAGCCCCCCACCCACCCACCAACCGCCCGAAGCCCTGGCAGCCGCCCCCTTTGATCTTGTTTTTTTTCTATTGTTTTGCTGTTGATGATGGTTTGCTGTTGACGATGATTTTTTATAGATGTAATTGATATTGTTTTGTTGTTGATGATGGTTTTTTATTCAACAGTTGAGTTTGACAGTAAGATTTCACTGTGTGCATCAAAAATTTGCATCAAAGAAGAAGAAGAATGGAGGAATAAGAGGAGGAAGAAGAAGGAGATGGGGAGAAGGAAGATCCACCGTCAAATTCTCCTTTGGTTAGATTAACTCAAGACTAACCCAAGTAATTAACTCAAATAAAGTTAAAACTGACGGTAGGGTCTGTGGGGTAAGACGGAGCAATTTTACAGGGTCGAAGGAGGAAATACGTTATTTCAAAGGTCGTAGCGGTAATTGCAAAAGATTACAGGGTCTGCCGGGTAAAAATCCCTTAATTAAATTCAATTTCGATTTTTAATTCAATTATTTAACATTTTTTGGCATGTTTAGTCGTTATTACTATTATGTCTTATTCATCGCGCCATCTGATTGGCCAGCCCGGGTCTGTTGACCCGGGTCAACTGGCTGACTCCCGCCTCTTCTTCCGCTAACCTCGTGTCCATCATTCTCGCATTTTTCCCTCGTGCATCACTAACTAACTGTTTACGCTTCCTTCTCCAATTCTTTCGCATGCTCATCCCTCTCACTTACTCGCATTCCAGATCCACTCGAAATGCCTTGATTTGCGCCTATTTTAAATTTCAAAATCCACCGAACTTCACCTTATAAATATCACCCCTCCACTTCCGACAAGCAGTTGGTCCTCTTTGGCCCATTTTTCTCCCCACGATCGAGGTCTGGAGTAGCTTTGAGGTGACAGGTCAATATCTCCGCTGTTAGGAGTGTAAGATTCGGGTTGAAGACGTGAATCCAGCTATGTCGCCGGAGTCATCCGTCGCACGTATCCGCCTCTCTACCACAGCCGTAGATCGAGGTGATTCCATATTTCTTCTATTTTGTAGGTATCTTAGATAGTTTATCTTCAATTCATCATTCGTCTTTTGCTTTGATTTCATTTTAATCACTCAGATCAGGGTTCCATCTCCAAACTCCGATCTGCACAATCGGAGGAATTCTACATTCTTATTTTCTAACATGGTATCAGAGCGAGTCGATTCTCGAGTATTTTTATGTTCTTTATTGTTTTGTTCAAGATTCGAGATTATCAAGTTCATGGTTCAATTTTTGGAACCCTAGTTCTACTTCGACGATTTCTGACGTCATTCTGATCATCTCCAGGCGATCCTCGCACTGGCGTGTACTTCCATGCACAGATCTAGGGTTTACTGGAACCCGCATTTGCAAGGGCAAGAACAACCCATCAAGTGTGGTTGCTGAGATCCAATCGTGGGTCCCCTGATGTTGGCAGGATTCGTAACGGCAGTGCAACTCCACCTCCTTGCAACCCCATGACATATCTTCTCCAAGTCGAAGGCACTGCACATCTTGTCCAAGTGGTGTCGACACTCAACTCAAGGCATCGTGAAACCCAGCAGAGGAGAACGACGGTGGTGACATCGCATATCTCGATCTCACGCAGGCGAGATCACCTCCCCTTTCCAAGTGCACAGGCGGCACGCAAGAGCATGCGGAGTTCTCCCCTCTCCAGGCACCGTTGCACCTCCTCGACGAGTTCAGCAGAAGCAGCAGCGGCAGCCCTAGCTGCACTGTGCAGCGCCCCATCCTCCAAGCACAGCCCTCCAGATGTGCCATCGCCTAGAAGCATCCTACAAGAATCCCTAGACGATGCCACTCAACTCCATGCAGTGTCGCCAGGGCACCATTCTCCCTCGTTGGCAGTGTGGCGATGCCCCTTTGCCTTCCTTCTCGCAGTTCCTTGGCCCCAGGCGGAGACTCCTTTCTCTCGCATTGAGCCCTGGTAGAGGAGGCATCGCAGGTCTATCTCCATAAGACCCCATCGGAGAAAAGTTCAAAAAGAAGGGTTCCCAAGTGGGAACCCTAAAATAAGCCCCGCGTGGGCTGATTGTTTAAAAAAAAGTGACAGCCCAATCCGTGTTTAAAAAAAGAGGAAGGATTGGGCCTATTTCGACCGTGTTTTTAAAAAAGGGAGGGGTTTTTTTAGTAAAAGAGAGGGTAAACTTAAGGTGGGAGTTACCGCAAATTGGCGTTCATTATCATAATCATATTACATTATCGAGATGACCAGAAATTATAAAGCGCTCTACAGTGCGAGGCCACGTTTTTTGAGTAGAATCTTTGGTTGTTGAATATCAGCTCATTCCGCCCTAGCCATATCGCCCATAGAGCGGCGAAGGTGACTGACACGTCGTCCGTGGAGTTAGATCCCATCGCGTGAACCGACCTCTAGAAGCTCGCCACCCCATCTGTCTCTAGCCAAGAAATGCCGAGCTCCCTCCAGATTACAGACGATGCCGAGCACTTGAAAAATAGATGGTCAGCATCCTCTATCTGGCCTTCACACCTGTCACAGAAAATATCCTCCGTCCCTATCATACGCCCCCTCCTTTCCTGGACAAACATGCACTCTCTTCTCACACACCAGAGGAAGACCTTGACTTTATTTGGAATCTTTGCTACCCACCATGGAAGGCCGTATCCCGATATATCGGCGATATATCGGTATCAACATGTCACTGATATATCGCCGATATGTCCGATATCGGGTATCGACACGCAAAAAAGGCAAGCTGAATCCCGATGTCGGCGATATGGCGTCGATATATCGCTGATATATCGGCGATATATCGGTATCGACATGGTACCGATATCGATATGTCCTTCCATGCTACCCACACCACCTTCATGTCCATGTTAAGTTCCTCATTCAAGTTCGTTTCCGGAGAGCTGAACTCTTCAATGGCCCTCTTAGTCAAGAACCCCCCCCCCCCCCCGTTCCCATAGGAAATGGTCTGCCATCTCACTGAAATCTCCCAGTGCTGGGATCTCATCCTGCATCCGAAAAAAATCTTCCAATCGTTGCTCTGAAAGCTGCGTCACAAAACTGGGTGACCATATATCTGAGCTTGCCACTTGTGAGAGCGTCCCCTCCTTCATCGTAGCCAAGGCGAACAGTCTAGGGAACCCACCCTCAAGGGAACCTTGTCCCGTCCAATCATCTCGCCAAAACCTGAACAAACATCAATCACCCACTACAAGTCGTAGCTTGTGTATCAACGAAGGGAGAACCCTGCGAACCCCCTCCCATAAAGGCGACTCGAACCGCACCATTTTCGCCACCAGACCTGCCCTCACTACATAAACTCTCCGGAGCAAACGCCTGACTATAGTATGCGTCGGTCCCCATGTCTGAACCATCCACTTAGCCAGCAAAGCCTTGTTCATGTACTCCATGTCGCGTACGCCTAAACCCCCTTCCCTCCTTCCCTTCGTAATGTCCTTCCATCTTACCAAATGCAAGCCGGTCTTCTGTTGCTTTCCATCCGACCAGAAAAACCATCTCATCATCACCTCAATCTTCCGTCTGACTCCCACCGGCATTAGCCTTGACGAGTAGTAGAAAATGGGGCTGGCCGATAGGACATGCTTCGACAGAATAAGCTTTCCTCCTCTCGATAAGGTGATCGCCTTCCAGTCGGCCAGCCTTTATTCGATTCTGTGAATAACAAAATCCCAATCCGAGCATCTGAGCTTCCCGTCAACCAGCGGCAGCCCCAAGTAAGAGATCAGCAGCTTACCTAGCGGGCAGTCCACCAACGTAGCAATTTTGGTACTCTCCATGTCGTCCATCCCAAAAGTGATGACCACGGATTTGCTCTTGTTAATCTCCAGGCCCGACAGTGCGGTAAAGATATGTAACAGATGTGCAGCGTGACCAGTCTGTCCGTCCGATCCTCCGAGCAACAGAAGGGTATCATCCGCATATTGGAGTAAAGGAATCGAGATGTCTTCCAAGTGAAATCCTTCGCACCATCCCACCTCCACCGCTCGCTCGAATAAAACCCGCCAAGGCGTCCGCAAATAAAACAAAGAGCGTAGGGGCGAGAGGACAACCCTGTCGAACGCCCCGCTGCGGCTGAAAGTGACCTCCCCTCCGGCTTGCCATTCACTAGAACCGAGTAGGAAGCGGTAGTGATGCATCTCTTCATCCATCCGATCCAACTAGCTGAGAATCATCTACGCCTCAAGGAGACCCACAGGAAATTCCAGTCCACACAATAGTAGGCCTTTGCAAAATCGATCTTCCATATGCTACCCTTTTTCTTTGTACGCTTCCACTCAAGACAGATCTCGATTCCTATAACCAGTCCGTCCGCCATTTGCCTCCTAGGATGAAGGCCGACTGGCCATGCAGAATGACCGAGTCCATAACGTACTTAAGCCTGTTCGCCAACGTCTTAGCCACAATCAGATATAATCCATTAGAAAGTGCTATCGGCCTGAAATCCTCGATCCTCACCGTGGATTCCTTCTTGGGGATCAAGTAAAGCAACGCTCTATTGATCTTATCGTACAAAAAAAGAATAATTTAAAAAATCCACAATCTCACAAAGGGTTTGCCCTTTTGGGTTGAGATTTTTGTTCAAAAAAAAGAGTATCGTACAAAAAAATCCGTACAAAAAAACTAATTTAAAAAAAGAAAAGAAAGAAAAGTCGTAAAAAATTTGAAAAGATCGACTTATTGAGAAAAAAAGATATGAAGGCTTTTTAAAAAATGAATGAAATAACCGAAAAAAATGATTTGAAAAAAATGATTGAGAAGAAAAGCCGAGAAGGCTTATCTGATGTTTTGTTGTCATTTCTTGTCTTCTCCCAGCTTTGTCGATGTCATTATGTTCCGACAAGTATGGGAGGAAGGGGGAGTATTGTGTAGAGTTCTACATGCTGCATGTTCATATTCTCTAGATTCGAGTCCAATCTGATTTTCCAAACTCTACAGTTGATCAGATATTCAGACTCGACGTTTGTATGTTTCCGAGTCGTCAGTTTGATGTGCATATGTTTGCCACCTTTGTGTGGTTCCCATCTTTTGTTTTGGTCAGAGCTTTCATGTGTTCCATAGGGAGTCCAAAGTAGAGATCACATTCCCTATGTCATGTGGGCTAGGGTTTTCATGTGATTTCATAGGGACTCCAGAGTAGAGATCTCATTCTCTGAGACAGTATGGGAGAGACCCAGTTTTCCGACGATGAGACTTTTTAGACTCCATTCTCCAGTGACCATGGACTCCGGCGAGGATATCTCCACAACTTTTCAGTTTGACCCTTTCAAAGATGGAGTGGTTGTCCACATATTGTGGTAGGCCAGAGTACTCCGACGAGAAAACGCATTTCAGTTGCAGTAATTCTGGCAAGCGCAGTACAGAGCACATGCTTTCCGACGAGGAGATTCAGTTCGACTCACACTCCAGCTCATTTGTTCATCCTCACATGCATTGCATGAGAAGCAGCGTCCTCGATAGCAGCCGACAGTTGTGCGTGTTGAATTGATATTGTCCATAGTGTCCTGTAACGTGAGTTTGAGTGATTTCTTTCTGTCTGTCCAAGTTAAGCATTGCATGCTCCATCTTGAGGGGGAGTGTTGGAGTATATGTGTCATATGTAAGATAGTTAAATGGATCCTTCAAGATCCATTTACCACATTCAGAGTTTAATCCCACATCTACCAGTAGTGGGACTTGGAGAGTCTGTGGAAGCTATATAAAAAGTCCCAGACCTCCCGTATCCAGTGAGAAAGTTCAATGCAACATATGGTCTTTTGAGGCCTTCTCCTGTGGTTTCATCCCTCTCCTTGGGAAGTAGGGTTCCACGATAAAGATCCCATGCTCTTCTTGTTTTTATTCTATTTCTTTGATACGCTTCTACATTCTTATTTTCAATGTTCAGAAATGCGGTCCATGCGGCCGCATATGCGGCCGCATATGCGTATGCAGTAGGCTAACCGAACCGCATTTCCAATATGCGCCCATATGCAGTCCAAATGCATATGCGGGCCGCATAAACCGCATATGCGGTCGTTTATTCGGTCAAATATGCGGTCCACTGGCCCTCACTTACGGGATCCGTTTTAGGATCCGAAATAGAAAATAAAAAGAACACCTTCTGCTCCCTTGGCCCCTTCGCCCCCTCGACAAAATCCCAAAACCTCATTTCCCAAACCCTCTGCCCTAGTTTTCCTCCACCGCACAACCTGACGGCCCTCACTGCTCCATCGCCTCTACCTCCTCTCTTCGCAGCGCAACGATGCCATGACCTCCGCCTTTTGCCTCCAGCACCTCCCGCGCCTCGACAAACCTCCTTGCAGCGCCTCCTCGCAGTGCCTCCTCTTTAGGGAAGCTTCTTCCCCACCGCATGGCCCCGCCTTCGCTTCCTCGCCCTTCGAAGAAACTTCTTATCATATTGTGAGCTTCTCCTACTTCATTTCGAAATTCTTGTCTCAAGTTACAGATTTGCAACTCTTATTTTATCAACCCTAAGAAGTTTTTGATCACTCGTCATGCTCTTTCAGTTTTCTTGTGAACTTTGACTCCATAATGTTCTAATTTTTGGGTATATTGACACGACCTTTATGTTATTACTATTGCTGGAAAGTGGATGCTTAGATTTGTTGTTGGTTGATTCGCTGTAGTAGTTAAGTTATGAAATCTGTTCAGTGAGTTCACTATGTGTTACTGTGTTACCATTTTGTTTTGTTTAACAATTGCAGTTCACTATATGTTATAGTTCATCTCAGTTCAACTTCACTATATAGTTCCATTCACTAAATTTATATGGAAATATAGTTCAGGTCACTAAATTTCAGTTTATTATATAGTTCAGTAGTTTAGTTCACGATATGTTATATTCTTATTGGCTTCTCTAATTGTTTGCAACTATCTGTCTAACAGTTTTTTCGTAGGAATTTAAAGTAAACATGCAGTTTTTTTACCTCTGACATCACAATTAAATATATTTCTTTAATATTTTTAATTAAAAAAATACAAACCGCATAATCCGCATATATTTCCGCATATACTTCCGCATATCCGCTTACTCGCTCGAGACCGCCTAACCGAACGAATACCGCATACCGACTTTCTGAACCTTGCTTATTTTCAACAATAGTCATGGCCCACAGGAAATCGATCCCTAGCTCGTACCATTTAAGATCTTGAGGAATGTAATTTCCATTTTTGATAACCAACTACTTCTCTGAATGTAGAAGAGAAACTATATATAATATCCTCGAAAGAAAACAAGATAACAGATGGTAGATAACTTTTTAAATAATCCTATCTAAAATTTTTGGTTAATCAATAATGAATAAAATGAGCCAAGTCTTTTCACATGTAAAGTGGGTTTGACTTTATCGACTTCTTGCCCTCAAAACATTTTTCAAACATAGATCCAAATCAACTAAATCACTATTAATAATTTAGATGCGAAATTTGTTTATCTTTTCAGGAATCAGGACCCAAACTATAAGGCTCTTTATCCAACTGCTCATACCTTCAACCGATCAATTATTATACTTCTATATAGGGATGAGCATGGGCCGGGCTGGGCCGGGCCCTGAAGGGTCCAGGCCCAAGCCCATTTAAAAACGTTGGGCCTTGGGCCGGGCCTAGGCCCGCAAAATTTTTTTTGGTTCGGCCCAAGCCCAGGCCTGACCCAATTCTTATGGGCCAGGCCTGGGCCGGGCTGGCCCATCTCCATCTATTATAGATTATAAACTTTGAGTTTTTGTTTAAAGCCAATCTCAATTCAAGTTAGACGTGTCAAAATTATTTAAAATCTATGCCATAACAATTGTGAAACAACCAAAACTCAATTCTACCGTAGATGATTTCTCATTTTATAAAAGTGGACACAATGTTAGATGCCATGAATGTCTCACATTATAGAAATTGAAAGAGTGAACCAAACTTGCTCAGTTAACAACAACAGGTGCACAAGGCACTACATGTTAAAAAAATAGGTATAATACCCATATTGGGTAAAGGTTCAATAATAGAAAATATTTTGATGGAAAAAATAAACACTAACAAATTCTAGAATAACCAACAGAATCTAAATCATAGAATAATTAAGGGAAAATAATTTTGAATTGAAATATAATGATCATCAACATATATCCCACACCCGACTTTCTTGATTTATAAACATTGTATGAAGACATGATACATGAACAGAGCATGCATGCAACAGGTGAGAGTTTCCAGACATTTAGGATATGGGAAGGGTACGGGCCCTCTTTGGCCCGGGCCCATGGGCCGAGTCGGGTTGGGTCGAGCCAAGCCCAAGCCTGGCCCAAAAAAATTTTGGGCCTAAATATTGGGCCAAAGCCCGGCCCAATGTTTGTTTGGGCTTGGGCCGGGCCGGGCTTTTTGGGTTGGGCTTCGGGCTGGGCCGGGCCGACCCAGCCCAATGCTCATCCCTACTTCTATAGGCATGCTCAAAGCAATTTAAGTGGGTTTCTCCCGTTTCCATCTTCTGTTATAGCCTTTTATAAAAATATTTCTTGAAGCCATGATAAGTTTCCCATAATCTCATTATGAATCCAATCTTTGGCTTATTCGTGTAAGTTCTAGACATCGTGGTTTTAATGGTTGATGCTGATTTACCAAGGACAGAAAACAGCATAAAGAAAACATGTCAACAAAATCTCATAATCTTGCCAAAATTGATCAAACTGGGGATCAAATTGAGTAAATATCGAAGAAGTTTTTATAAGTTCCTAAAAGCATAAATAGTATAAGTATACTATCTTCTTATGTTTATGGGTATAGAGGAACTTGAACCTTCATATTGCATTCATCGTGCCAGAATTCACTATCTTGGATTTTTCATAGAGTTACATATTAAGAATGCATACTAGTTGAGTCCTTCTGTTGCTCATAGTTATAGAGCTTTTTGAAAGGAAAAAGTGTGCAATGCCATAAAATAGGCACCCAAAATAACTTTATATTCACACGTTAAGTTTAAACCTTATAAAGACAAAGACTCGCGAAAGATCTTTGTATGTTTCAGTAGATTCTATAAATACACCCCCCCCCCTCCAATAACTCCATTTCTCGCAAACCATAAAGCCCAAAGAATAGTCCGAGCCTAAATCTTTTCTAACCCCATGACGGCCCGTATGGCCTAGCAGACTCCCAAAAGGCATGAACATTCTCAACAGAGATGTCATCAAGATCGGCTTACACCCATATGTCCCTTGACGCAGGGCAGGAGAAAAAAAGGTGATCCATGTCCTCCAACTCTGCAGCACAACATGTACAGCACTAGAAGGAACTATCATATCCTTGCACAAAATTAGCCCTCCAAGCACCTGTCATCATCCGGCCTCTCCCAAACAACCACAACAAGATCTTGACTTGCCGCAAGATGTCCAGCTCCACATCTGCCCTAACATCAACATAGCAATCCCATGACCAAAAACCATCGAGGCATAAAGCACCTTGTATGCTTTCTTCATTGTAAACTGGCCATCAATCCACTCATAACGGTCTCACCCAACCGAGGTCCTCTTTAGCAGAGAAAATGACTTGAACAAGAATCCTAGCACATGCTATTTCGATAGCTCAGAACAAAATGAGGGGAGCACACCTCTTCATCCCAGGTATCCCTCACCATTAACTAACGATCTAATGCCATTGCAAACAACTAGGGGAACTGCAAGCACAAGGTTCCCTACCATGTCCAACCGGCCCGCTATAATTGAAAATAACCACTATCCCCATACACGTCTTATGGAACAGGAGACCGGAGCGAGAATAGAGCAAACCCCCCTCTAAAAGTTTGAGGGCTCCCGCATCAGCATAGGCTACTATGAGAGGTCGCATGAAACACTGTAAATATTTCTTAACAAATAACAGTGCAAGTTTGACCCTCCCCAAATATGAGAAACCCATTTGGCAAGAAGTGCCATATTCATTGCATCCATGCTCAAGACACCCACACCCCCATCGCTCTCATATAACATGACCATCTTCCAACTAATTAACGGGATGCCCTAAGAGACCTTCGAGCTCAAACAGAAGAAACATTGCATCAGATTCTCCAAACACTCGTGAATCCCCCACTAGAAGGAACCTTGATGACGAAAAAAGATAAAAATCGCAAACAGAATCGCCTTAAGAGAACCAAGTGATCACCCCTCGACAAATAGGTAGCCCTCCCGCTCACAAGCTTGTGCTGGAACCACTCCGCCATATGTGATAGTGCAACTGTCGCACGCATAACCAAAGGAAGGCTCACATAACTATTTGGGAGAGAGACCCGTTAGAAATGCAATGAGGTCTCACATGCTTCAATCTCCTCCACCAATACAAAAGGCATAAAGTCGGACTTGTCACCATTGAGCCCTAAGACTGGAATAATCCCCCTCTTGATGCCTATTCACCAGCATCAAGCATGAAGTTGTCATCACATACACTAGTTAATCAAGGCAATCCACTCATTAGGAAAACGGTGTTGTGAGAGAGATACTAACCTCTAGTTCACGCAATCATGTGCTTTGGCAATAACTATTTGGTTTATTATATGTAATATAATAAATAATATTGAATTTGTATCTTATAGAAGATCTTCTTAAATAGTTAACAAATTAATACATCACATCAAACTAAGAAGACTACATCAACATCACTAAGAAGAAGAAAAGCATATTGGAGCTTGCCAAAGAAAAGATAATAATCATAAAACAAAGCACAGAAAGAAAATTTTGAATCCAAGGCATGAAGAACATTAAAGATTATAATGACCATGGATGATTGATGGAAATGAAGAATGATCGAATTCATATTTATTAAAGTTTTTGTTAAAGAGTCAAAAAAATATCGCAGAAAAAAATACAACTAATGGATTAACTTAATTTACCAATCGATTAGTATAAACACACTGAATCACATGAACCATAAAGTTGGCATTTAGAAAATACATAAAAAAACATATTTTGTATAGATATTACATTTTTGAACACCTATCGAATATTCCATATTAAAAAAATAAGTATTCCATAACTTTCATTAACTGTCTTTTATTATAAGCCTTTTATTCTGAATTCAAAGGCTCATATTTTTTTTTCCAATGATGGTATAGTTTAATAAAGACTATTTTTTATGGTAACTTCCTAACTACTCATTAATATTAAATCCTAACCATTAAATATCGATCCTATAGTAAAAGTAACTCCGTGAAATTATTATTTGTTAATCTATAAAATCCTAATTTTCAAGGATAAATAGGACATTCCTTCTCATTTTTTATTTTACGCTACTACTTCTGTCCAAATACTTATGAAAAGAAAGCATCCATTGCTCTTGAATTTATTACTTCCAAAGCTTGTTGATAGGCCACACTCTTCCTTGCTCAACTTTCAAGTTTCATTTTGGCCATTGTCTTATAAAATCTAAATTATTTTGATCTCTATTTATTTTACTTCTATCTAATTTGAGAACGTCTTTTTATACTAGTTGATTACATTGATGTCCATATATAATATACAAAGTAACTTATATGCCTTTAAAGAGTCAATATTTCTTCTAAACTTCTTTTTTGATGTCACTTTGTAATTTCGACCCATTAAGATAAATTATATAACATTTAGGAACAAAGATCTTTATTCTTAAAAATTAACTCAAAGATGTAGAGAAAATGTAAGCACAATGACAAGCAAAGATATATTAAACAACAAATAGAGTAGATGTGCTAGTCAAGTTGTGACTAGTAATAATCTCCTTCTAGTATTGCCTCAAAAAATAATCTCCATACAGTAGAGGTAGTCTCAAATGAGATGCATTAAGGATGAGGAAGGACATGTGCTTGCTGCTCAGAAGGATATAGAGACCAGATGGAAGCAGTACTTCCATAAGCTTTTCATTGAAGAAGGAAATAAAGAGATCACCTTCGAAGATCTAGCTAGTAATGAAAGTTACTTGAATCCTATAAGCTATAGACGAGTACAAAGGAAGGAAGTAGAGGAGACTTTGAAGGTTATGAAACCCAGGAAAGGTGTAGGACCTGATGACCCTATAGAAGTATGGAGAGTTCTAGGTGAGCGTGGTTTGACTTGGCTTACAAATTTATTCAATGTTATTTGACGAAGCAAGAAAATGTCTGGAGATTGGAGGAGAAGCAATGTGGTGCCTTTTGTAAGAACAAGGAGACCTTCAAAATTGTTCGTATTATAGAGGTATCAAGTTGATGACTCATATTATGAAAATTTAGGAACGTGTGATCGAAAGAAGGTTGAGATAAGTTTCCAAAGTAAGAGAAAATCAATTCGGATTCATGACAGGTCGCTCAACTATTGAAGCCATCCACTCATTGCGGAGAACAATGGAGATTTATAAAGCTAAAAGGAAGAACCTTCATATGATTTTCATTGATTTGGAGAAAGCGCGTGATTCTGTTCCACGAGAGATATTTTGGAGAGTTTTGGAGAAGAGACAAGTACATGTCCTATACATTAACCTCATAAAGGATATGTATGAGAGGACTTCATCTTGAGTAAGGATCCAGTCTACGAAGACTGACTATTTTGACATCAACATTGGTCTGCATCAAGGTTCAGCTTTGAGTTCATTCCTTTCGACTTTGATTACAGATGAGCTGACTAATCACATTCAAGATGAGATACATTGGTGTATTTTATTTGTTGATGATATTGTATTGATTAACGAGACTAGAGATGGAGTAAATGAAAGGCTTGAGGTTTGGAGATATGCATAAAGACTAAGGGTCGGCTTGGTTACCAGGGTACCCTGGCATACCCCCAACTCCACCCCTGCATTCCTGAGTTGAGATTACTTGTGTGGACCCTACAATTTCTTTGGTAACATGTTTAAATAAAAAAAGTTAATATAAAAATTAAAATCATTAAAAAGTTAATATAATACCTAATTAATGTGACATCAAATTTATCATTCCAACCCTCCTAACCATCCAAACAACTACTATTCATATGAGGTTACCCCAACCGAACCCAATCCAGTTACCAAATAGACCTTAAAGGATTGCGTAAAAGTAGGACTAAGACTGAATATATGGTATGCACTTTTGATGGAAGCAATGGTCAACGAATCGAGGTGAAGATTGGTGACGATAACATTCAAAAGAAAGATTCCTTTAGATACTTGGGATCTATTTTGCAACATGATGGGGAAATTGATGGAGATGTTACCCGTAGAATAACTGTAGTATGGCTAAAGTGTAGAAGAGCATCTGTTAATCTATGTGATAAGAAAATTCCTATGAAAATCAAAGGAAAGTTTTACAAAACAGCTATGAGACCTGCTATGCTCTATGGATCTGAATGTTGGCCTGTGAACCATAGACGTGTGCAGAGAATGGCAGTTGCATAAATGAAAATGCTAAGGTGGATGTGTGGACATACACGTAAAGATCGGATTCGGAATGATGAAATCAGAAGAAAAGTGGGTGTAGCTCCGATCGAGGATAAGTTGCGAGAAAACCGCTTAACGTGGTTTGGTCATTTGCAAAGGAGAATGGGTGACGCACCCGTTAGGAGATGCGAGCGTTGGGATGTTGAACCGATTAAGAGAGGGCGAGGAAGGCCCAAGAAGTGTTGGAATGAGAGTATCCGAAGGGATCTTAGTTTTTTAGATCTAAGCTCGAGAATGACCTGAGATAGATCTGAATGGAGGTGAAGAATCCATGTAACCGACCCTACTTAATATGGGAAAAGGCTTTATTGTTGGTGTTGTCGTATAGTAGAGGTAGTAACAGATAGTCTACATAAGGAGGGGAAATGTCACTCTTGATCTCCTAGTTGCAAACAAAATTAATCAGTTACCTTACCTAACTAGATGAGCATCCCATACTTCAATTGCATAACTCTTCCAAAAGAGTCCAACCTCTTCTCTTCGCATGCAGGGATTCTAAGAACTAACATATCACTAAGTGTACATATAAAAAGTAGAATGGCGGATGTCGTAAATCCATCTTCAATGAACCAAGCAACCTAGATGATTATCATCTTAGAGAACGAGAACCACCCCTCCAAACAGCTCACAACCGCCAAGCATTAACCCACGACCCTTGTCAACATATATGCCAATGATTGCCTAAAGTAGACCAAAGTCTCTAAGCTCTATGGCATGCCTAGTATCTCCAAGCACTCAACTCTATTTCTAAATCAATGTTTTTGTTTACTCACAGACTCAACATTGTGGATCTCAGGTAACTCTTTTCATCAAAATCAACAAATGTGTACATGAAGTCAAACTTGAGGTTTCCCAACAAATTCCAGCAATGCATTTCCATTCTAAATAGGAATCATATGATTTTAAAAGAAAAAAAATTAAATGACGATTACTTGAGGTCAATTCTTGTTCCTAATGCAATATGATTATCTCTTAACATTTTATAAAGGCATACATACGTGCATATTCAGTATAGTGTCTTTTTCGCTCCACAAGGATCAAGATCAAATCAATGTTCATTTTTTTCTATCGAAGAAAAATATCTCTGATCTCTCAATGACTAATGGTTGAGTGGGACATAAATTGTATAGCTCAGACCCCTTTTAAGAAAAAAAGAAAAAGAGTGAGGTTTTTTATTATTCATGTCCCAAAATCAACAAAACTCCATCCCTCGTGTTTCTATCTCCATATCCAAGTCAAGTAGAATTTGTAAAGTCGATACCACATCACCAACTCATTGGCAACCATAACTAATGCAATACCATACTAATTCTAAATAAACGATAGATAAAGAATTCTCATTACATCCTTCTCATAACCCTAAAAGCTCGATTAAAAGACCCACAACTTATTATTATCACTTATTTATCGTTGCTCATCCAAAATATTATATTGAAAAACAATGTAAGCAGAAGATAATTTGAGGAGGAAAATGCGTCCCGAGGAAGGCTTGGAAGGGAAGGGTGGGTGGGTGGTAGTCCGTGCAAGGAGGGACGACCACCGCAAGCCGGAATCGAGGGGCGGTCGTCATCAGCCTTTCGCCAACCCGTTCGGGAGGGGTTGTTTCCGGTGTGGCTCCTTGGGGCACTGCGCACGGCAATACCGGGAGCCCGTCCAGTGCTTTTGGTGTCGTCGCTTCTCGCATAGGAGCAGTTCATGCCCGTCGCTACAGAGGTTTAGCCGGGGTTTGGAGTTGCTGGTTGGAGAAGGTGGCAGATCGGAAGCGCTTATCCTGCGCTCATCGGATGTGGGGGCGGTCTCGGCAGCGTGATTCCGTAGGGATGATGCTCAGGTGAGCCCCTGGCGTGTCATGGCGAGGGAGCTTACCAAGGTGGAGGCCAGTGAGTTGTTGTGATGATCAAGGGAGGGTAGACGCAACTTCGGTGGCGGAGATTGCTGGTTGGCGATGGCATGTTGGTGCCAAAACCACTGGATCGGGTATATATGAGGCATCCTGCTAGTCGTGCGGGGTTTGTCGGTGATCCAGGAGGTTGTGGGCGGTATAGCTGAGGTTGTCGGCATTGAAAGTTCGGGGTGTCGCCCCGAGGAATCGCTCGACCTGTCCACTAGGTAAGGGGTCTCAGTTCGGCGTGGTTAGGCTGGTGGAGGGGAGGATTGTCAATCTGGAGCTCGCCAAGAAGGAACATGTGCACCTAGGACAAGGGCAGGAGCAAGATCACGAGATCCAAGTGGAGGGGGAGGAGGCGGCGGAGGTTGATGGTGCTCTGGTCCAGGCGGTGCAATGGTTGAACGGCAGGGCAACATAGTCGTCGAGTAAGGCTCCTCGTTTTCCGCATGGAATCCAGTTCTGCACATTTTCCGTGGAATCACGTCCTAATTACACAAAGATCGCGATGGTTCATTACCCAACCCTTCCCCCCCCCCCCTCGAAAATAGCAGGAGAGGGGATTTGTTCCGCAGAAAGGTCGCTTGGTGCGGATGGATTGTGTGGCGTGTTGTTTCAATCAACTTTCCGAACCCTCGGGGGCTCCAGATGCCAGATCCAAGAAGCTACTCGGATTCGGGATTTAGAGCGGGCATCAGCAATCCAGACCCGAGCATCGAAAACTAAGACCCCAGGGGCTCCGGTTATCCAATAAACTCAGGATCCACCTTCCGGATCTGATCAGCAGACCAACAAGTGCCAGATCCCAGACGTTCTGGACCCATCTCGAAAACATGAGCCGCAAGCTTGCAGATTCTGAGCACGAGTGGATCCTCTGGCCAGGCAGAATGTGGAGCCTCCAGGGCGGGGCGAGTGAGCGAGGTGGGGAGTCACAAGAGCGGAGAGACCCTACGGCAGGGCTTCCGGAAAGGGAGATCGGTGGCAGTGGTAATGCGAAGAGTACGAGGCTTTGTCACCGACCGAAGGGGAGGGGCACGAAGAAGGGTTGAGGTCCATAGCTTTGGTAGGGAGCTCCACTATCAAGAAGTGCGTCAGTGCGGGGGACGAGACGCCTGCGAAGGCTTTGGCGAGTGTTTCGGGAAGTGAGGCAGCACTGTTGCTCCCTATACAACAGGCGGAGTTCAGAGAGGGAGCTCGTCGAGCGGTAGAATGTAGAAGGATTGATCTATGAAGTGCGGAGGGGGAAGGTGCTCACATGGAGTCGAGCCCTCAGGGCCCGGGGATGGGGAGCAACAGATTCGGAGCTTGTTACGCAAGAAAGGACTCCCTCAGGGCGGAGAGGAGAGGGAGGAGAGAGGCTTTGCTCGCTTCAGCGGAATGTGAGAAGCTTAAGCAGGTGTTGCAACCATGATCCACCCCCTTCCATGTATTGGAATCGCTTGAGCGTTCTGGACAGGAGTGTGGCAGAGCAGTTGGGTGTGGTCCCGCCAAAGAAGAAGATTTAGGTTGTTCCTTGATGAAGATACTCTCATGGAATGTCAGAGGGTTGGGCTGCCCCGAGAAGAGGTTGGGAGTCAAAAACATGATTATGGAGGCTGGTGCAGACGTCATTCTTCTTCAGGAGACAAAGGTGACAAGAGGCGTGGACATAGTCGAGCAAGGGCTAGATGGAGGAGGCAGGTTCGACCAGGCTGAGTTGGTGGCACAGGAAGCGTCGGGTGGGTTACTGACTGGTTGGAGGAAAGATGACTTCGAGCTTTTGGAGGAGTTGAAGTCCCTGTTATGTTTGTCCGTAAGGCTGAGAAGGCGAGTTGATGATCTTTTTATCCTAGTCGCAAACATTTACGATCCGGTGGGAACTGAGAAAGGCTCTTTGG
The DNA here is from genome assembly GCA_037367405.1 of Ottelia alismoides. NCBI lineage: Eukaryota > Viridiplantae > Streptophyta > Magnoliopsida > Alismatales > Hydrocharitaceae > Ottelia > Ottelia alismoides. Next base: position 74,653 of record JAZKJV010001033.1, on the reverse strand, counting down.
AGACGGAGTTGGAGCAGTTAGGAGCAGCGAATGCGGCCGAGATCTGGATCACAGGGGTAACCTTAATGTTACGCTTCTTCCTAATGATTGTCCGTAGAGGAGTGGTTGTGGAGACCATGAATTAGAGGAGTTCCGTAGAGTGGCTCACAGCTTGGGTTTGTCGATTATAAATGCGATTGGCTATGCTTTTACCTGGCACAATGTGAGTTCCCCCTATCGCAGGCATGGGCGTTGCCGCGGGCTTACTCCGACCACACGTTGATTCTTTGGTCATTTGAGGAAAGAAGAAATAGGTTCTTATTTCAGTTTGAGCGGAGTTGTCTTTTTAGAGAGGAGGTTGCGGAGAAATGGAGAGGTTGGTCCCCAGTAGGCTCCGCCATTTCAAGGTTGGCGGCAGAACTGCAGTTGTTGAGGTCGTTCCTTACTACTTTAGGGAGGGAGGTGAAGACAAGGCGAAGGGTTAGAAGGGAGGTAGCTCAGGCTGGTGTAGCTCGGTTGGATGGTTTAGATGATGAGAGAGGCATGTATCAGGAAGAGTTGACAGAGAGGCCAGGCTTTCTTGAAGAACTACTGCTGGAAGACAGGAAGAGGTGGAGTGAAGGCAAAGGTATAGATAAAAGTGGTTGAAAGAATGGAAAGCCAACACAAGATTTTTCCACACAATGGCTTCTGAGAGGCGGAGAAGAAACTATTTATATGAAATTGAGGTTGGGGGATAAGAGTAGCAGGAGAGGTGCAGATTGGCAGTGCTCTACGAAGCCATTTTGTTGAGGGAACGCGAAGAAAAAGAGGGGATGGTTGGGGGTGGCTGGGGAGAGGGGTGGAGACTTTGTCCGATGAGCAGGCAGCGAGTTTAGTGCTACCATTTAGTGAGGAAGAGGTGAAGAGAGCGGTTTGGGGTTTGATGGCGGATGGTACCCCTGACCTTGATGGTTTCCCAATGTTGTTCTACCGCAAGTTCTGAGAGTTGGTGAAGGAGGAAGTTTTGGAGGTGTTGAACGAGTTCAGGGAAGGGAACAGAAGGTTCGAGAAGGTCAACAGGGCATTATTGTTCCTCCTTCCCAACGAGTATCCGGTGAGGGTCGAAGACTTCAAGCTTATTGCGCTTTCCAACACAATTTACCTGATCGTGGCTAAGATTTTGGCGAACCAGCTTAAGGATGTTTTGGACTCAGTGGTGCTTCAGGGGCAGTCAGCATTTATTCTAGGTCGGCAGATGGCGGATGGTCTAGTGATGGCTTTAAAGAATTGTCTTGAATGGAAGCGGTCGAGGAAGAAAGGGGCTATGTGGAAGATTGATTAAGACAAGGCTTATGATTGTGTTGACTGAAAATTCCTGTGAGCGTCTCTACGAACGAGAGGTTTTCCCGATCTATGGGTAGATTGGATGAAGAGATGTGTCACTACCTCATCCTACTCGATTCTGGTGAATGGCAGGTCGAAAGGGGTTTCTTCCAGCCCCAACGGGTGTCCGATAGGGATGTCCGTCGACCCCTATGTTTTTGTAATAGTGGCAGATGCTCTGGCGGTACCGTTCAGGTGTGCGGTTGAGGCAGGGTGGTGTGAGGGCTTCTGCCTGGAAGGTATCTATATCCCTTTGCTTCAGTATGCGGATGATACGATTCTATTTCTTGGAGGCTCGGAGGATCAGAATGGCAATGGAGCTCAGTTGGTCGAGATTTTCAGCAGTGTTTCAGGTCTTGAGATCAACATGCACAATTCGACGGTCATTACATTTGGGATGGATGATACAGAGCGCTCTACTTTGGCGAAGTTGACCGAATGCCCCCTTTGGAACCTCCCTATTTCTTACATGGGGTTGTCGTTGGTGGCTGGGAAGCTGAAGAAATCGGATTGGGGAGGTAGTGGTGCAAAAAATGGAGCAGAGGCTGGCTGGGTGGAAGGCGGTCACGTTGTCTAAGTGAGGGAAGTTGATTCTTTTGAAGCATGTGCTTTCGACAATTCCTATGTTCTTCTTTTCTACTCGACTAATGCCGGTGGGGGTTAGAAAGAAAATTGAGACTTTGATGAGAAGATTCTTCTAGTCGGACAGGAAGCAGTAGAGGTTCGGGATACACCTGGTCAGCTGGGAGGAAGTGACGAGTGGGCGCAACGATGGGGGGCAGGAGTTCGTCATGTAGAATGCATGAACAAGACGCTTATAGCTAAGTGGGTGATTCACATTTGGGGGGCATCGTCTTCGTTGGCGGCTAGAATTGTGAGAAAAATCTATGGTGTCAGAGGTGAATTGGTGGTTGGTAGAGTGTGGTTTGAGTTGCCGCTCAGGGTCGGTATCCGCGAGGTTCTACCGTTGATTGCATATAGCATGCAACCGAAGGTGGGAGATGGCCATTTATTCAGATTATGGTGTGATGACTGGTCGGGGGAGGGTGCCCTAGAGACAAGATTCCAAAGATTATTTGCTTTGACGGCATCGAAGGAGAGTACCCTTTCATAGGTGACAGATTTGGGCACGTGGTCGTTGATTTTTGTTTCGGACCTTTCCAAGCAACGTCTGGAGGAGTATGTCAGGTTGGGCGGCGACTCCACCGTCTGGACGTTTTACGCAGGACCAATATTCAAGAAGGCGCTATGCGGTATTCAGTTGGAGGGATCACTGCATAGACAATATGTGGTATGCAAGAGAGTATGCGGTTCAGCGGTTTTATGCGGTTTGATATTTTTTATTATTAAAAATATAAATTAATATTTAATATTATGTTAATATCCTCAGTCGGGAGAGTATGTGGGGAGTATGCAGTTTTATGCGGAAGAATATGCAGTTTTATGCAGGGAGTATGCGGTTTTACATGCGGAGTATGCAGTTTTATGTTATTATGCGGGTCGGGTTATTTGGTTTTACATTAAATAAAAAAAGTTCTATCAGAAAAGCGATCGAGTATGCGACCGCATAAGGGGTATACTCGGTCGAGTATGTGGGTCAACCCGCATACATGGTCGTTTCATCATACTCGGAGTGGCAAGGCACCCAAGTACGAGTATGCGGCTTACTCGGCCGCTTTTCTGAACACTGCACACGACAGCGATCATTTTGTATGGGAGGGCGCGAGATATTCTGTGAAGAAAATTTATGAGGAAATGAGGAGAGTGGCAAAGGAACAGGATTTGGATCTTTTCCATGACATAAAGGTGGTTTGGGCTGCTAAGATTACGTGCAGAGTTACGGTATTCTTGCGGTGCCTGAGAAGGGGTTGCTTGTGCGATAAAGCAAGGAGGGGGAGGTTGTTAAGCTTGACGGACACGATGTGCAACAGGTGTGATGGGATGGTGGAGGACTCGGAACAAGTCGACATCTGAGCGATCTAGAGAGAGGCTGGGATCACTTGGGTGGCGAACGGAGGGGCAGAGGTCTAGAGGTCAGTTCGAGACGTGGGAAACAACTCCACAGATGATTGTTCCAAGCCGTTTGTTGTTCTGTGGGCCATCTGGGTGGGGCAAAATGATTTGATCTTCAATAATCAGAGGTTTTACTCGGAAAATTTTGTGTCTCGCGAGCGTCAAAAAAAATTTTGTGTCTCACGGTAACGCCTTGTATCGCTTTTGTGTTTTACGGTAATGTACTTTAATATTATGTTAATGAAATATTTTTTGTGGTGACTCCCACATCGGGGGTTCACCCTCTTTCCTATTAAAAAAGCAGGAGATAATTTAAAACAAAGGAACAGTTGTAATGAAATGAAGCTTGAAAATTTATTTAGAGGCCAATTAATTTCCATGTCTAATGTTTCTGCAAAACTAAGCGACTAGTGTGTGTCCCTCAATGCCCGTAAAGATGCACAAACATGCTCGATTTATAGTTACGGCTATCAGACGACAGCCCATGTACGGTTGCCTTTGTTTCCTTGAAACTGGAATGCGTATATAGGAAAGAAAATGAGGAGTATGCCACTAGTTACAGTAACAAAACATATACTCAAATAACTCCTGTAAAAGAAAGGAAGATTTAGCTAAATAATGCAAGAAGCAATATTAGGTAAAGAGATGTTAGACAATATATGGAAGCACTAGAAAATTCTACTATTGTAATATTTCGTAAGAAATATGTATAAGAAATTCAATCCGGGAAGTTCTGCCTATTCGTAGAGGACAAGCATTTACAGGTAAAGGGAACAAGCACGTGCTGCATTCTACGGAGCTCGTAATTATCAAGCTTACTGACCGGGGAAGGAGAGGATACAAGCGCGGTTCCGCAATTCGCAGATGCTCCTGCAGCCCCACTGTTTTTCTCAACGAGACAGAGGATCAGCTTAATTTATTATCAGTAAATCCACGACAAAGGCAAGAAAATCAAGGAGAAAGATTCCTCACGTTGCGGCGGGAACCCTCTTGATGATGACATCGGATCCGTCGGGGATCATCGACTCCTCGTTCTCGTACTCTGCAAAGCGAAATCTCGATCAAGGAAACGGGAAAGGATTCTTCCAGACGGTGAGCATCATGAGAAGAAGTTGGAGGCGTGCCTTCGCCGGTGCGGGCGTCGGAGATGATTAGATCGAATCCACCACAGTTGAGGTTCTTGTGCTCGGTAATGCGGGATCGAAGGTTGCGCACGGATATGGAGGTGGTGGCGCCGAGTTCCACGCGGTCGAACGCGATGGAGCTCCGGAATTTGAAGCGGATGGGCATGGTGTTGGTGGTGGAAGAGGAAGGCGGAAGTAAAGAGAGGGAAGGGGACGGTGTTACGGTGGAAAAGAATAAGTTGGAGAGGAATAAGGTGGAGGTAAAGAGGCGGGGAGGTGAAGAGAGGGCATCGATAATGAACAAAGTAGTGCTTCAAAAAAGACAAAATGTAACATTTGCTTTTAGAGCAGGGAAGAAAAGTTAAACGGGGCTTTATAGAAAAAAATGCCCTTGGAACAAAAGGCTGCAAGCAAATAATTAATTCAAAGAGTTGAGAGGCGAATTTGTAAGGAATCTTAGTCTTCAATCACATTTATTGCTGAAAGAATGAATCTAATCTAAATCTAATGATGCTTCAAAAGTGAAACTTTGATGTGGCACAATTCCTATATGAAAATATTCGTTATTATATTATAATAATGTTAGATTGTAGTACAAAGTAGATAAAATTGATGATCAAAAACCAAAAAATGTATGAATTAAGTGAGCGGATTTTTTTACTTGACAAACGCGCTAAGGTCAAACTCAATGAGTCGATAAAGAGTTTAGATCTAACTCGGACAGTTTAGTGTGTCCATTAATGTGTGAAATATTTGTAATATCTAGTGTAATATATGCAATTAAATGCAATGGGATTAATGCAAAGGAAATGTGAATGAGTTATGCAAATGAAATGGCAAAAATATAATGCATGTATATGGACGCAGAAGTTTTTTATGGGTTTTTTATTTTTTTTAATTTTTCTATAAAAGATCATAATCACAACTTAAGGGAGTGAAGCCTTCCTTGGAATTTCCAGAGTGTAATATGTCCAAGATGTACCCCTAATGTGACAGTCCCAATGTCCTTTTCTTTGCTTTTTTGAACAACTTCAGAAAAGAGGCATCCTTGAGATCTTTTATCTCAGAGATATAGGATGATCATATTATGAAACACTTATTATCATCCTTATATCATTTCAAATCATTAGGATTTTATTTCAAATTGGCAACAAGTTCTGCTCATGAATGTTGGGCTCTCCAATCTTGACAAATCATCTGCCACCACATTTTAACTCCAGGTTTATCACGAATTTCAAGATCGAATTCCTGTAGTAGAAGGATCCATCTGATGAATCTTGATTTGGCATCCTTCTTGACTTGCAAGTATTTGACGGCAGAGTGGTCTGTATACACAATCACTTTGGATCCAAGGAGGTGGGTTCTGAATTTCTCCAGTATGAAGACGACTGCTAGCAGCTCTTTTTCAATGATAGTGTAGTTTTCCTGAGCTTCATCTAGGGTTCTGCTAGCATAGTGAATTGCAAATGATAGATTGTCTCTTCGTTGTCCTAGATTCACTCCAATAACATTAGTCTGATGCATCTTTCATGATCTCAAATGGTATAAACCAATATGGCGATTGAAGGACAGGGGGCTAGATGATCAATTCTTTCAAGTGATTGAAGACTTGGAGGACTCTAGCATCTACAATAAAATCCACCTCCTTGCCTAAAAGTTTAGTTAGCGGTCGGGCAATTTTTTTGAAATGTTCAATGGATCGTCAATAGAAACTGACATGCACTAGAAATGACTTGACTTGCTTCAAGTTTGTAGTTGGCTTGAGTTTAGAAATGACGTCCACCTTTGCAGGATCTACCTCCATGTCACGTTTGGATATGGCATGGCCTAACATGATAATTTACATTACCATGAAATGGCTCTTCTCCCACGAGAGCACCAGGTTCACTTCACAGCATCTTTTCAGCACTCGGTCTAGGTAAGATAGCATTGATCAAAACTATCGTCGTAGATCAAGAAATCATCCATGAAAAACCTCATGAAAACTGCCAACCATATATGCAAATATGGGCAACATGCATCACTAGAATGTCGTTGGAGCATTACACAAACTGAACGACATTCTACTGAAGGCATAGGTCCCAAATGGACAGGTGAAGGTCATTTTCTCTTAATCTTCAAGAGCTATTGTGACTTGGCTGTAACTAGAGTTTCCGTCCAATAAGAAAAAATACTCCTTCGTGGCCAGTCTTTTGATTATTGGTCGATGAAGGGAAGCGAGAAATTGTCCTTGAATCTACATAGGCGCGCCAAGATATTGGAACTCTAGTTGTGATCTCCTCTCCTTTGTCATTCTTCACCATGGTGATCCCTGATTTCTTTGGCACGACATGCAAGGGACTCACTCATTCGAGTCGGAGATGGAATATATAAATCCAGCATCACACCATTTTGTTATTTCGTTCATCACAACCTCCAGGAGATTTGGATTCATTCTGCATTGAAACTCGTAGGAAGGCTTGTTGTCCTCTTCAAGGTATATGTGATGTGAGAATAATGAGGGGTTGATCCCATGGAGATCTGAAATTTTCCAACCTATGGCCTTGTGGTTTCTTTCTAGAACCTTGAGCAGACGAGATTCTTGTTCCTCGGTTAGTTCTGAATTGAAAAACACGAGGAACATGTTTTACACACCCGCAAGGAAGGCGTATTTCATGTTTGCTAGGAGTGGTTTCGATCTGGGTGGGGTCTGATTCAATTCAATAGTAACCTCAGCTACTGTTCAGGGCAATGGTGTCAGATCTTTCAATTGTACCATGTCCACCATTGGCACTGTAAGCACCAAGTCTAAACATGCATAGAATTCTTCAATGATGGGATCTTGCACACAGAAATTTCCAATAATGTCTTCTTGTTCTGCCAAGGACAAGTGGCCAATAATAAATTCATTTGGTAAATCAGCAAAGATCTCATCTTCGAAGACATATGGGAACTCGACTGTGATATCCACTCCTTCCCCAGTAGTGAGGAATTCGCGGGTCTTGATATTATCCATGAAACATTTGTATCATGGATTTCAACAAGAAAGTCACGGTCTTATGTTCGTTGTTCTATCGACTCGCTCTCATTTGATGTAGACTCGGTCTGTTTTGGCACTTGTATCATCTCGGTAGGCGCATTATCGATGCTTAAGAGAAAGGTGATCTGTCCAGCACCATATTTCACCACTACTTCGGTTGTTCGAAGGAACGATCATCTAATGTTAATCGGGGTGTGGAGTAAAGGAGTTGAGGTGTCCATGTTAAAAACTATGAAGTTCGTAGGTAATTGCATCCCTTGAATGGATACAATAACATCCTTTAGAGCGCCTCTGGGATGCTTAATTGAAGTGTCTGAGAATTGTAGAATCATTCTTGTGGACTTGAGCAGTCAAAACCAAGATTCCTTGAGTAGTGAGGTAGTCATCAAGTTGATTGGCAATCCGCTATCAAGGATTACTCAATCGAACTCTTGGTCGAACATCTGGCATCTGACTAGAGGATCTCTCATTTCTTTCTTTTTGGTCCGAAGATTGATGATTGCGTTCGGAGTAGCTACGGTCAGAATATGCTTCATATTTCTTTCTTTGGCTCAACACGGTTGCCTCTTTGAAATGCATGCCTCTTTAAGTCCATTCTTGATGTTTTACATGGGATTAATGGATTTTAGCAGATACATCTCAAGAACAAGATTCTGTATAATTCCAACCACATCATGGTCAGACAAGGCGGTTTTTAAATTTCTATTTTTTTGGATTTTCTCAAAGCATTTGGAAATGGAATATTTACAGTACTAAAGGTAGAAATAGTGTTCTTATTTGCATCAAATTAGTGCCCACGTCTAGCTATACAAATGGACGACTAAAATGAGCATCGTCATCCAAAAGAGGTGGACACCCAAAAACTACAGGCATGACTCCATCGACTGGCATTGCAGTGGTTGCAAGTGCAGTCTCCTCTATTGCTAGCATGGTGGTGCTTCAGCTGATGTTGTTGTTTCTTTTTGGAATTTTTTATTTTTCTGATTTTTTTTGAAATTTTGAATCTGGTGCTTCTCTTCTGTCTTCTTCTTCCTCACCTGGCCCGATTGATGGATCGGCTGGTGTAGAAGAGGATGATTCACCAGGTGAATCTTTATTTGTCCCCTTCATGGTGGCAGTCGATTGTAAGGTCCTACCGCTCGTAAGAGTGATATCATTAGATAAAAACAAATCATGCACATCTGACTGCTCTTTCTTCATAAATTTATTGGGGTTGGCCTCTACCTATGCCAGAAATGGAGTTTTGGCAGCAGCGAGGTCATCTAGCTTCTGGTTCATTTCAACAAGGCACTTAACCAACTAAGCCAAGCAATCCAAGTCGAGGTTCCCAGGAGTAGACTTGAACGGTTCACCGTGCTAACCATGCTGATAGTAAGAACGATGTGGAGGTTGTGAGTATGAATGCGAAGAATTATGCTGGGGAGAATGGTGGTACTACTGATGTTGAAGAGGTTGGTGATGATAAGGAACAACGGAGTACTGTTGATTCTGCTAGTATAGTTGGTCCTACGTTTGCTAGTAATGATTCTGTCTCCAATTGCCATGGTATGGTGGAGGCTGTTGGTGGTGTTGAGGCTGGTTCTGGATAAATCACCCATCTTGCTGTTGAGGGAATGGACGGTTTCCTGTAGACTGGCCCTACTGTTGTCTGCTAAGATGGGCCAATTGTGCATTGTTTCTCCATATGCCATTCATCTCTTGAATGAGAGGTGGTGTAGGAGAGCATGGATCACGTAGGAGCTGGAACTCGGGCTGGTAAACAACAAGTTGTTGCTATTGCTGGGGAGATGTAGGCTTGGGGGTCGACACGTAGTATGCATGTTGGACCGCTGGCTGAGACGGACTATGTTGAGGAGGTTGAGGTGATGATGGATCATTCGTCTCAACAAAAGTCAAAGCTGATGTAGACACAAATTGGTGGGTGTTGATTATGCTTACCAGCAACTTCAGCTGCTTGGTGATTCGATCTAGTTTATCCATATGTTGTGTCCTCTGTTCGATCACAGAAAGTTTCTCCAGGTCCTGTGATCGTTTCTCAATGATATCCACCTTGGACAAGTATATCCTTATGATGCTTAGGTTGGAGCTCTCATCCCTGTATGGATCATGGGATGTCTCCATATGAACTGGCTTCAAAAGATTGTATGGTTGATACTGATATGCACGGGACGATGACAAGGCAGCCTATCATACAACCATTTACTCAAAGATCATCCAAACAACATCCTCATCCTTGTTTAAATGTGAGCAACTAAACACAACATCCACAAGCCTCTAGTTCTCAATAGTCAATCCCCAAAAGAAGTGTTGGACCAGGCTGGTCCGTGGAATATCATGATGGGGATATTTCTCTCGTAAATATATAAACCACTCTCAAGCCTCATGAATGTATTTATAGGTAGCTTGGGTGAAGTTGGCAATGCGAACACACATCTGATTCAACCGCATGAGAGGGTAGAACTTGTGCAAGAAGGCGGGCCTAACTCCTCACAAGTGGTGACAACTTCCCCAAGTGATTGATCCAATGAAGCATCTTATCTTGAAGGATGAATGGAAAGGTTGTCATTTTTACCATGCCTAACGGTATGTTAGGGTAGTAAGTTTTACTGTAGATGCAAGCAAATTGTTGCATATGGATATAAGGTTCCTCATTTGCGTTACCATAGAAGGTGGGAAGAAGTGCCAAGAGTTGAGGGTTCAACTCGAAGTGCACATAGATCACAGAGATTTGGATCCACTCGGTCATCTGACCCATTCCAGGGTTGTAGGTATCCTTGAGCGTAGGCTTGGGCCTCTCTCTTCGCTCATCTATCGGACCTCCATCAGCTTTGTTTTCTCTCTCTTCCTTGTCTCCTCCTCCTGGATTGTCTCTCCTTTTCCTTGGATAATTGAGCATATCTTAGAAGGCGACCTGAGCAAATGTCTGGTCGGTGAGCTGTTGTTGCCTGAATAGAGGTGAGAAGTTGTGCATTCACCGCATTATAGTCCGGTTGACCCTGCTCTGATTATCGTTGCGGTGGGTGTTGCGGTCCCTTCCCTTTCTAGTGGAAGCCATGTCTTTATTTGAATTTGAATTTGAGAGAATCTCTGGCTCTAGACCGAGCTCGTGATCTGCACATGGAATGATGCAGTGATCAGTTTGTATTGAAGCACTAAATGTAGAAAATTGTTTTGTGTTAAGGTCAACACAGAACTTCATTAAGGATGGCGATGTATAATGAGCGAAATCAATTGCCATCCAAAATGGACATGGTTTGGGACAAGAGTGATCCCGGATTATTGAAGAAGGCGAGGAGTCTAGAGATTGGTCTCGAAGTCCAAATTGGGTTCTTAGGAATCGCCCGAATTATTGGAGAAAGCAAGCGCATGGAATCGATGTTGGTGTCGACGGGGTTCCGACTAAGCCATCCATGAGTTGCCATATTAGGGTGAAGAGGGAGATCAAGAGTGAATGGAGTGATACAATGATAAACAAGAAAGAATTGGAATGCAAAATAGGAGAAGGCTCAAAAGTGAGCGGGGATCAAATGAGGAATAAAACAAATGAAAATGAAAGAGGCACAAAATGTGCAAGAATGATTTTTGAACTTAACAAAAATCAAACAAACACCAAACAAGTTGTGGGTTCATGAAAACTATAGTTTTGCGGGGGTATTGTCGATCCACATGGCGGATCAACATCCGTCGAAGCGACCTCCACGAAACCCAGATAATTCAATAATTAACCCACAATATGTCTAAAGCAATGAAAAGCAAAATATGTGGAATTAAAATTTGTTATAACTCTACAATGGATGTGTACAGGAGTAAGTATGTAGAGTACCGAACACAGGGTGCAAATGGTAGATCAGGCAATAATGCATAAAATTCACATGTTCTTCTGGTCTGTGTTTTTATGTGGGTTTTTGGTTATATATTTTTATGGGTTTATTTTTCATATATTTTTAATCATTTTAATTTTATATTTCATATTTTCTTTTCATATTTTCTGATTTTTTTATTTTTCCTTTTCGTTTTATAAAAGATATATAAGATATGCAAGTAATATATAAGGCTATATGTACAATATAGGATGATATATATACTAATAAAAATAAACAAAATACAAAGAATAAAATATTTTTGGGTTTTAAATTTTTTACTATTTTTGTGATTTTTTTAGAGAATTTTGCTAATTTTTATGGATTTTAAAGTAAAAAGTACCCCAAAAATGGAATAAATAGTCCAAATTATTTTGGAAATTTGAAAATAGGAAATAAATTCAAAATTTTCTAAAACTATTTTTTATTATATAATATAAAGAAAATTGAGAAACATAAATAAGTATTTTTGGAATTTTTGGGAATTTTTTATTTTTCTATAAAGGATTTTGGAGCTTTTAAATTTTTATGGATTTTATTTTTTAATCTTTAGGGTTTTTGGGTGCTGGAGTTGTAAAATAAATAGATAAAATATGGGCAAAAAGATTTTTCGAAAAGATTTTATATTTTTTTGGTATTTTATAGATAAAATATGGGAAAAAACATGCTCTTTTAATTTTTAATAAATATTAAAATTGCCTAAAATTGGAATGCAAAATTATAGCGTGAATCTATAAGCAAATATTTTAGAATTTTTGGAACACGGGTAATAATTTTAATAAATAGAAAAAATTCATAAAAAATAATAAACTAGGAAGGGCATTCATGAAATTAAGAATAAATACAAGGATGTTTTTGCAAAATACCCCAAAATATTCAACTAAGATAAATACTTCTTGTATTAAAATGAAGTGCAATAGCCGTAGGGGTACACATGCAAAATCTCCTCCTCTCGCGGGACTGCACGTGAGGTGACGTGGATGGACTCAAAAGAAAATACAATAAAAGGATGGGGGTTACTTGCAATTTTTACAAAAAATAAATGGTGGATGAAAGTTTATATATTAAATAATAAAGTATAAAAAGTAGGAGATGGAAAATACAAAATACCCCAAAACGTGCACGACCTGACGGTTCCTGTCTTCCACTTGCCACATGTCTGCACGAGATGAGCCGATTAGGCTTCGCTTGGACGACAGAGATTATATCTCTTGAAAGAGATCAATAGTCAATGGCTGGTGCATCCGATGATTGCTGGAGATTATGAGAACGAAGCCCAATCCAAAAATTGTGGTCCCCCCATGAACAGGGAAGAACACGACTGTGGATGAATTTCGTTCGAAGATTCTGGCTGGCTCCGTCCGCCTGGAGATGATCCAGGCGACTCAATATGTTCCTGGAGGAACCCTCTAGTTGCCGGAATGCTCACAGAGCTTCGAGGTCCACTAGAGCAAGCTCTAGAGGTCATGGAAGAACTGAAGCTCAGATAACCTCCAGGTTCTGCAAAATCGCTTAGTATGAGGCAAATCTCCTTCTGGACATGCACAAAAAGGTAGTCGGGCCGAGGGTAAATTGCCTCGACCCATCAGAGGGCGAAATGGAAGCGTAATGGGGCATGGCAAAGGTGTTCCTATAAGGCGGCGAATGTGGAACACCAGGATCTTGATCGAGGTAGGATCGGGTTGAGTGGAGCGGTGCGGGGCATGGAGAATCGACAGGAGAAGAGAGTGAGGGCATTGGGCGAGGCAGAAACACGACGGAGCACGGTGGATGGTTTGCCGGAGGCAAGCTTCGGCAAACTACGAATGTGGTATTTAACACTAATACAAGAAATGAAAAATTAATCTAATGGCATGAAATTAAACCTGCAACTAAGAGTTACTTAGAAATCACTAAAAAGAACCTCGAGCAATGTTGGTCCGTGAGATGGACGTCACGACGACGGAGGTTGGCCGAAGATGGTGGAAATCACCTTGAAGCTGCTCCTCGATCCAACCAAAAGCTTGGCGAGGAAGCTGCCAACTTCCTGGAGATATTGAGCGCGAAAGGAGGGAGAGAAGGTGGCCAAAAGGGACTCAAAGTCGAATGGAGGAAGGGGCGGTTTCGTACAAGCGACTGAAGCGGATGGAAGATCAAGGTGGCATGGGTGATGGATCACTCCTCGTTCCAAGAAATCAAGCACGCACTATAGCTTGATGAACGAGGAGCAAAAGTGAAGAATGAATCAGCCCGAATCGATGTCTACATCGATTGAGAAAAAATGGAGAAGATTGGTCAAACACATGGTCTGACAGGGCTAGGCTGGTTGTTAGATGAGTTGACCAAGGTCAACCCTTGACACAACCTAGTTGGTCCACGTGGACCAACTAGAAAAGCCGGTCCTAAATTATTTGGAAATCAATATTAATTAGTAAATGATTTAATTAAATTCAGGTTATAAAATAAAAAAATATTTATTATTTTCTATAGCATTTTAATATGACTTTTATTTATTTTTAAGAGTTAATTTATTATAAGTTAATTTTTTGGGTTTCATTTATAGGTATATTTACACGTGCTTTGTATATTTTTATTTTTATTTTGTACTGTTGATTTTATTATTTTATTTTCCCAATTTATATAATTATAACTTATTTTTATATACATAATATATTTTTATTAATTTTTTGATATTTTATGCACATTTAAATATATAGGGATGTATATCATATAGGTATAAGTATAGGTATTTCATCTATGTTTTTTGTATACTTATTTTATTTTCTGTATTTTCTTAATGATTTTATTTTATTATAACTATATATATACTATAAATAATATTTACAAAATCATAAAAAATATAAAAATATAAAAATAATAAATAATAAATTAAATGAAACCACCTTCATTAAATAGTTGATTAAAAGTAATATACGTGATTTTGATACATTTTGAGTTTTTATTGAGGAGATATGGGTCTGGGACGTTTGTGTTTTGGTTTTTATTACTTAGAGTATAAAAGGTACACTGTATATATTTTGAATAAAATCAATTTTGTCTTTTTACTTGTATTTTTATCTACAACTCTCGTGTAGAAAGTTTCTTTATTTGAGGTATGTAAAATAGAAAATAAAATATGTTCCAAAAATGCAGTATTGATAATAAAAGAATGGGATTTTATTGATTTATTGTCCCTTATCTCCCCCTACTTTCCTTATCGACCCATTCATCAAGATGCCTAGGTCTCATAGTTTAGGGTCATAAAATACCTTTGGCATTTTATTAATTTTCTTTTATTTCTTTATTTTATAATTTTGGCACTAAAAACAATATTTTATATATAATAAACAGAATAAGTAATGAATGCTAATTTGTACAAAATAATGTTATTTACATGCATTAGATAGGGGTTTTGAGGACAAAATAATAGAGTAAAGGTGATGAAATGGAGATTCATCACCCTATACTTGCCTTTGCTAGTCCCTAGCAAACACTTATGTGATAAGTACATAAAAGAAAACAAAGAAATAAAAAGAAAGAACTTGGATTGATTTTAATTTTCAAACTTGTCTTCACAAAATCAAAGTTTGGAGCTTAAGTCAAACCTTTGGATTTTAGGTGCGGTCAGAACCTTATTGGGAAACATATTTGAAACACAACCACCTTTGAGAATCACAAAACCCTGCCCAAGTCTCCTCAATAGGTAGGTCAGAACAGATCAATTCACACACAAACCCTTATGAGTATGAATCTATCCTGGACAGTATGTGTGATATGTAGCTCTCCTCGACTGAAGCGGTAAAAGTCAGTCTTCTCCAACATGGTGATCCTAATTCCACAATCCAACAACTTTTTCCTTGAGAAGCGAGGTATTTTTCTAAGATCAAGTGACAACCAACTCAAGAAGAGAGGATGGAGAGAAGAATGGACAATAGCTGGTGTAGCTACATATTCTAGTATGCTTGACTAGTGTAGCCAAACCACCCGGCTGCAGGCTCACATACATATGACTTTGAATCTCAAGCTTGCTTATTGACTATACAAATATGTACAAACATGCATGCATTTTATTTTCAACCAGGCATGTCCACTTTTTTTTGGAGTTTTTGTTTTTTTAATACTATATACAATAACATTTGCATAACGACTTTTTCTTCTTGAGTCACTAAACTATCACTTTTTTGAAGATTTATTGCAACCCGCAACTTTTTTCTTTAGATCTCGTCACCATTGGATCAGGTTGGGGTGCAAATGGCCACAAATGTGTGACTTCTGATGTTTCCATTGACTTGTGTCTCATGCCAGTAAATCCAGCCCTCTACCACTTCAACTAAGGTGAGCAAACCGTAAGGTGCAGGTGTACAAGCTAGGTCATTATCAACAAGAGTCGTGTGTGGGCTCCAAAATACTCTATTTAAGCAGTAAAGATGACATTGAACCAAGTCTCATGATTCTCAAAGAATTAAGTCAACTAGACATGAAGTACCTCAATTCTGGTTCCTATAAGGTTCCTATGATTAGGTAGATTTAAGGCCTAACCAAGCTGCAATCTTCGGATTTTACTTAGCTTGTTCAATTGTCAAATTCAATCCTAAAAATGCAAATGCTATGCACAATGCAAAAAATATTTTTGTGATGTAATTATTAGGTTTTGAACTTTTTATGGGTTTTGAAAAAGGTTTTGCAATTTTTTAGGGATTTTTTATTTTGCAAATGTTTTGGGTCTTTTAAAACTATTTTTTGGAATAAAAGATAGGTACAAATATTTACACTAGAGTGATTCAATTATTTACAAGAATTAGGGTTTTTAAAGATTTACACAAGGGATATGTTAGTTATATACGTTAATGAAAAATGCTTATTTATTTGGATGATGTATATATTCCTCAGACTTATTTGAAAATAATTTTACAAACAATTTTGAAAACTACATTCCAAAATAATTTTTGCAAATAATTTTTACAAAAATTTACAAAATATTTGAAAATCATTTTGCAAAGGTTTTTCAAATAGTGTATATAGATTTTTCAAAATATTTTTGCAACCATTTTCAAAACCATTTGCAAATAAATTTTAAAACATTTTTATTTCACACAAAGGGAATGGCTTTTATAATTTTTTTACAAAGGTTGAAGACATTTTACAAAATATTTTTGAAATAGTTTCAAAAGGTTTTAAATTGATTTTCAAACTATTTTCCAAGCATTTTGCAAAAACATTTTTACCTGATTTATTAATCATTATATATAAAAAGAAATTGAGGAATAATAAACATCTTTTTATTAATTGATTTGAGAGTTGTATATATATACAATATTTTAGCCATACTTATTAAAAATACAAAAGTACGAGTTATGGCTAAAGTATATACGAAGTATATATGACCCCCTTGTTGGACATGCGAGCCCACGACGATCCATTATGCAATAAATGTTATTGCACATACCATTCCCTGATCTGAAATGAAGAATAAATAATTTGCATAATAGGTCCCTTAGTACAATTAGGGTTATGTACCATGGCCATCTTAATTATCATACAACTGTTGATTCAATAATTGAGTCATAGAGGCTGGTGCTTGGATGAATATCTAAAGAGTTGGATTGAGGACTCATCAAGCACCGTCAAATGATTGTTAAGAGATGATCTCTAGCCCGAGTAGGAGATGGCAATACTTTCTCAATTAGGTTGATATATGACCGACCTCTTGATGCAGGTCCTCTGCATAGGAATAGAGATTCAGAGGTGTCAGATTAGTTAGGTCAAAGAGCTTAACGAGATCGAGATAACCAAAGTCCTATATCGTATGTTGTCACGATACAGGCACGCATCCTCTGATCGGAGACAAATACGTTACTATATGTCTGAGTATGTACATTTGGCAAACCAATAGGTTGATGACCTAACCAAGGTCTATACACCGGCGCACTGGTGTGCATATAAGGGCATATGAGTAATACAATCTCTCAAAGGGATCATACAAGTTCATTTACTGAACCGGAAGGCATGAGCTCACTCATGAGATATTGGGAAGAATCAAATTCCGTGCACGGTCGTCTCGCTTTGGAAGCTTGACTGAATTTGTAGGTTTGATATATACTTTTGGAAAGTATATGATCAAGACCTAGGTATGATATATGCTTTTGGAAAGTATATGATCGATACCAACTCCCAATGATCGAATGAGAAACTTACTGATAAAACCATGAAGTAGACAGTATAAAGTTGATCCAATACTTCGGGTTTATTCCGAGTCTTCCAGTATGCAGGATGTACAAGTATTGGGAATACCTGAGGGTGATGTGATCATAAACGATTGTATAACCATGACGCTTCCATTCCTAGGGAGTGATGAAACATGTCTGGATTTTAGTGGCTCCTCTCAGTAGAGAAGTAATCTGATCTCGGTCTAAATGTTGGACATTGATCTGAATGTGATTCAGATGCAATGAAAAGATTAGATTTGCAGTCTTGATTTTATCAAGCATCTATGGGAGGCCCGCGATCTGGATTTGAGATATGATCTCAATATCCAAGTCACTATATGTGGAACAATACAATCGCCCTGTCCTTATCTCCAAGTATCCGCAGAGACAGCGCATTATCCTTGAAAGAGTTCAGGATAATTTCATTCTTGATATGTGTATCCGAGCATTGAGAAAATTGATAACTAAATGTGATTTAATTATCATGAATAATATGAATTTGATTCATATTATAAGGAGAGTTATCTAAGATAATTAAATGTGATTTAATTATCAAAGATATGAATAATGTGAATGCGATTCATATTATTTGGGCACACGAGAATAGAGATCCAAGATGATTAAATGTGATTTAATTATCATGGATATGAATAATGTGGATAGCAATATCCATATTAGTCATATATTTTATAAATGTGATTTATAATATATAAGAGAGATCTATTTGTAATTTACATTTGTTAATTAAATGTTGATGTGAATTAGATTCACATTGGACAATTAATTGAAAATGTAATTCACATTTTATTTTAGGTTGTGAATGTAATTCACAATTTTCCAATGGAAAGATTGCAATATTCATAAAATAATTATGGATTATTTTTGTAGAATTATTTACAACAAGTGTTATTGTAAATCTTGGAGATTTCCATGGAATAATGTAATCTCATGCGATCTCATGAGATGGCATGAGATTGCCACCAAATCCAATATTATGGAAGGAGGCAATCTTCATTCCATAATCTCCATGCTTGATTGATTTAATTTGGGATTGATTTATATTGATTTATCAATATCGATTTAATCTAAATTAAATTAATTGTTGTTGATTTTTACCAACACAAACCTTAGCCATTAAAAGAAACACAATCAATTGGAGCCATTGGATTTGTGTTGCCCATGGATTGAGATCCATGGATCCCAAAATATTATAAAAGAAGAGGCACCCCATTGCTCTTCTTTACACACAAGAGAACATAAGTCTCTCTCTCTCTCTACACATCAACCCTCTCTCTTCCTCTCTCATGTTCGTCCACCATGGATGCCCTAGAGGGAGTCTCCATCGCGCAACGTCGTCGTTATGCTGCCCGATCATTTGCTCGTGGATCTCCGTCTCCTTCGGTGCGCCTCACTCGTGAAGAAGACGTCGGATCTCGTGTGACGAGATCAGGAGATCCACCACTTGGATCATTGATGAAGCCACATTTCATCATCTTTATTCTATCATTTTGGCATCAAAAACCCTAGCAAATGCGTGTAAATAGCATTAAATCCATCATCTTATCATTCATGCATGCACATGTAAATAGTGTATAAAATACTGTAATTAAAGACAAAATTATAGAATAAATAAAAGAAAAGAAAAAGAATAAAATATTGTAAATATTTTATGACCCAAAATCTTAAGACCTAGGCATCTTGATGAATAGGTCGACAAGGAATAAAGTAGGGGGAGATAAGGGTCAAATACAATAAACATTAATTCATTCTTTATTCATTTTGGGACCTATTTTTGATTCTACTTTTTATACATCAAATAAAAGAACTTTGTAAATGAAAGTTGTAGATAACTAAACAAAGAAAAATACAAAATTGATTTCACTGAAAAATAATGTACAGATAAAAAGTTATGGTCTGACTAAGATTCCAGAACTCTAACTTCCCAGACCTGTATCTTGCAAATAAAAACTCGAAATGTACCAAACTCACTTTAACTGTATATAGCATACAATAATCTATTTAATGGAGGTGGTTTTGTATTTTTCGGAGTTACGATTTGAAAGTTGAGTTCTGGACCCCCATTGTATACTTGTACAGATTAAAATATTCAATTTATTATTTATTCATTATTTTTGTAATTTTATATTTTTATAATTTTGTAAATATTATTTATAATACACTTGTGTATTAAAACAGGAATAAAAACTCAAAAGAAATCCAAAATAAAATACTTGTAATATAATACATAGGTATACTACCTATACTTATACCTATATAATACATACTCTTATTTTATTTAATAAAAAAACACATCAGAAAAATAAAACAAAAATATATTTAGGTGTATAAAAGTATTTTATAATTTTACAAAATAATAAATAAACATAATAAAATTAAAATACACAAAATAAAAATAAATTAATTTAATATATAGGTATAGGTACCTACAAGGGCATAAAAGGAAACTTATAAAAATATATCTCATAAAAATAATTAAAAATCAC
Organism: Ottelia alismoides; assembly: GCA_037367405.1. NCBI lineage: Eukaryota > Viridiplantae > Streptophyta > Magnoliopsida > Alismatales > Hydrocharitaceae > Ottelia > Ottelia alismoides. The sequence goes on along the minus strand of JAZKJV010001033.1, from coordinate 54,604 downwards.
CATAAAATACTAAATAAAATAATAAACATTTTTTATTAAATAACAAAAAATAAAAAAATCATTTTCTATTTTTAAATTATTTTTTAATGTATTTCCAGGAGGTTTTTCCTGGTTGGTCTACGTGGACCAACTAGGAGGCCTGGCTCGTTGACCGAGGTCAACAGCCTGACCTTCCTCCCAGCCTGTGTCAGAAGCCTCGTTTTTCGTCATCTTTGACGATTTTTCGAGGCTTGACCTTTCACCCATTAACGATAGTTCCTTCTTGACTTTTGTTGCTCTTCTATCAAGGATAGCCGCCCAGATGATTGCCTGAGCTGTCATGCATCGAAGCTCCCGATAGACCTCGTTCTTTGGAGCGCTTCAGCCGCAGAGTCAAACCAAATAAAATGGGCACCCAACTCCCATATGAAATTCGAACCCCATTCAACTGAGTTTCCTCCTCTCTTTCGTGCTCCAGAAAGAGTCGGAGGTGACAGCTCCATCTCGCGCTCGTCAGGAGAGTCGTAGGTGCATCAGGGGCGTTCCACCCACCTCCGGCGACACCCTCCCGTCGAGGTACCTTTAACCTCGGGCCCCTAGCCCTCGAGGTGTTTATCCCTCTTATTTCTCGTTCTCTTTTTATTCTCCGTAGTCGCAGCATCACAAATCCACCCTCCATCTCGATTTATTGACCAAATCGCATCTCGAATCCACCTCGCCGGAGCGCATCTCCGGCCGTTTACCGTAGCACTACTCCTCGCCGCCATTCATCCTCCACGGAGTCCAGGCATTTTTCCCTGGACTCTATCGCCTTTTTCCTGCAGGTTCTCGCGAACAAGGAAGAGCATGAGGCTCATTTTGCGTGCTGCCGGAGATACCTGGAGCCACGTTGCTCCTCCGTCTCCGCCAGCGTGCTCTGGACCACGCCGGAGCTTTTGGGAGCCGCCAGCATCTAGAGGAACCCAGCAGGAAACTTCGGGACCATTTTGAGGCACATAGGAACGCTGGAGAGGGGAGCCATCACCGGAGGAAGGTCGCCACGACGGACCTTCTTCCCTGTTCGTCCACCAGTCGCCTCTTCTGTCGGATCATCAAGGATTTCCAGAAGCAGCATCTGCCGTCCGATTACGTCGTCCTCGGCCGTTGATCACAGCGGGAATCATTTAATCTCAGCCGCAGGCGACGAAGGGGTATCAGCACACCCAGAGCTGACACGTGTCAAGTGGACGGCTCACAGCCGTTCGATCAGCGCCCGCACGTGGGTATTTTGCAATCTCGCCCTGGCATTTTTGTATTTAGTATTTAATATGCAAACATTCATCTGCAGTTATATTAATTTTGTAATATTTATAAAAAGACCCTGAACTTTTCATAATTGCGTATCGGTTCTGACCACGTCACCTCACGTGACAAGTTCACGTGAGGTGTGGGCTTTTTCCAAGGACCCCCCTATGGGTTTCTTTTTTTCTCTCTAGTCCTGTAATTTTCGTATTATGTGTAAAAGTTTCGGAATATTTGCATGTAAGCCCCTGAGGTTTATGTATATTACAGTAGGGTCCTTCCCAGGCGCGTGCAAGTCACGCGTTTGGGTGGGTATTTTGCACTTATACCCTCCCAGGTTTCATTATTTGTACTTGGTCTATTAATTTGAATATTCAGTGTTATATTTTGTGAGAAAATTGCACCTTGGCCCCTGGACTTTCGTCTATTTGCACTTATGCCCTTGCAAGTAGTGTAGTTTCTCTTTGTTGCTTGTATTTATTTAGTTCATCATTTTAACTCTAAAAATGACCAAAAAATAGCTTAGGCTCCTGTTAACTTGCACTTTCACGCCATATTTTTGCATTACATTTTTGTTGCATTTTCATATTTATTAAAAATAAAAAACATGCATTTTCCTTACTGTTTGCATTAGAAAATACATAAAAATTATAAAAACATTTTGAAAATTTCCAAAAAAATTATATTTTGTGTGTTTTATCATCTATTAGTGTCATTCCAAAAATCACTAAAATTTCAAAACAAAAACCTTAAAAATTTGAAAACCTCTAAAAACTTCATAAAAATCTAAAAAACTTTAGAAAAATCATAAAAATATAAACTCAGTTGCTGTGTCTTCCTTATTTTATTCTCTTTATTTTAAAATTAATTTGGGAAAATTTTGTTACTGTTTGATATTTTTCATTCCCATTTTAATTTCGGCCAGCCTTGTTGTTCACTGTTTTCTTATATTCTGATTTTTTAAAAATACCAAAAACAGTTAGAATAATCCCCAAAAATCACAAAAATATCTTAAAAATATAAAAGACCAAAACGATTTTATTTCCCAATTTTTGAGCATTTTTCACTATTTTTATAGTTAGATTATCCTCTCTTTCTCTATATTGTATATATATTCCTATATTGAAAAAAAGCAAATAAAAAAATATAAAATATAAAATAAAAAATCAGTAAAAAGAAAACCAAAATACAAAATTAAAAATAAAAAATATAAAATTAAAAAATATAAAATTAAAAACCCACAAAAACATTTGCATTGCATCTCGTAAACATTACATCATATTCACACACACACACACACACACACACACACACACACACACACACACACACACACACACACACACACACTTGTTGATCTATCCTGCCTTGCTCCCTGTGTTCGAACTCTCTGCATACTTGCTTCTATACATCTTTTATGTAGAGTTAAAAATAAATTTTAACTTCACATTTGTTTGTCATTTCTTGATATCTATATTGTGGGTTAATTGTTGATCAAATACGGGATTTTGTAGTGATCAATACACCGACTGTTGATTCGCATTGTGAATCAATATGACCGCTCTGAATTCTGTGTTTATCAATCATCAACATGGATTGCGAGAAGCACGCGATTCGTCCCCGCGCTCGCAAGCGTCTCCTCCATCGAATTGGACTTGAGATAGGAGGTCTCTTCATTTAGAGACTCGATCGCAACCACGTTTCAAGAGGTAATCCTATTACTTGTTTGTGGTTTAGATGAAACAATATGAGAAGTGTTCTTGGATCACGTGGTTTCGTCGCATAAAACTTTTTAATTTTCGCTGCATAGAACTAGTGTGACTAGTAGTTCTTCATCGTATTCGATGCAATGCTCACGCTTACATGATGCGCTTGAGGATCTAACTATATCCTTTAAGTGGTATCAGAGCCTTAGGTCAAAGGTTTTGGATACAATCCACAAACCTAGGACGACTTGGGTTCGTTAAGGTCGCGAAAGTTTTTTGTCGCATTTAATTTTCGCACATCTGTTTAGTGAATAAATTCGGCCCTGTTTAATTGTTTAAACACAAATTAATCACTTATTTGTTCCCCATTAAATAAAGAAACCATAGGATCTGAGTTTACGTAATTTAGATTCCGTTTGCTTGAGATATGGTTGTTTTAATGAACATGTATTCACTGTTGCAAGAACTGCGAATCTTAACATGATTAATGAGTTAATTACTATTTTGATCCACCTCGAAATACATAAAATATAACTTATATTCTGTTCTAAATCAAATTAGCAATCTTTGAAAATTGAGTTTGTCTAATTTGAATTTAAATTGATTGAGGTATGTTAATTTTAGTGAGTAGGGGTCACTGCTGAAATTACTGTCCTAATCAAGAACCACGTGATTGTCAATTAGTGAAATTAATTGTTAATTTCATGAAATAATTATGGAAAATATTTGAGAAATATTAGAAGATGATTATTTCCTTAATTGACATGGCCTCAACCAATAAATTGATTAGATTTGATCTAGATCGTAATTGGAAATACAATCAACAAACTTCTTGCTTGAATAGGATTTGAGATTTGTTTAGCAAATCTCATTATAATTAAAATTGTTTTGATTATTATTATATGGTATAATTTTGGTTGAAGAACCGATGATCATCTAAAGTACAAATTGATTTATTTGGCATTATCCTTTCCTGAGGTGGATATGGTGTCTAGTCGGAGAGCATTGGGGTAGCGGGTTGCAACGTATGTGGTCCGTCCCACTCTCGTCGGTACTGGCCTTGACAACAGGTAGGGACTCGATAATGTCGGAGAAATTAAGATGTATTTTCCTAGTTATTAAAATTAGAATTAATACGTACTTTGAGATAATACCATATATATATTCAAGTAAAACAATCAAGTTTGCTGATTGAATTAGATTGATAATACTTTAATATGATTGAATTAATTATATCCAGTTAAAAATACTCTATTATGAATAGATGTGTATTTCCTTGGAAAAATTAATTATGTGAATATGATTCATGATAATTAATTAAAATTTGAATATGAGGTGGAGGATCACATAAGTGACATCCATGGTCTCCCGTCAAGGCGAAGGGTTCCGTCGCCAGAGATTGTATGTCGGAGACGCCTGTCTGAAGTGATAGCTCCTGCATACAAGCCATTTGGATCGGGCTCTTCTCTTCTCGAAAGAGTAAGGACGCATGCGTAGTGACCCCAATATCGGATCCTCATATTATTGGGACAATATTGGATTGCGCATAGTGAGTTGCATTCCTGTTGACGGTTGGTTCAATTAATGACAGGTCAACATCGCGTTAGGGGTGGTAGGCCGGGTGTTAAAGACCGAATTGGGAAATGCAAGCTGGCTTGCAAGGCGGAATGTGTTCCCGTTTCTTTTTATCGGAGTCACATGCTCTCATATTATTGGGATGTGACAAAGATAAGGAAGGAGATCCCAGATCTTGCTTGAGATATAATGGTAAGTATATCTCTTACATTGAAAGTGATTAAGGGAATGAACTTTCAGTATGGACAAGGTAAGACAACTTTGATATAAAAATTCCTAAATCAAAGTAAAATATGTATATATATAAATATATACACTTATGCAAATTTCTTATTCCAGATAATCCTTCATTAAACCCACTCAATGTTATACTCAATGATAACCGGTAAAATATCATGGATTGGATTCATGATCCAGATATTGTACTTGCAGTTGGACACATAATGTATGTGGTTGCAATGTGCAAGTTTCCTCATAATAACGAGGAATGACAATTAAATAGATAATAGGACTACAACACTAGGGTTTGTATGTCTCTATAGTCTTGATCTCTCATTGGATATACTTTGGAAGTGACATGTCGATGATGATCGCAATTGTCAATTAATCCTTATAAAAATCTAAGAAGATATTCTAGCATACATATGTGCTCTTGATATTTATCATGTATGACATGGTTCACTGCATCATGCAGAATGGTAGCTCTATAAGAGATGATGTATTCAAAATGTTTGAATATCTACCTGAACCAATATGTCAAGAGTTAAGATGGATGTAGATACGATGAGTGTCATCATTCTACTGTCTATACTCTAGTCATTCATGAAGCTTCATAATATTCATATAGTATGAATTTAATGAAGCATGTATAAATGTTGAAATGCTCTTACATTGAATTCTTTTGAATTTAACATAAGAGATCCTTAGTCTTAAGCAATGGTTGTTTATAGATGAAGGGAGCGTTGTGGAAGCATGGGTCGGAACCGAATAAGAAGGAAAGTCAAAGAGTTGACCTACTTCTATGACTTCCATATGGCATCCAGATAGTTGGATGGATGCCAATACTGCAATGAGTCGATATATTGATAGTATGACTATCTGGACTATCTAGGATCCTTAGTGAAGAACTCAGATAGAGCACCAGAATAATCTACATATAATCATTGACTTTGACTACTTATTTGATAAGATAAAGTCTAATAATTGTATCTCAATCTTCTAACAACACTTGCAATAGGTTGCATATGTTTTAGAAGACTGGAAAATCTAATCTTAAGGTTTAGTCATCCACATGGATATTGATGCAATTATTGCAACAATCTCTGTTGGATTGATAGACTTGTTAATTTCAGTGGGAGAACCCTTAGTCTTAGAGAATGTCTCTATGACCTAGATATAAGAATACACTCATTGTTTGTTTCTAAATGTTGGAAATAAACATGAATTCTGAGATAGAACTATCATAAAGAGTTATGATGGATATATTTCAGATAGTAATCTAACATCTAGTGGGCTCCACAAAATTAGAAAATTAATGAATGGTTCATTAAGATTTCTAATACGGAAAATTATAACGTTTATAAGATCAATTGGAGGATGAAGATCATTTGACAATGACCTGGCATCAAGTTTTGGACATATGTCTGTTGATGAGATCAATGGACTAGTGAGAGATGAAACTTTAGATTGTCTAAAGGTTCAAATCTTACATACTTGTGAATATTGTATTCAAAAAGTAAAAATGTCAAATACACCCTTCCTTGGGAAAGGTATAAGATGTCGAGGTATCCAGGATCTCATACATATTGATGTATGCGGATCATCCATATCATAGTAAACATTATGGATATGTGATATCTGTTGATGATTACGTATGATATGAGATTTCTTCTCTTCACCTAAGAAACCTTTGAAATGTTCAAAGATTTCATTATTTTTGTTTTAGAACCAAAGTTTGAAGGAAGATAAAATGAATTTGAGCTAATCTAGGTAGCAAGTACCTACTAGCTAAATTCAAAGAATACCTTATGGAGATATGAATATCATTTCTATCTCAATCCTCCTAATACACCTTGACTCAATAGAGTTACAGGGAGATATAATTGGATCATGTGTGACATTATTTGATCAATGATGAATTTTAGCATAATTTCCTCTTAGTTTCCAGGTATATATGTAGTAGAGACTACATTATATATCCTTAATGAGATTCCATGCAAGTAAGCTGGAATTGAGCACTAGAGAGTGTAGCTTCATTAGGAAAATAAAGGATGGTATTGGATACCTACTTTATGACCTTGAGATTCTTAAAAGATCTCATCTCTAAGAATATGATTCTTAAAGGATGACTCTCTTGAGAATCAAGAAGAAAATGAAGTGTAGGCTCATTTAATCTTGAGAAGATAATGAGGCTCCTGAAATAGGGAACTAAAAGGACAATTACAGACGAAACACTAATGCTTCTTCAAATGAGTTTGAGGATGTATTCCATGTGTTGATTAAATCTGACAAATGATCGGACTTCATGTGATGAAGCTCCTAAGGATCATGGCATGGAAAGATGGATGTTCGCAATAAAGTCTAAAGTAGACTTCGTATAGTAGTGGTGTATATGGACCCTCGAGGATCCACCTATATGGGTAAGACCCATAAAGGTGTAAATGGATCTTCAAGAGAAAGAAGTCAAGATTGCATTCCTTTATGAATACCTCTCCGAGGATATTCACATGAAGAAACCCCAGGGCTTCATGGATGAGAAAAGCAAGATGTGAAAGCTAAGGAATCCATCTATGGACTCAAATAAGATTCTTGAAGTTGGACCATAAGATTTGATGAAATTATAAATGTTATGATTTCAGATAGAATCTGGATGAGCCATGTGAAGCTTAGTGGGAGTGCCTTTGTGTTCATCATGCTAACTGTAGATGATATCCTAATCATTTAAAATGATATAAGGTTAATAATAAGTATTTTCCAATCTGGTTTTTCCATAACTTAAGATATGATCTCAAGGATACCTCTTGGATCTTAGTTCTCAAGGTGTTCAGAAGCATAGAGAAGAGGGTATTGGGACTGTCACATTAATGGTACACCTTGGACATAACCATTTTCTGGAAAAATCCAAGAAAGGCTTCCATACCATAAAATATGGTACTGACCTATCTAAAGGGATATCACCTCAAGGAGTTGAGGAAGTGAATTCTAGAACTGCTTGCACTTGTGCATTAGTTACAAGAAGCTGAGTGTATGCTAGATGTGTACAAAAGTCAGATATCTGCCATGCAGTGGGAGTAGTAAAGTGTTGCTAATCCTACTATGGAGAGAAAACACTTGATTGCAGTAATAAAAAAATCTTCATAGATGACAAGATTTTTAAGAATAGTGATCTCAAAGTCTTATCTTCAAAAACTTAAGACTTTATAGATAGAGATCTAAAAGGTCTTAACTGTGGATACCTTAAGAGATAGTGATCTCCGAGAATAAGGGTATTCTGATAAGGATTATGGAAATACTGGTTATGATAATTGTTAAGCTGTAGTGTCAAGGATACTGTAACTAACAAGATTGAGTATTGGTTGTGATGAAACCACTGTTGCCGGGGATATGCAAGTGTCGTAAAAGGACTTGGCGCAGTCTCGCGGTAACAGAGTGACTGATCAGGTTACCTAGCTATTTTCTTAATAGCCTATGATTGTCACAAGAGTGCGGGTTTAAATGATTAGCCCATTAATGGCTCTTTGGCCTAGTGGGAGATTGTTGGACATGCGAGCCCACGACGAGCCATTATGCAATAAATGTTATTGCACATATCATCCCCTGATCTGAAATGAAGAATAAATAATTTGCATAATAGGTCCCTTAGTACAATTAGGGTTATGTACCATGACCATCTTAATGATCATACAACTATTTATTCAATAATTGAATCATAGAGGACGGTTCTTGGATGAATATCTAAAGTATTAGATCGACGACTCATCAAGCACCATCAAATGATTGTTAAGAGATGATCTCTAGCTTGAGTAGGAGACGACAATCCTTTCTCAATTAGGTTGATATCTGACCGACCTCTTGATGCAGGTCCTCTGCATAGGAATAGAGATTTAGAGGTGTCAGATTAGTTAGGTCAAAGAGTTGACTTAACGAGATCAAGATAACCAAAGTCCTATATCGTATGCTATCACAATACAGGCATGCATTCTCTGATCGGAGACAGATGTGTTACTATATATCTGAGTATGTATATTTGGCAGACCAATAGGTTGATGACCTAATCAAGGTCTATACACCGGCGCGCTGGTGTGCATATAAGGGCATATGAGTAATACAATCTCTCAAAGGGATCATACAGGTTCATTTACTGAACCGGAAGGCATGATATCACTCATGAGATATTGGGAAGAATCAAATTCCGTGCACGGTCGTCTCGCTTTGGAAGCTTGACTGAATTTGTAGGTTTGATATATACTTTTGGAAAGTATATGATCAAGACCTAGGTATGATATATGCTTTTGGGAAGTATATGATCGATACCAACTCCCAATGATCGAATGAGAAACTTATTGATAAAATCACGAAGTAGGCAGTATAAAGTTTATCCAATACTTCGGGTTTATTCTGAGTCTTCCCGTATACAGGATGTACAGGTATTGGGAATACCTGAGGGTGATGTGATCATAAACAATTGTATAACTATGATGCTTCCATTCCTAGGGAGTGATGAAACGGGTCTGGATTTTAGTGGCTCCTCTCAGCAGAGAAGTAATCTGATCTTGGTCCAAATGTTGGACATTGATCTGAATGTGATTCAGATGCAATGAAAAGATTAGATTTGCGGTCTTGATTTTATCAAGCATCTATGGGAGGCCCGCGATATGGATTTGAGATATGATCTCAATATCCAAGTCTCTATACGTGGAACAATACAATCGCCCTGTCCTTATCTCCAAGTATCCGCAGAGAAAGCTCATTATCCTTGAAAGAGTTCAGGATAATGTTATTGTTGATATGTGTATCCGAGCATTGAGAAAATTGATAATTAAATGTGATTTAATTATCACGAATAATATGAATTTGATTCATATTTATGAATTTGATTCATATTATAAGGAGAGTCATCTAAGATAATTAAATGTGATTTAGTTATCAAAGATATGAATAATGTGAATGCGATTCATATTATTTGGGCACACGAGAATAGAGATCCAAGATGATTAAATGTGATTTAATTATCATGGATATGAATAATGTGGATAGCAATATCCATATTAGTCATATATATTATTAATGTGATTTATAATATATATGAGAGAGCTATTTGTAATTTACATTTGTTAATTAAATGTTGACGTGAATTGGATTCACATTGGACAATTAATTGAAAATGTAATTCACATTTTATTTTAGGTTGTGAATGTGATTAAAAATTTTCCAATGGCAAGATTGCAATATTCACAAAATAATTATGAATTGTTTTTATAGAATTATTTACAACAAGTATTGTTGTAAATCTTGGAGATTTCCATGGAATAATGTAATCTCATGAGATCTCATGATATTGCATGAGATTGCCACCAAATCCAATATTATGGAAGGAGGCAATATTCATTCCATAATCTCCATGCTTGATTGATTTAATTTGGGATTGATTTATATTGATTTATCAATATAGATTTAATCTAAATTAAATTAATTGTTGTTGGTTTTTACCAACACAAATCTATCCATTAAAAGAAACACAATCAATGAGAGCCATTGGATTTGTGTTGCCCATGGATTGAGATCCATGGATCCCAAAATATTATAAAAGGAGAGGCACCCCATTGCTCTTCTTTACACACAAGAGAACATAAGTCTCTCTCTCTCTCTCTACACGTCAGCCCTCTCTCTTCCTCTATCATTGCCGTCCACCATGGATGCCCTAGAGGGAGTCTCCATCGCCGTAGTGTCGTCGTTATGCTTCCCGATCATTTGCTCGTGGATCTCCATCTCCTTCGGTGCACCTCGCTCATGAAGAAGACGTCGGATCTCGTATGATGAGATCAGGAGATCCGCCACTTGGATCATCAACATGGATTGCGAGAAGCACGCGATTCATCCCCGCGCTCGTAAGCGTCTCCTCCGTCGGATCAGACTCGAGACAGGAAGTCTCTTCTTTTAGAGACTCGATCGCAACCACGCTTCAAGAGGTAATCCTATTACTTGTTTGTGGTTTAGACGAAACAATCCGAGAAGTGTTCTTGGATCATGTGGTTTCGTCGCATAAATTTTTTTAATTTCCACTGCATAGAACAACTAGTGTGACTAGTCGTTCTTCATCGTTTTGATGCGAATCCGTGATGCGCTTGAGGATCTAACTTTATCCTTCGCCCCTATACTCATCTTGAGCTATGTACTCATAGATCAGAGAGAAAAAGAGAAGACATAACTCATACTGAGTATTGAAAAGCCTATATGACAATGACGAACAAAGAATGAAGGATTGAGAAGCCGACCCCCCACCATACTTAGGATCAAATAATCCTAAGTATATCATACTGTACATAAGGTGGGGAGGGTCAAGGGTGAAAGTGAACAAATCACACTCGGTCTGTCTCCCCTATACTTAGGGTAAGATATCCCTAAGTATAGATAAGGAGAGGAGACAATGGAGGGGATCAATGAATGAAAAACTCAAGGTATACACCCGCCATACATAAGATAAAGTAAATCCTAAATATAGCAGTGAGGAAGGGGTGGCACCTATGGAAGAAAAAGAAAATGAAAATGAAAAGAAGAAAAGAAGAAAAAGAAGAAAGATCACTCAACTCATCCACTTCCCCTATACTTAGGACATAGTACATCCTAAGCAAGGCAAAACACATAAAATTACGTGGATGAGCAAAAATGGGAGATTGAGGGAGGTAAAACGGCAACGGATATACAAAGAGGCGGATATACAGAAATCCAGAAGGTAGAAAGCGGACCTTCTTGTGTGATTGCTGAGGAATGGATCTGACAAGGTGCAGGTTGATGTTGGGGCCATCCGCAGATGCGAACCGATTATGATCGACCTCATGAAGGTCCTCAATGGTCTCAAAGTGGAAAGGCATGAACTGGTCAGTGGCAGTAGTGTGGTCTTGTTCGGCCTGGGAAGTCTCTACTAGGTCATCATCAAAAGGCCTGAATTCCTTAATGAAAGCAATAAGGTTAAATGCGGCCTCTTCAGTCTCTAATAAATCTGCCCTCCGCTCTAAGGTGTCTATGGTGAAAATATTGTGGATGTCATCAATGCATGTCCACTCACTAGAAGAGGGAACTCCGTGGTCTATGCTTTCGAGTCTTCCTCCTTGGAGAGGAATTCTCGGGTCTCAATGTCATCCAACATACAAAAAATTCTCTGATATCATCATCAAGGTCATAGTCCTCGGGGTCGGCTAACGTAGGAATGCTCTCATTGGATGCGGGTCTCTAGTCAACAATGGGTGCAATGATCAACATATCGCTCCCGACATCAGAATGGACGCGAATCTCTCTAGATCCATAATCAATAGCAACTCTTGTAGAGGCGTGGAAAGGTTGTCCTAGGATGATTGGAGGAAACTCCAAAAAGGTGGAGGTATCCATGGGCAATACGACAAAGTCAACTATGAATTACATGCCCTGAATATGAATGATAGCATTTTCAGGAATATCGTTCAGCCTCTTTATTGATCCATCAACAAATTGGAAAATCATCCTGGTTTTTCTTCAGAGGTCCAAGATGAAGAGATTGTACCTGTGAGAAGGGTATTATATTAATTGAAGCACCTCCTTCAAGGACAGTGTTATCACAAGAATAGTCTGAGATCGCGATAAGAGGTGTGACACTATTTACTTTCCTAGTGCGTGGAGGGTGAGAGATGGCATGGGCAGTGGTCATGGTCAAGATATGTCGCTCAAATCTGATCCTTCGCTTTCTCTTCTTAGGTTTAATATTAGATAGTTGGGTCATGGTCTGGTGAAGTGGGGCTTCAATGATCTCACAAATAGCTGTCACCACTTCAGGTTCAGTCAACATTTGTTGAAATTTTGGATCTCCTCCATATAAGGGAGGAGATCAGAATCATCATCTACACAAGGATGACGAAAAGCAGTCTGTAACATGTCATCTTTAGGGTCAAAGGTGGGAACCTGGGTGAGTGTGTGTGGTCAAAGAAGTTAGCAGGTGTGCCCTTTCCTCACAAGATGACTCGACCATGTGTCTCATAAAATATTTTTTGTATTTTGGGTGATTGCAAGCTCTCATCAGTGTCCTCAAATGAATCCATAAATCTAGAGGGTGTAGTGGTAACGTGGCTCTTATTTAGGCTAATGAGGTCATCTATCCTTTGTCTCATGTGCTCCATCATCATCTGGGTCAAGGTATCAAGTGTGGACTTCATAAGAGATGACTCCAAAAATCTTAGAATTAGGTAAGTGTATGGGGATGGCGGTGGGTAAAAATCCAACTTTGGAGCAAAGTCCTCCTGAAAAGTGGATTATCAAAATGTGAGGGCAGTGTTAGTGGGTGAAACTCAAAATCCGATGCCTGAAATAGAGCGTTTGGTGGATATGTACAAAAAGAAAGGTCAGGAACAAAGTCCTCCTAGAAGAGTGTACGAGAGATCCGCAAAGTCTGGATAGAAATCACTCCAGTCGGTCATCTTCTAAGCAAGAGAAAGTGATGGGGAGAACACGAAGGTTAAATCAAGATATGCGAGGAAAAAGGCACAAGTGTGTAGAGAAGATCTGTGATGCACACAAATAATCGCAAACAAGTATACACAAAAACAAACCCCTCAATTCACCTACTCAACAAAATGAAGATAGTAAAAGTTCAGTTTTTTATCTTTTTAAAATTTAAAGTTAGATGATAAACACAAAATTGTACAAATACTTAGAAAGGCATGGGATCGGGGCACTAATCCTTAGTCTACGTATGAATAAAAGGTACAAACAATGAGGGGGTTGCTCTCCCCAAGACAATGATTTTTCCTTTTAATTTTAGGGTCGAGTAAACTTAGCAGTCCCAATTTATTGGTCCTCACCTTTTTTTTGTATTTTTAATAAAAATGCACGAAACTAGCGAGGAGTTGATTCTTTTTAGATCTTATGTGGTCAAAATTAGAGGGAGAGAGAGAGAGAAAAAGCAATGCAAGTGAAATCGATGATGAATGCTAAGTAGAAATCCTCACCTTGCCTCCAGCTCTCTTCATGCAAGGATGCTAATAAAAAATGAAACTTATCTATATGTAAATGCAAAGTCCATAAAATCACCCTAGAATAGTAGTGTAGCACAAAATGCTAAACATCTAGAAAGGAACCAAAGGGTCCGATCTTGGAGCCTCTTCAGTGTCCACCACAATGGGTCGTACAAGCCCTATATGGAGGACTCTCTCGGTGCGTGGTTCCAAAACTAAGTGAATAACAATTCAAAATTTGACTAAGTCCAAACGGGAGATATAGGTACATGCAATGGTAATTAAGTGTTTGGTCTTAATCTATCGTCAAGCAGATCCTGATGCTAGGGCTCAATAGAACAAATAAAATGAAATCGTGAAACAAAGAAAAAGAAGACTGAATAAAACCCGACAAAAATTGACGAGGCCCCCAAGCAAACAATCACTTGGGCACTTAACCATGTGATGTGTAGTAGTATCTTGGAGAGTCTTGAATTATTACAATAATTGTATCTCTCTCTCACTTTAAATTACAAATAGAAGTAGAAATAAAAAATATAGTGTTATTGTCTTCGAAATTTCCTCCAACTCCTCACTTGTTGCTCTCTTGTTGGTTAGGTCAAAAAGCTGACTCCACATCAGTGGGTGCGCGTGCGCTCCTAGGAGAGCCTCCCTCGGTCCGCGATCCCTCGTAACAAATTCAAACAAGGAAGAGGGTTCGACAATTCAACAATAATATAAAATAAAAATAAAGAGAAATAAAGATAGAAAATAGACAAAGAATAAGACACGGATAAAAATCCAATCTATATGGCATTTGAAACGCATCTCACTACCCTTCTTAATTCAATCAAATTAATGGTCAAATTAATCGACATCTTTCGTTGCAGTCGGATAATGAGAGCAGATCAAAAACCACTTTGAATTAATGTCAAGCTAATCACACGTGGCAAATTTATTTTACTTGGGCAAGCCCAAGGTCAAACTCAGGGAGGCAGCTGTCTCCTTAGGTAGATTTTTAGCAATTTCCAAGGTTTGATTTTCAGAGTATATATTTATTATTTTTTTTATCTTTTTCAATATTTTATGCAAGACACATGCACAATTCAGCCAGTTTACAAGTTAATTCGGATAAGTGATCAGATCAAGTCCAAAAATTACGAAACTTGGCCAGATGATGAATTGGGATAAAATTAAGCTACATAATTTTTTTTAGAACTTTCTGACACTAAATGAATTTACTGTGAATTAAAAATGAATGCAGGGTGATTTTGAATAAATTAATTTTAATAAATATCATATCACAATATTTTCAGATATCAAATTTATCCTAGATAGATCTAAGTGTGAAGAATCCAGGAAAATTAATCAACCTAAAATTCTATGTGAAATGTACCTATAAAAATCAATTAAGCAAATCATTAAATGATTTATTCAGGTCTCGAGATGTATGCAAATGAGATGATTTTTGGGCACAATGTGAACCTAAGTATTCTCAGTCTAATGTGAATTTTTGGTGATTTTTGGAGTTACAGAGAAATTACTAAGAATTAAAAGGCATAAATGGATAAAATATAGCAAAATTCAACCAGTTAATTAATAGAAAAATCCACTGATATTACAAAAATGTGCCAGGTGTCACATATGGAAGAGGACAACATAAGATACATAATGCAATTTTCCAAATTAAAAAATGAATTAAAATGAGTGCCTAAATATGCATGCAAAGACAGGGGTATAAATGCAATTACAGGAATTAAAATTGATAAAAATAAAACATGCTGATATCGACCAATATGCAATTACCTATAATGTTGAGGGGGTGGATGTAATTTTCCCACAAAACACGTGCTCCTCACGTGGGGTCTCCTGGTAGGGACTGAAATGCAAATCTGGAAACCTCCAGGGGCCTCGCTGCAATTTACCCAGGACGCACATGCAGATCACGTGGGGGTCCCAAGCTCGGTGGTCTTCGGAGGCTCGGATCAAGGTTCAGATAGCTCTGGAGGTTCGGATCTGGCTCGAAGTAGCTTCGGATGATCCGAGCCTAGTGATCAGGGATGAGACTCGGATCGGACGACATGGCTAGATCTGGACCATGGATCAAGTGACGATCCAACGGTCAATGGATGCTGAGGCGTGGCGCATCTGGATCCGTTAGATCGCAAGTGATCCAACGACGATGGTTCACTCCTGAGGCGAAGACGTGGTCGATCAATGACCGCTGGATCTAGATTGATCCAACGGCACCTGGAGCGCGATGAAGCAGTGACGTGGATGCGTCTGGAACGTCGGATCCTGCTGATCCTACGGCTGCGGGACGTGGGTGACGTGGCTCGATTGGGACCACTCGATCAAGGAGATCGAACGACAACTGTTCTTCTTCTTCGGCCGGCAGCCGCCTGATGAATCTCGAATTCATCACTCTAAATCTCATTTATTAAGTTCGAAACTTTCAAAATCAACAGCATATCTGCATCTATTTTGCATAATTAGCATTCATGCATGTTTTCATAAGAATGGCATTTTATCCATAATTTCTGCACAAAATAAGAAGCCAAAAATCCAAGCTAAATTTGACCTGTAAATAGCCTAACTTCTCGGATTTTTAACTCCTTCATGCTAACTCCGAATAACCCAAAATCACTTCCATTGTGTACATATCACTCACAAGAATAAACGAAAAATACAAAAAAATCACTAACCCAAATAAGTGGACAAAAAACCCAAACTCTAGTTTCAGGATTTTCGGACTAAAACCACATATCTTCCCCATCCAGTGTCTGATTTGATCCTACTCACTTTTGAACTAATGTACATTCAATTACCTTCAAAATAAGACCAAGTTAAAGTGAATCGGAGCTCATATGTGAAAGTTGGGTTTTGGGCCTCTTTTGTACATTGTGTATTTTAGCGGTTTTTGACCTAATATTTTATGTATATACTCTCTTAATTAATAAAAATACAAAAAATTAGATTTAGATGTCTTTTATTTATCTTTGATTTCTCTATATTTTTTCCGGATTTTTTTATCTTGTTTAAAAATTACAAAAATACAAAACCCAAAAATCCAGGTATTCTATGTACATGCGATATCCCAAAAATTCACTTTTTACGTTTGATCGATTTTTGCCTTTGATGTCTTCATGAAAGTTGTAGATCTCATCGAGACGAGCAATTTTCGTGAAGAAACTTTTTTGATCCGATGTCGTTTACTATTTCTTTTTGATCTTACAAAACAATTCTTTTTCGGATTTTCTGGTGCTGACACGTGGCAGTCCCAGAGGCCGCCACGTGTCAGCGTTTTTGGGTATTTTAAATAATCATTTTTATAAAAAAATAAAAGCGGCCGCACGTGCGTCGCACATGCCTCCAAGGCACGTGCTTCGCACGTGCCCCGCACCCTCTCCCCTCCTGCGCCACGTGGCGTCTTAGCGATAGTTCGATCAGAAGCCGATCGAACGACCCCTGCTCTTCGTGTTCAACGTCCTCCACAACCACCGCTCATCACCGTTCCGCGCCACCGAAGCCCCGCTATCCTCGCAATCGTTCCCCCCTCGTCTCGGAACTGGCCGCCCCTCCTTTGACCTCACGCCGACCATCCAACCACCTCCGGATCTCTCGCTCCGCCCTCACCCGCTTCCCTAATTAAGAACATCGACTCCGCCCCGCGAAAATATCCGCCGATAGACGAGAAAGTGCGCGGAGGTGATAGCTCTGGTGCTTCGACCTCGACGAGATCCAAGGCGCCTCCTCGCCTTGTCGCAGCACGCTTCCCAGCGTTTCGGCCTAGCCTCGGCATCCCTCCTCCGTCAAGCCAACGTTATTCATCATCACTGCCATCGTCATCTTCCCCGACTACCTACGTTCGCCTCTGACAAACACCGCTCTTCACCAGCTGCGCCGCCTCATCTTCAACGCCTTGACCGGCCTCCACCGCAACGTATCTTCACCAACGTCTTCCTCAACTCCGCCTCGACTTCATATTCGCCGACAACTGCCTACAACCCCGCCCACCTTCTTCTCCGACATCGACGACCACCGGAGCACTCCGCCAGCAACCTACCGCACCCCCTCCAGGAGCTCGACGCCTCATCGCCCCTCTCCCGCTCCATCGCGCCACCGGGCAAGGCCCGAGGCCCCCACTCACGTGCTACGCACGTGAGTCTGGGGGAACTTGCACCGACATCCCCGAGCTCTCCCCATTTTGCCAAGAGATCCAGGGGGTCAGGCGCTATGCACGTGACCACCTGGGTTAATTACAAGGAAGCCCCCCGAACATCTGCATGGTGCGCACCTGTCCTTCCAATCCAAGGGCACGTGCGCACGTGTCCCTTGTATAATTTGCAGATTCGCCCATCTTTTTATCGATAATTTTAATTAGGTCCCCCCTGCATTGTCTTTATTTATTTATTGCACCAGTACCCCTGCATTTCTCCTTCATTTTAGACATCGGTTTTCCATCATTTTATTTATCTAAAAATAAAATGATGTTCCTCACTTAATTCTCTACATCTGGACATATTGTGATTATTTTTGTGGTTGATGGTTAATTATTAATTAATTATTTTGTGGAAAATTGAAAACTTTGCTCATTTTATGCTCTTCAATTTTTATCTGATTAACCGTTGACTCTAAAAATTCCCCAAAAATCATACATTGTAGTGTTAATTGTGCTTGACATTGTGCCCAAAAATATTTGCATTTACATGCATAATTTGCCCCGTAAAAATCATTTTACATATTTCACTATTTAATTTTAATAGGTATTAGATCTCATATTTTTGAGGTTTAGGATTTTTCTGAGATTAATCACCTAGTGATACATCTTAGATAATTTTGGTCCTCGAAAATAAGTAGGTTTAGTATTTATTATAATTAAATATTGAAAATCATTTTGTTTGCATTTAAAAATTTATAAAAAAATTATTTTGCATCCAAAAATTGCCCAAAAATTACAGTGCATTCATTTCATCATAATCTACATTGTGGCCAAGTTTTGTATTTTTCGGACATCGTTTGAATAAAGCTGATATTCTAGTCCCTAAAATAGGCCAAAATTGTATTTTGCATCCCTTATTTGCATTAAAAAATTCCAAAAAAAAGACCGCCTCGAAAACCGTGTACGAATCTTGATAAACACAACTCTAGGTTGTTCCTTTACCTCCTTGTGACCGACCGTGGGACTTGCCCAAGTAAAATAAACATAAAACCACTTGATAAAAAATTGAATAATATTTGTGGTATTTCTTGACCGATTCCGATTATCGCCTACAACGAACGACATTTTATTCTTTAAGCACGAAAGATAAAAATAACTTTTTAAAGACATGATTTTCGGACCAGTCAGATGGCGCCGTTGCCGGGGAGGCAAACAACTTAGTTTTGTGTTTTGAAATTTTTTGTTCGGTTTTCCGCATTTGGGTAGTCTGACCCCCGAATTTTTCATTGTGAATACCATTTTATTTCCCGCATTTATTTTTCAACATTTATTCCTTTCATTTTATTTTTGATTGATTTTCCGAGTCACTCTCTTACATTCTCTCTCTTATTTTTCTTGTCAGGTACCTGGCGTACGTGGAGCGGTTTTTCAAGAAACCTAAGTATCTTCACCGACATCCGAGAAAGTCGCAAATAATGTAAGATCGAGTCGAGTCATGAGAGAGCGTAGAGTCTAAGTTTTTAATTTCTGCAATTTTATTTACTTGCTCATTTACAGCGGTGTCCGTTTGGACTCTCGCGCATGTAAAAAAGACCTTGAACTTTTTTGTGGTGTGTCGTGGCCTGTTTCACTCTCGGGTGAGGGTGGAGACCGACTTAAGTGGCGAATAGTATAGACATGCACATACGGCTCTCAGAGCATTTATATTTTTGCTTGTGCTCGTAAGATCTAAGGCCACACTGCACTTTAACTGAGACGCACATAGATCGTTCAATTTAGCCAAACTTTAATTCAATTCTTTCCTGCTAATAGAATTTTCTGCTTATGTGCGGTTTTCATCGGCTTGCACACATTTAGAATAATTTTTTAATTCTGTATTGCATCCCACATGAATATTGCGAGGAGGTACTATAAGTCTTCTAAGTGAGCATGCATCATTGTTTTCGCGTACATCGGCTTTTCCCGAACTCGTCCCTCTTTTTTTATCACATAATTTTAAAGGAAATTGGGACTGGACGGTAGACGTGTATTTGTGCTCATATAATTTTTCAGTGATCACCTCATTAAAATTGGGACTCCTAAACATAGCCGATCTTAAGAACCGATAAAATCAAGAATTTTAGCGGGATAGCAACCCCGACCTTGGATGATTTTATTTTTCTGAGTGAGCGAGAGACGACACTTAAGGTTAGAGCCAATCTCCGACACCTAATAACTCGCTAAATTTTTGCCAAGATTGCACCAACTAAAATTGAAAAGATAATAGCCGAACTCTTACGGCTTCATTGTGTGGGTTGGTGAACCTGGGGTTTGATTTGTGTTTGCATTGGTGTGCGTGAACCGATACAGAAGATCTAAAGCCGCACATTTGATAAAAAATCTCTTGACTATCCTGTGCGATCATCTCTTTCCTCTCTTGATTTAAACCTCATCATGGAACTCTTGTACAAAAACTCTTACAGACCCAACCCCTCATTCCTTTCAAATCTTTCAAAAATGACCGAGAATCCATCAGAACTATACTATGAAAATGAATTTGTATTGGTTAGACCCAAAACACCTTCTCCAACTTCAACGAGAGACTCTCAAACACCAACATTCTCCACAAATCCGATTTGCTTCATGAATGACAATCCTTTGTTCTCGGACCTAACAAACCCACAATCACCTGAGATCTCCACTTCTTCATATATCAATCCTCTCTACGCCGATCATACCATTGATCTTTCTTATTCGGTGAATGTCAATCTATCATTCATGGGAGATGATAATCACATGATTGAACTCAACACTTTTTCATATCTCCCATCATCCCCGCCAGTGAACATACATGAACAATCATCATCTTGGATTGACCATCACAACCCACTTTTCAGACATGACAATCATATAGAGAACTGGACTGAATACATAAAAACACAGGAACCCTGTATGCTGACTATACCATATCAAGATCCGACCACTCATAAATCAGATCAACTCCACATGTCTGGATCATATGAGCAGCCACCTTCTATAATTATTGAGGAGATATTTTCAGAAAATAATGATCATATATTGGACATTCCAAGAAACTCCTCTTCTAGCACAATGGAAGATGAAATTATTGAATCACAAGAACACACATCGACTGCTCCCATACGTGATCATGAAGAAATTTTTGAGGATGATATTTCAAGGATGAATAAATGATTTGAATCAATGGAGGATAGATTGCAAAAATTCACCAACAGATTAATCGCATTCTATGGTGGCTCGGACATAAAAATGGATGAGGAAATGATTGGATCTGAAATTGAAAATTTTGAGGATATTCAGGAACCTAGGGACGATTCTAACAATATCACTTCCGCACATTATTACCCTAGATATGACTATGCCACTAACTCTCACTCTGAACACCCGAACCCCTGTTCATCTGAGGAACACACCACACCCCCACACCACACAGAAAATACCAAAAAAATGGAAATATTTGAAAACCATAAAAAAATGAAAATCCAGAAAATTTCATAAAAATTGAGACTGAAGACGATCTAAGGAATTTGGATCCGACTATTCGGGAAGCACTGGAAACAGATTAATGTTTGAACTTCCCTTCATACAGGCCATTGAACACTTTCCCGACCTTAAAAGATTTTTAATGGACAAATTGATGAACAAGAAGTCGGGTAGGATATGAACAAAGACTGAAAGACATATCTTGTCAATGGCCTCCTCCTTGGTGTTGAGGAGAAAAACCAAGAGCCGCATAGTGAAGCGGTTACCCAGATTTGACTGCGAAATCAAAGACACAATTTTCACCCATGCTCGGATTGATGACGACTCACCGATCAATATCCTCCCGACCTCTATATTTCACGAACTCAAACTCGGACCGATTCGAAAGATACGAGAGATTGTTCAATTGGCGGACCAATCGATAAAGCGGCCGAGAGGAATCATATCTGTCATCATGAAATTCCAAGGTGCTCCGCAAAGTAGAATTCACGATCATTGATATTAAGCATCAAGGAGAATTCACGCAGTCTCCAATCATTCTCGGAAAGCCGTTCTTAGCATTGGCTAAGGCAACTATTGATTATGAGACTCGAGAAATCTATTTTAAAGCATTGGAAGCACTTAGATCGGACAATGTCTTTGAGGAACCACGATCTTCTGAGGAAACCCACGAAGTCCTCGACAGCCACAACCATGAAGAGGTAGAAGAGCCCTACCCCAATGCAACACCTGAGATAGCGGTTGTTGATGAGACTATTGGTTTAGAGACTCTTCCCCGTATTTCAATTCCCGAGGATCTCAAAATAGACAAATCATTCTTCTATGATCCTGTGACTTATGCATGGTCGCACCCTAGGGCAACATTCTCTGAATACCTGAACCAATTCATCCCAAATCGAGAGTGCACCAACATTCAGGAGACGAAGAACAAGCACACAGGCCAAACACTGACCAAGGAAAATTCCAATGGCTATTCATCTGGATACTCAAGTGAACCGACACCTCACGAAAAAATAAAAGAGAGTCACCTTTGACCTTTCGGAAGAGGAATCAGTTGACGATTCCTCATCAGGTCCGGAAAAGGTAGTCTATATGAGTGAAGTATGTTCGGCATCTCTAAAGCCATATATTCGCAAGGATCTATAATTCGATTCTCATTGGACAACTCCCATTACTAACTACTACTCATCCAAAGCTGATGCTCCTGCCCTCTTCAAGTATACTGGAATCATTTCATATGAGCTGACTGATACCGGTGCTTCTGAGTATTCATCCGAGGACAAACCGATTGACCCCAAGAAGGAACGAATTCTAAGGAAACAACTGAGGAAACAAAAAGACATTAATACTTGGAGTATGTCCACTTTCGAATAATACTCCTCTGAGGATAATTCTGATGATGGATATCTTTCATCTGACTTAAATACTTCATCCATTATCCGTCATGATTTTTCTGAGGATAACAGTAATAATAGTTGGGAATCATATGCCTCATCTTTCCGACTCACCATTACGATCTCCCACCGCAGGCTCACAAGAAGATCATCTGAAAACTGCCTTAATCATCGGCTACCCACCCTCCTTCCCGACCACATCGGCCCCCTTGTACAGCTTCTTCCTCTACTTAGGCCAAAGCCTAAGTATAGGGGGGGACCGATGCCATTTGTATATACCATTTCTCTCATCACACTCCTTCTTCCGATCACTTCATTTCCACCCTTCTCTTATACTTATGTCTGCATTGAATGAACTTGATCATTTTCCTTAAAGAAACTCGTGCAGGTCTGATGCACGTTTATTAGATCTCTACCAATGTCAAGTTTTAGTTCCATTCATCTAAGATGAATCGAAAATACTGCCGAACTTGATGGAACTCAATGCATAGGTTGGTATCGTCAGTCTCCTTCAGCCTACGAAGGAAAACTAATTACAAAATTTACAAAAAAAACGCGCAACTATGTTACTCATACAAGAACAAGAATATTTATGTCAATGGAAGGAGATACCATTAAAAGTGGTGACAAACTGCACACAAGGTCGTCTGGATTTGCTTTTCTATTCAATCATCAACAATGGAGTATGTACAATGAATGTAGGGGTAAGGGATAAACAGATCCATCTCCATTGTCAACTTAAGTACTTCTCTCAACACTCCTCAAAGTAGGTATAACTATCAATCATATCTAGAGCTGCTAATTGAACTGAATCATTCAAATTAGATTAAGATTAGTTCGATAAAAATTGAAAAAAAGTTCGATTCGAAATCAAATGGAATGAATTTGAATTTAACTTGTGAATTCAATTCCCACATGAATCGAATCTAAATCAACCTGAATTCATTCGATAATAATTTGATTCGATATTTATAGACATACATTTATGTATACATGTATCCATGCGCGCGCACACACACACACATATGTATATATCACACACACACACACACATAATATGAGGAGAGGGGGTATGCACCCAGGTGCATGTAATTTTACATGCACCCGGGCCTATAACTTCTATTTTTTTACTTTTTTGAAAAATACCGCCATGTATATTCATCTATATATCCTTCCTATATGTCATTCCAATTTCGTCAGAAACAAAGACTCATCTACCCTTGGATGGGGCTGTCCCCATGGATGGAGGGCGTAGGAGTCTCTGTTTCTGACGAAATTGGAATGACATATAGGAGGGATACATAAATGAATATACATAGCGATAGCTTTCGAAAAAAGTAAAAATGGAAGTTACAGGACCGGGTGCATATAAAATTACATGCACCTTGTGCATACTCCCTATCTTTTGTGTGTATACACACACACAGACATAATATATACACACACAAACATACATAAAATACCATGCATATTTGCATGCATACATGTCACAACCACTCTAGGTTGATTAGGATCTTCTCTAAATATTCTTGTGCAAGAATTATAGAATAATTACATCAAAAGGTTGACATGTGTAAGTACATAGATGTAGAAAATAATATATGAATATGTATTAAAAAAGTTGCTATGTTTAATTTACATTCAAAGATTTAGCATTTGCATTATATCACTGAGCATGACATGTGCAAGCAACTAAAGATACTCTCAAATCAACTTACTCAAATGATTAAGTGGTTAATTTTAAACTTATAAGCATATCTAGACTCCAACGATATGATTTATCATGTGCAATATCCACCGTTATGATTTCCATACACCCACTCTACACCGACGTGACTTGTCAATGCATGACGTTTATATGCAACATTAGACCGCCGAATGAGACCCAATTCCTTTCCTCTTTATAACTAAATTCAAGTGCTTTGACTACAAAATATGTTATGAGTTAGAGATATGGGTCCTTCATAGATCGGTTATACAAAACATCTAAGTTCTTGTCTTTACTTATTATTTTAGCCTAATGATAATAACTTAGGTATGGGTTACTTTGTATAAGTACACTAATAAATCTTAGCGTACTATTCAATAATTTTAAGGCATTAAGAGGTACAAAGTATTCTAAGTCATATCTAATTTAATATGTACATATATATGTATGTATAATCCTATTAGCTAAAGACTAAATAGTGGATATACAAAAAGAGTAAAAAATAGTCATAAAATCTAACAGGAAAGATCAAATGTTTAAGATTGCTATTCTAATTTCCTAACCACACATTTATTTTCATGTCCCCACATTCCTTATACAACCTTTCCTTCCCCCTTCCATTGTCTACCAAAGATCCTAAAAATCCCATGGTATATTATGGTGACCTTTCTCCTAGCACATGAAAATGATGGTTTTGCTACTATGGGTTCCTCTTTAACATTTGTCATGATTTGAAATCTATCTAGATATATCTCCTTTATTTTTTTTATTTTGATTTTTCTTTACATGTCAATCCATTATTATTATAATTGTCAATATGACATATATCATCACATGAGTAATATACAAGTTCCACTCACCATAATGTAAGTTGTTCCTTTGTACATCAAAATTTTGTATACTTCATTTTCTTTTAATGGCTTAGTTTTTTGATATTGAAGATCCTCACACTTAATGAACAATTTTTATCTGTCAATGTTATTTTTTACTATTCCCATTATTTCAAATAATAATATTAATTTATATAATATTTCTAAATAAATTTGATCTTGTCTTGCTTTGACATGCAATGGTAATTATAACATATTCAGCTTTTTTCTCAATGATATTCTATCTTTTTGATATGCTCATATAATTATATTGTATTTATATATTTCTTCATCATAGAAAAAGGAGATATTTAAGTTGTAAAAGATACATGATGATTGTAAAAATTAGATACTTCTATCCATTGTATTGTATTATTTTGATATTTTCCTTGAATTTATACTTTTTTCAACTTATCTTAGTAATATACTTTAGAAATTACCATTATATAATAAAATATTTATATTATATTATTCTTCATATAATATGGTAAACATCATTTATCATTAGAAAGTCAAAATAAAATACTTTTCAAAACTCAGTATGAATTGAATCTGAATTTAAGCTAGTAAATTTGTTTGAAATTTGATTTGAGCTCAGATTCAACAACTTTTATAATGAATTGAGTCAGAATCTGTGTGGATTCGAAGATATTCAATTCGACTAGAACCCCTAATCATGTCCGACATTCTTGCACAATTCGGTGTTGTATAGTGGTTTAATTTTGGCAAACACATATACAAATTGATATTCTGATTTTTTTGATAAACGAACAGAATTCATTTCATCGAAAGTAGAGTTCCAAACCACAAGGGGCCATCCAACTACACAAAATCATAATCAAGAAAACTCAAAAACCAACTTGGGGGCACGACATTAGTACAACCTAATAAGTGAAAAGTCAAAAATTATATCGATCTTGTGTTGCATATAAGGCAAGAACACATTTGTCAAAGCGACCAATAAGAACCTCGAACTAATTCAACAACTAACCCACGATATGTATAAAGAAATGAACAACAGAATATGTGGAGTTAAAATTTATTATAACTCTACAATATATGTATATAGGTGTAAGTATGTAGAGTGTCAAACACAGGGAGCAAACGGTAGATCGGGGAAATGAATCCAAAAATGTGTGTTTTTCTTGTCTATTTTTTATGCGGGTTTTTAGTTTTTTTTAATTTTAATTATATATTACTTAAATTGATTTTAATTTTATTTTTTATATTTTCTTTTATATTTTCTGATTTTTAATTTTTTTTCCTTTTCATTTGAAAAATAGTATAGGCTTATATAAGGCTATATATAAGATAGACTAATATAATTATAAATACTAATACTAATTACTAAAATATAGTAAATAAGATGTTTTTTGAGTTTTGAAAAATTTACTATTTATATGATTTTTTAGGATTTCTTTTGCTAATTTTTCTATTTTTGTCAAAAATATCCCAAAACGGGGATTCAACAATCAGCCAAATTAATTTGGAAATTAAAAATATCAAATAATGTCTAAAATTTTCCAAATTAATTTTAATATGTAAATGATAATATCAAGAACATTATAAAATAGAAATGAATATTTTTGGGAATTTAATATCTTTTTTACTAGATTTTGGATCTTTTTAATTTTTATACTTTTTCTGTTTCTATTTTTAGGTTTTTTAGGTTCTAGAGTTGTAAAATAAATAAATAAAATAAATAATATATTTTTTTGTAATTTCTCTAAAATTTTTTATATGTTTTGGTATTTTATATTGCAAATAGGGCAAAGACATACTCTTTTTTATTTTTATAAAAAATTAAAGTCCCTAAATCAAAATCTGAAAATATAAAGTGAATCTATACACTAGAAGGCACCGAAATAATGTTTTTTGAAAATTTTTGTAGGTCAAATGCTATTTTTTATAAACAGAAAACATATACAAAATTAATGAGCTAGCGGGGGAATGAATGTAATTAATAATAACGAGTAGGGTTAACATGCAAATTTTCCAAAATATTACAACTAATATTCAAATTTAAAAGACT
The DNA here is from genome assembly GCA_037367405.1 of Ottelia alismoides. Taxonomy (NCBI): domain Eukaryota; kingdom Viridiplantae; phylum Streptophyta; class Magnoliopsida; order Alismatales; family Hydrocharitaceae; genus Ottelia; species Ottelia alismoides. The sequence goes on along the minus strand of JAZKJV010001033.1, from coordinate 27,218 downwards.
AATGTAAAATACAAGAACCCGTGATGGTTTCTCTAATAAATGGCCACCTCACATAGGACTACACGTGAGGTAAGTTGGCATGGACCGATATGCAATACTAAATAACTCTAGGGTTCACATGAAATTTTCACTACAAATTTTAAACTACAAAAATAAGTTACAATACTACTAAATACAAACATATAAAAGATGGGGGAAATATTTGTAATATACCCCCACTCAACGCTCCAACGTGCTGCTTTGGATGACTGACTTGACATCTAGTGAGCTCTCAGTGCGCGATGACGCTTCGTAGGAGATGTCCAAGATCAGATTCAGGGTGCGTATCCTACGACTAGGGACTCTTCAATCCGACACTAGTTACTCTACATGGAGCCCAAGGAAGATTGAATGGTAAAGAGGGAACCTGCATGAACAAGGAAGGATGCTCTTCCAGGCGATCTTCAAATCAGTGAATCAGAGGCCTCCGACCTCCACCCTTGTTGCCAAGTGTCTCAAAAGACTCATGGATACTACCTCTATATGTTGGAGGGCTCATAAAGTTCTGAGGATCACTGAAGTGGTCTAAAGAGGTTGGAGAAAGAAAGGAGCTCCAGGGGCTTCTGACATGGTCAAAATAGCATTGTCTCAAGCATAACTCCTCTCGGACTTGCATAAAAACATTACTAGGTCGAGGGCAAATTTCCTTGACCCTTCAAAGCATGGAATGTATGTGTGCGAGGCGGAGGTGCTCCGGTGAGGTGGTTGTGGTGGAGCATCTGGGTTTTGATCTGGAGGGGATCAGTTGATCTAGAGTGGTATGGGGCATAAGGAATCGATAGGAGAAGGAAGTGAAGATGGAAGGTGGTTCGAATAATAAGCAATGCATGATGGAATGGTTCGCAGAGTCAAGCTCCGATGAACTAATAGTTTGGTATTTCAAGCTAGTGCAAGTAATTAAGATTAAAAATAAAAACAAGCAATTCAAGCTACGACTAATACCTATTTAAAAAGCTAAAACAAATACCCCAAGCAGCTAGAGCTGCAGAGTCAGAACCTCAGACCGGCGAGCAACAAAGATGGTGGAAGTCACCTCTAACCATACCTTTACTCACTGTAAAGGTCTGGAGAGAAGTCCTGGCATGAGCCTCGATGCATAGAAGGTGAGAGAGAGAGAGAGAGTCAAAACGAAGGGATTCCAAATCAAAAAGGAAGGAGGGGGTGCATATGTACATGCAATGACGGGAAGAGTTTGAGGGAGAATTACGCGCACATCGATGATGCTCAACCCTAAACAAAGGGGTCAATGAGATTCTAGGATGAATAGTGGTCAGACCTAAAGAAGTATGTACAATCCCTCAATCGATGTATCGAGGGGGGAAATCGAGAAGGAAGGCAGGTAGCCATTCGAACAGGGTTAGGAGGGATATCAACAGAGTTGACCTAGGTCAACTAACGAAGAAACCTGGTGGTCCATGTGGACCAACCAGGAAAAACTAGCCCTCAAATTATTATAAAATATATAATAAATAATAAATGATTTTATTAATTTAAAGTTAGAAAATAAAAGTTGTTTCTATTTTCTGTTGTTCAAGTTTGTTTATTACAAGTTAGTTTTTTGGGTTTTATTTATAGGCATATTTACCTTTGTTTTGAAAGTTTTATGTCAATTTTATTATTATTTTATTTTTATTAATTTATATATTTATAACTTATTTGTATATACATAAATATATTTTTATTATATTTTTCTAATATATTTTGTATAATCAGATAAATAGGGGTATTAAATATATAGGCATAAGTATAAGTATTTCGTCTATCTCATTTTCTAGCCTAAGGCAAAGAGGGTGAGCCCTCAGGCTAGAGTCGAGAAATCCCTCATATATATATGCTACAAGCCCCATAATATAGAAGGTCAGATGAATACTTTTCTTTGTTTTATATAGTTTTCAAAAGAGTCAGAAACAAAAGATGACCGAAAGACCCCAAGCCACGACCTGATCCAGATCGGTACTCTAGAAAAAACAAGACACAAATGCATCGACCAAGCAAAGATAGCATTCCACTCTATGATACCACTATACAGAAGGACGGTCTACTTACTAACATGAAAAGGGAGTGAGGAAGCATCGAGACCTGAGAGAAGTATCGATAGTGGTGATGGCTGGCCCAACTCAAACCTAGAGTTGACGATCCCTTATATGTTTTTGTATAGTATTTTATTTTAATATCTTATTTATGGTTTTATTTTTTTTCTAATTATGTAAATATACTATAATTACAAAATTATAAAAATATAAAAATATAAAAATGATATATAATAAATAAAATAAATACTTTATTCAGGTATAATATACAATAGGGGTCCAACACATGATTTTCACACCATAACTCCAAATTACATAAATCCATCTTCAATAAATAGCTTATTAAAAATTATAAATAATTAAAGGTGATTTTGATAAATTTTAATTTATATTGAGGAGTTATGGGTATAGGAAATTTGGGGTTTGGCTTTTTATTTTGAGTACAACTTGTACAATGTATTTTACTATTGTCTGGAATCAATTTTGTATTTTTTGTATTTTATCTACAAATTTCATGTACAAATTTCTTTATTTGAGGTAAAAATAGGCAATAAAATAGGTCCCAAAAATATAATATTGATGAATACAAGAATGAGATTTTTATAAGATTTTTAGCTCTTATCTCCCTCTACTTTATACCTTGTCGACTCACTCATCAAGATGCCTAGGTCTCGGGGTTTAGGTCCATAAAATACCTTTGGAATTTTATTAATTTTATTTTCTTTTCTTTTTTCTATAATTTAAGTATGAAAAAATATATTTTATATACAATAAATGGAAAAAATAATGAATGTTAATTTTGTATTAAATAATGTTATTTACATGCATTATCTCGAGTTTTTAAGGGCAAAATTGATAGAATAAAGGGTGATGAAATGGAGATTCATCACCTCCCTATACTTGCCTTTGTTAATCCCTAGAAAACATTTATGCAATAAGTGCAGAAAAATAAAAATAAAGAAAAGAAAAAGAAAGAACTTGGATTGAATTTAATTCTTAAACTTGTCTTCACAAAATTAAAGTTTGAAGCTTAAGTCGAACCATTGGATTTTAGGTGCAGTCGGAACCTTATTGGGAAATGGATTTGAAGCACAACCACCTTTGAGAATCTCAAAATCCTGCTCAAGTCTCCTCAATAGTCAAGCAGAACAGATTGACTCATACGTAAACCCTTATGACTATGAATATACCTTGGATAGTGTGTGAGATATGTAGCTCTCCTCGGCTAAAGCGGACGAAGTCGGTCTTCTCAACATGGTGACCCTAATTCCCCAATCCAATAACTCTTTCTTCAAGAAATGAGGTATTCCCTTCTAAGTTCAAGTGAAAACCAGTTCAAGAATAGGAGGTGGAGAGAAGAATGGTCGGTCGTCGGTATAGCTAACTATCCTAGGATGCTTGACTAGTGTAGCCAAGTCATCCGGTTGCAAGATCACATACATATACTTTGAAGCTCAAGCTTGTTTATTGACTACACAAATATGTACACTCCGACAGATGTTTTATTTTCAATCAAGCCCATCCACATTTTTTTGGAGTTTTGATTTTTTTCATTTTTTCAAATAATATACATCATCATTTACATAAGGGGGTTTTCTTCTTGAGCCAGTAGACTATCTCTCTTTCGAAGCTTTATTGCAACCCACAACTTATGTCTTTGGAGCTCATCATCCTTTTATCATGATGGGGTACAATGGCCATAAATGTGTGACTTCCGATGGTTCCATTGGATTGTGTCTCATGCCGGTAAATCTATCCCTCTACCACTTTAACTAAGGTGAGCAGAGTGTAAGGTGCACGTGTACAAGCTGTGTCATTATCGACAAGATTCGTGTGTGTGCTCCAAAATATTCTACTTAGGTTGTTAAGATGACATTGAACCAAGTCTCATGATTCTCAAAGTATTTAGTCAACTAGACCTGAAGTACTTCAATTCCATTTCCTATAAGGTTCCTATGATTAAGTTTATTTAAGGTACAACCATTAGACTTGTTCAATTATCAAATTCAAATTGAAAAATGAAAATGCTATGCATAATGCAGCAAATATTTTTTTCGAAGAAATTTTCAAAATTTGAACTTTTTATGGGTTTTTTAAAAAGTTATTGCGGATTTTTATGCAATTTTTCAAAAATTATTTTGCAAATGTTTTCGGAAATTTTTTCAAAAGAAACATTTTTGGAATAAAAGATAGGTACAAATATTTACACGGGAGTACATTAATTATTTACAAGAATTAAGATTTTTAAGGATTTACACAAGTGGTTTTTATAAATAAATAAACACGATTGGTGAAATGCGTTTGTTTATTAGGATGATGATGTATATATTCACAAACATCTTTGAAAATAATTTTACAAATCATTTTGAAGATTATAGTACAAAATAACTTCTGCAACTAATTTTTACAAACATTTGAAAATCATGTTGTAATTTTTTTTCAAATAGTATGTATAGATATTTCAACATGTTTTTGCAACCATTTTTAAAATCATTTACAAATAGTTTTTCAATAATTTTTATTTCACACAAAGAAAAGATATTTCTACAAACAAAATATTTTTACAAAGGTTGAAAATATTTAACAAAATATTTTCCAAATAGTTCTCAAAAGATTTTTAAAAAATATTATCAAACTATTTTTCAAACATTTTGCTAAAAATATTTTTACATATATTTCTAATCAGTAAATAGGAAAAAAATATTTGAGGAATAATATACATTTTTATTAATGTATTTAATGAATTGTATATGTATATATAAAGTATCTTAGCCATACTTATAAAAAATACAAAAGAATGAGTTATGGCTAAAGTATATACGAAGTATATATAATCCCCATATACTTATCTTAAGCTATGTCCTCATAGACTGGAGAGAAAAAGAGAAGACATAACTCATACTTAGTATAGAAAAGCTTATACTACAATGACGAGTAAAGAATGAAGGATGAAGAAATAAATGAATAAGAAGTCGACCATCACCCCCCTATACTTGGGATTAAATAATCCGAAGTATAGCAAACTCTACACAAGGCAGGGAGGGTCAAGGGTGGGAATGAACATATCACAACTCGGTCTGTCTCCCCCTATACTTATGCTGAGATATCCCTAAGTATAGACAAGAAGAGTAGACAATGGATGGGATGAAAGAATGAAAACTCAGGGTGCACAAACCCTTATACTTAGGACAAAGTAAGTCCTAAGTATAGCAATGGTCAAAAGGGGATGACACTTTTTCGGTAGAAAAAGAGAAATGAAAATGAAAATGAAAAGAAGAAAGATCACTCAACTCATCCACCTCCCCTATACTTAGGATAGAGTATGTCCTAAGCAAGGCAAAACACATGGAATGAGGTGGATTGACAAAATGGGAGATGGAAAGAAGTAACACAGAAGAGAATATACAAAGAGATGGATATATAGAGGTCAAGAAGGTAGAAAGCAGACCTTCTTGCGTGAATGATGAGGAATAGATCTGACAAGGTGTAGGCCGATATAAGGGTCCTCACTAGATACAAACTGGTTGGAATCAACCTCATGAAGATCCTCAATAGTATGAAAGTGGAAAGGCATGAACTAGTTAGTGGAAGGAGTGTGGTCGAGTTCGACCTGGGAAGTCTCCCTAGGTCATCATAAAAATGAAAAGGAACGAACTTATCTATGGAAGTAGTCAGGTCAGGTCCGTCCTATGAGGTCTCAACTAAGTCATCATCGAAGGGCCTGAATTCATTTATGAATGATATAAGATCAAATTTGGCCTCTGTCGTCTCTACTAAGTTTGCCCTCCGCTCTAAAGTCTCAATCGTGTAAACACCGAAGATGTCATCAATGCATCTCCACTCATCGGAAGAAGAAACTCCAAGATCTATGTTTCCGAGTCTTCCTCACCAAAGAGAAATCCTTGAGTCTTAGAATCAACCATCATATAGCAAAATTCTCATATATCATCATCAAGGTCACAGTTCTTGGGGTCGTCTTGAAGAATATGGGAAAATCCTTAAGCGCATCATGGAAGCGTGAGGATCGCATCGAATGCGATTGTGAGCGACTAAGTGTATTAGTTGCTTGTGGCAGCGGAATTTAAAATTTTTAATTCGAGGAATCCACATGATCTAAGAATACTTCTCGGATCACTTCATCTAAAACACAAACAATTATTAGGTTTACCTCTTAAAGCTTCGTTGCGATCGAGTCTCTAATCAAAGAGATCTCTTGTCTCAAACCCAATCCAATGGTGGAGACGCTTGCGAGCACATTGATGAGATGTGTGCTTCTCGCAATAGATGTTGACGATCCAAGCGATGAATCTCCCGATATCGTCACACGAGATCCAACATCTTCTTCATGAGCGAGGAACATCGCAGGAGATGGAGATTCATGAGCAAACAATCAAGCATCATAATGACGATGTTGCGGTGATGGCAACTCTCTCTAGGGCTCCATGGTTGACATCCACAATGAGATAGAGAGAGAGTTGGAGTGTAGAGAATGAGAGAGAGAGAGAGAGAGAATGTTGTATCTCTTGTTGTGATTTTGGAGAGTCAGGTTTTCCTTTTCTTATATATTATTTTGGGAGTCCATGGATCTCAATTCATGGACAACACAAAATCAATGAATGAGATTTATTTGTATTTTTTTCGATGATCATGATCTTGTTGTAAAAACACAACAACAATTAATTTAAATAAATTGAATATTTATGTAATAATCAATATAAATTAATTTCAGATTATATCAATTATATTTTAAGATAATTGGAAGGAGATAATCATTTTATCTGTGGATGGCAATCTTCTTCCAATGATATTACTTTATCTCATTTTCAACATTATCTCACACTGATAATTCACAATTATCTTATAAAACATTGCAATCATGACATTGGAAATTTTTGAATCACATTCACAGCCCAAAATAAAATGTAAATTATATTTTCAATTAATTATTCAATGTGAATCCAATTCACATCAATAATTAATCAACAAATACAAATCACAATAGGCTCTCTTTAATATATTATAAATCATATTTATAATATATCTAATTAATAAGGATAATACTATCCACATTATTCATATCCATGGTAATTATATTACATTTAATCATCTTGGGTCTCTATTCTCATGTGCTCGAATAATATGAATCACAATCACATTATTCACATCTTTGATAATTAAAAAACATTTATTTATCTTAGATAACTCTCGTTATAATATGAATCAAATTCATATTATTCATGATAATTGAATCACATTTAATTATCATATTTCTCAATGCTCAGATACATTTATCAATAGTGAAATTATCCTTGAACTCTTTCAAGGACAATGCTCTTTCTCCGTGGATACTTGGAGAAAAGAACATGGCAATTATATTATTCCACTTATAGTGACTTGGATATTGATATCACATTTCTAATCCATATCTTGTAGTCCTATCATAGATGCTTGATTAAATCAAGACCACAAATCCTATCTTCTCATTGTATCTGAATCAAATTCAAATTAATGTCAAACATTTGGACCAAGATCAGATCACTTCTCTACTGAGAGGAGTCGCTAAAATCCAGACCTATTTCATCACTCCCTAGGAATGGAAGCATCTTAGTTATACAATCATTTATGATCACATCACCCTCAAGTGTTCCTAATACCTATACATCCTTCTTACTAGAAGACCATATAATAAACCTAAAGTTTTAGATCTATTTAGATTGTCTCCTTCAGGGTTTATCATTAAGTTTCTCATTTGATCATTGGGAATTGGTATCGATCATATACTTTATAAAAGTATATATCATACCGAGGTGTTGATCATATACTTTCCAAAAGCATATATCAAACCTACAAATTCAGTCAAACATCCAAAGTGAGATGACTGTCATAGAATTTTATTCGTCCCAATATCTCATAAGTGAGCTCACGTCTTCCAATTCAATAAATGAACATGTATGATCCTTTTGAGAGATTGTATTACTCATATGCCCTTGTATGCACACTAGTGTGTCGGTGTATAGACCATGATTAGGTCATCAACCCATTGGTGTGCCAAATGTACATACTCAGACATATAGTCACACATGCCTATATCGTGATAGCATACGACATAGGACTTTGGTTATTTCAATCTCGTTTAGTCAACTCTTTGACCTAACTTTTCAATACCTCAAAATTTCTATAATTATGTAGAGGACCTGCATCAAGAGGTTGGTTAGATATCAACCTTTAGAGAAAGGATTGCATCTCCTTCTCAAGCTGGAGATCATCTCTTAATAATCATTTGACGGTGCTTTATGAGTCCTCAATCTAACTCTTTAGATATTCATACAAGCACCAGCCTCTATGATTCAACAATTGAATCAACAGATGTATGATCATTAAGATGACCGTGATACATAACCCTGATTATACTAAGGGACCTATTATGAAAATTAGTTATTGTTAATTTAAGATCATGGAATGATTTTCGCAACAACTTTAATTGCACAATACTCGTTTCGGGCTCGCATGTCCAACAATCTCACACTAGCACAAAGAGCCATTAATGGGCTAATCTTTAAACCCACACTCATGTGACAATCATAGGCTATTTAAAAAAAATGCTAGGTAAGAAGATCAATCACTTTGTTCCCATGAGACTATGCGAGATCCATTTACGGTACTTGCATATCTCCTAGTAACAGTGCTCGCATCCAATGTGAATGTTGCATCTTATGCAACCAATACTCAATTTTCTCAGTTATAATATCCTTGACACTACAGATCAATAATTATTATAACCTGCATTTCCATTATCCTTTTTAGAGTACCCTTATTCCTGGAGATATCTATCTCCTAAGGTATCAATAGTTAAAACCTTTTAGATATCTATCTATAAAGTCTTAAGTTCTTGAATATAAGATTTAGAGATCACTATCTCTAAAGTCTTGTCATCTTTGAAGATACTGTTATTACTATACCAAGTGTTTTATTTCCACAGTAGGATTAGTAACAATTTACTACTCCCACTGCATGGTAAACATCTGGCTTTTGTATACATCTAGCATACACTTGGCTTATCATAACTGATGCACACGGAAAACAATTTTAGCAATCACTTCCCTCAACTCTTTGAGGTTCTACCCCCATATCTTAAGGAAAGGAAGCCTTTGTTTAGATTTTTCCCAATAATGGAACATGTCCAAGGTGTACCACTAATGTGACGGATCCAATACCCTCTTCTTTTTACTTCTGAATAATTTCAAAACTAAGATCTAAGAGATATCCTTGAGATCATATCTCAATGTATGGAATATTCAATCTATAAAACACTTATTATTATCCTTATATAATTTCAAATGCTTGGGATATCATATACATTTAGCATGATGAACACAATGACACTCCCACTAAGCTTCACATGGTTCATCAAGATTCTATCCGGAATCATAACCTTGATAATTTCATCAAATCTAATGTTCCGACTACAAGAATCTTATTCATGTCCATAGATGGAGTTCGTTAGCTTGCACACCTTGCTTTCCTCAATCATGAAGCCCTGGGGCTACTTCATATGAATATCATCATGGATGTATTCATAGAGGAATGCAATCTTAACTCACATCTTGATGATGTCAAAGTCAAGTTTTGTAGCTATAGTTAAAAATATTCGGATGGGTTTAAGCATGGTCATTGAAGGGCAAGTCTCATCGCAAGCGACGTCTTCTCTTTGGTGTGTAGATCATGGCTACGAGTCGTGCTTTGAAGGTCTCTACCTTCTCATCAGGTTCCCTCTTTCTCTTGAAGATCCACTTACACCATAAAGGGTCTTACCCATATAGTTGGATCCTCAAGGGTGCATATACAACACTTCTATATGAAGTCTATTTTAGACTTTACTGCTAACATCCATCTTTCCATGTCATGATCTTCAGATGTTCATCACATGAAGTAGGATCATTGTCAGACTTAAATGGCACATGGAATCCATCCTCAAACTAATTTTTAAGATGTATGAGCGTTTCATCTTTAATAGTCCTTTTAGTTTCCAATTCTAGGATCCTCATTATCTTCTCAAGATTAAATGAGTTCTTTCACTTCAATCTCATCTTGATTCACAAGAAAGTCATCCTCTAAGAATCACATTCTCAGATATGAAATTGTTTAAGAATCTCAAGGTCATAAAGTAGGTATCCAATACCATCCTTTATTTTTCCTAAGGAAGCAACACTCTCTGATGCTAGATTCTTGCTTACTTGCATCCATGACAATGTTATGGACCAAGCGACCCTAAATCTTCAGGTGTCCAACACCAAGCTAGGTTCAAACCATAGCTTATGAGGATGTTAGGGTTTAGATTTGCATGGAATCTTATTAAGGATATATTGTAGTCTCTACTACATATATACCTAGAAACTAAGAGGTAATTATGCTAAGATTCATCATTTATAAAATCATGTCAGACTTCATCAATTGTATCTCCCTACAACTCCATTGAGTTTAGGTGAATCCGGAGGAGTGAGATAGGAATGATATTCCTATCTCCATAAGAATTCATCTTATATGTACTTACAACCTAGGTTAGATCAAATTCATTTCATCTTTCTTCAAACTTTAGTTCTAAACCAAAATTGTGAAATCTTTGAACATTTCAAAGCTTTTCTAAGGTGAAGGTAAGAAATCTCATATAAATATTCATCGAATGGTATCACATATCATTATTTATTATGATACAGATAATCCACATGAATCATATGTATGAGATCTTGACTACCTTGTTGATGAATCCACGATTTATAGCCTTTATTCTTTTATTTTAGCTTCATTTTCTTAGTCAAACACATGTAAATACTAACTAATTCTATGAAATTGCCATTTTGCATACATTTGTTATGCAATTTTAACACTTTTTAGATTCAAAATAAAAGAATAAACAAGAAAAGAAAAGGAAAATAAAAATAAAAGATGTGTTTATGGAATAAATGCAGACTGACCCGAACCCGAGAGAAGGTCAAGACTTGACCTGATCGGCCATGAATAAAGTAGGGGGAGATCAGGCCTTTAATCCAAAAATCAAAAACAAATTTGTAAAATTTTCATGTATATTTGTATAAAGCTTGTACTATTTTATTTGTACATAAAGTGACCTCAAATTAAATATTTTTGTAAACAAAAGTTGTAAATAATTTGTAAATAATAAAAATATCCCCGGCAACAGGACCATTTGAAAAGATGAAAATTCTGTTGGACTTGTGTTCCACACAAGGCCAGAACACAATCGTTGAAGCAGCTGATAAGAACCTCTAGCAATTTACCCACAATATGTATAAAGTAATGGAAAGCAGAATATGTGCAATTACAATTTATTATAACTCTACAATGAATGTGTATATGAGTAAGTATGAAGAGTGTCATCACATGGAACAAACTGTAAATTGCAGAAATGAATCCAAAAATGTGGGTTCTTCTTTAGGGGTGCTAATCGAATCGAATACCTTCGATTCCAACAGGATTCAGATTCAATTCATTATAAAAGTTTTGAATCCGAACTCGAATCGAATTTCAAACGAATTTACTGGCTTAAATTTAGATTCAATTCATTTTGAGTTTCGAATATTCAAATTCGATTCATTTTATTTCGAACTTGAAATGTCAATTGATATTTTAAAGCTTATATAAATAACATTATATGAAAAATAATATAATATAACATTTTATTATATGATTCTAATTTTGAAAGTATATTACTAAGATAATTGAAAAAAATATAAAATAAAGGAAAATATCAACCAATACAATACAATGAACAAAAGTACCTAATTTTTACAATTATTATGTATCTTTTACAATCTAAATATACTCTTTATTCTATGATGAAGGAATGTATACATACAATATAATTATATGGAAGTATCAAAGAGATATAATATCATTGACGAAAAAGCTGAACACATTATAATTTTCATTGCATGTTAAAGCAAGACAAGATCAAACTTTATATAGAAAGTTGATACAAATTAATATTATTATTTGAAATATTGAGAATCGTTAAAAGTAATGTAGAAAGATAAAACCTCTTCATTTAACGTAAGGATCTTCAATATCAAAAAACTAAGCCATGAATATGAAATATATGAATTTTTGATGTACGAAGGAACAACTTACATTATGGTGAGAAGAACTTGTATATTATTCACGTGATGATAAATGTCACCTTGACAATGATAATCACCATAGATTACCATGCAAGGAAAATAAAAACAACAAAAAAATAAATGAAATATATCTTGATAAATTTTGAATCATGACAAATGTTAAGGAGGAACTTGAAAAAGCAAAACCATCATTTTCACATGCTAGGAGAAAGCCACGTAATCTACTATAGGTTTTTATGATCTTTAGTAGATAATGAAAGGGGGAATGGAAAAGGCAGTGTAAAGAATGTGGGAACACGAAAATAAATGTGTGGGGTGAGTCGGTAAGGATTTAGAATAACAATATTAAACATTTGATCTTTCTTATTAGATAATTAATATTTTTTGCTCTTTTTTATATTCAATATGTCTTTAAGTAATAGGATTATACATATATATATCATATTAAATTGAGTATGGTTTAGAGTACTTTGTATCCACTTAATGTCTCAAAATTTCTGAATAGCATGCTAAGATTGATTATTATACTTATACAAAGTCACACATACCTAAGCTACTGTCACTAGGCTAAAATAAGAAGTAAAGACATGAACTTAATGTTTTGTATAATCGATGCATGAAAGGCCCACATCTCTAACTCATAACATATTTTGCAGTCAAACCACTTGAACTTAGTTATAAAGTGGGAAGGAAAAAGATTGGGTCTCATCGAGGGGTTAATGTTGCATATACACGTCACACATTGACAAGTCATGTCGATGTACCGTAGGAGTATGGAAATCAAAGCGGTGAATGTTGCACATGATAAATAATATCAATGGATCCTAGATATGATTAGAAGTTTAAAATTAATCACTTAATAATTGTATTAAGCTGGTTTGAGAGTATCTTTACTTGCTTGCACATGTTATGTTTAGTGATATAATGCAAATGCTAAATCTTTCAATGTAAATTAAATGTAGTAAATTTTTTAAACATATTCATATATTCTTTTTTGTGTCTATTTACTTACACATGTCAACCTTTTGATATAATAATGCTATAATTCCTTGTACAAGAATATTCAAAAAAGATCCTAATCAATCCAGAGTGGTTGTTACACATGCGTATGTAAATATGTATGTATTATATGTTTGTATATGTATGTAGTGTGTGTGTGTGTATATAAATACATGGACACACACACATACACACACACACACACATATATATATACATATGTATGTATTTTATAACCAAATCGAATCGAATATTATCGAACGAATTCAAGTTAATTCAGATTCGATTCATTTGATAATCGAATCCACAAGTTAAATTCAAATTCAGTTCATTTGGTTTCGAATCGAATTTTTTTTAAATTTTTATCGAACGAATCCTAATCGAATTCGAATGATTCAGTTCAATTAGCAGCTCTATTCTTCTTATCTATTTTTTTGGTGTGGGTTTTTAATTTGTAATTTTTATTTTCAATTATATATTTTTTAAATTATTTTAACTTTCCATTTTTTACATTCTTTTTTATTTTTTATTTTTATTTTTTATTTTTCTTTAAAAAATAGTATAAGATTATATAAGGCTATATATATAATATATTTTAATAAATTTATTAATACTAACAAAAATAAAAAAACAACAAATAAAATGTTTTGGTTTTAAATAGTTTTTACTATTTTTATTTTTTAGGATTTTTTTTCCATTTTTTATATATTTTTGGAGTAAAATATCCCAAAACATGGGTTAAATAAATATGTTAAATTAATTTGGAAATTAAAAATAATAAATAATATGAAGAATTTTCCAAATCAATTTAATATGTAAATAAATAGAAATGAATATTTTTTGGATTTTTAGGAATTTTATATCTTTTTTAATGGATTTTGGAACTTTTTAATTTTTACACTTTTGTTTTTCTATTTTAGGGTTTTTGGGTTCTGGAGTTGTAAAATAAATAGATAAATAAATTATATTTTCTGGAATTTTTCAAAAAGTTTTTATTTTTTTTAGTTATTTTATACTATAACATATTCTTTTTTTATTTTTATAAAATAATTAAAGTCTGAAAATCAAAATCCAAAAATATAGCAAGAGTCTACAAACTAGCATGCACAAAATCCTATTTTTTAGAGAAATTTTGGAGCAAAAATGTTGTTTTTAATAAATAGAAACATGTAGAAAATTTAATAAGCTCGTAGGGGCATAAATGTAATAAACATACCAGTAGGGTTCACGTGCAATATTTTGAAAAAATACAACTAATATTCAAATTTAAAAGACTAAAGTGAAATACAAGAACTCGTGAGGGTTTCTATACAAAATGCCTACCTCACATCGGACTGCACATGAGATGAGATGGCATTGACCAATATTCAATATTAAATAAGCTCCAGAGTTCACATGCAATTTTCACTACAAATTTTAAAATACAAAAATAAGTTGCCAAACTAAAGAAAAAAAGACAAAAGACGAGAGGAAGGTTTGTATTTTACCGCACTCAACGCTCATTGTGCGGCTTTGGATGACTTACTTGACATGTGGTGAGCTCTAGGTAACGATGACGTGTCACAACAAATGTCCAAGATTAGATCCGAGGCGCGGATCCTACACTTAGAGACTCTTTAATAAAACGTTGGTTGCTCCACTTAGAGCTCGAGGAAGATCGAACGACCAAGAGGGCACCTGGACGAACATGGAACAATGTTCATCGAGGCAAGCTTCAAATCAATGAGTCAGGGGCCTTTAACCTCATCCCTCTCAACCAAGTGTCCCAAAGAATCTTGGAGGATGCCTCTATCTGTTGGAGGGCTCAAAAGGGTCCGAGGATCACCATAATGGTCCACAGAGGTCAGATAAGGAAAGGAGCTCCAGGTGCTTCCGACATGGTCAAATTCGTCTTGTATCAGGCATAACTCCTCCAGGACTTGCACAAAAAACATTACTGGTTTGAGGGAAAATCACCTTGATCCTTTAGATGGTGGAATGGAGGAGTAGTAGGGTGAGGTGGAGGTGCTCTGGTGAGGTGGTGGTGGGGTAGCACCTGGGTTCTATTCCATAGGGGATCAGTTGAGCTGGAGTGGTGTGAGGCATATGGAATCGGTATGGGAAGGAAATGAAGATGGAAGGTGGTTTGAAGAATAGGCGGTGCACGATGGAATGGTTTGCAGGATTCAAGCTCTAACAAACTATAAGTTTGGTATTTTAAGCCACTACATTTGATTAAGATTAAAAATAGAAACATGCAACAAAGCCTACTGTTAGTGGCTATCTAAAAAGATAAAAAAAAACATACCTCAAGAAGACAAAGCTTCAAGGTCAGAACCTCACTCCGGCGAGCGGCAGGGACGGTGGAAGTCAACTCTAACCATGTCTTTCCTTATTGCAAACGGTTGAACAGAACTCCTATCACGAGCCTCAATCTAGAGCGAGCGAGAGACAGAAAGAGAGAGTGTCAAAATGAGGCCAAAAAGGGATTCCAAATTGAAAAGGAAGGAGGTGGGGTGCATATGTATGTGCGAGGATGGGAAGAGTTCGAGGGGAGAATCACGGGCACATCGATGATGCTCAGCCCTAAATAAGGGGTCAACAAGATTCTGGGATGAACAACGCTCAAACCCTACGAAGGATGTAAACCCCTCGATCGATGTTCGTGGGGAAAAATTGAGAAGGCAGGTGTCCATTCTGACAAGGCTAGGAGGGAGGTCAGTAGAGTTGACCTAGGCCAACTGACGAAGCAACCTAGTTGGTCTACGTAGACCAAGCAGAAAAACCAGCCCTATTATTATAAAATCTATACTAAATAATAAATGATTTTATTAATTTAAAGTTATAAAATACAAGTTGTTTATTATTTTCTGTAGTATTTTAATATTATTTAAATTTATTTTTTTGAGTTTTCTATTTCAAGTTAGTTTTTAGGGTTTTATTTATAGTTATATTTACCCATGTTTTGTAAGTTTTATTTTATTTTGTATTATTGATTTTATTATTTTATTTCTTAATTTTTATATTTAAAATTTATTTTTATACATAAATATATTTTTATTATATTTTTCTAATATATTATGTACACATAAATAAATAGGGGTATTAAATATATAGGTACAAGTATATATATTTCATCTATGTATGTTTTTGTATAACATTTTATTTTAATATTTTATTTATGGTTTTATATTATTCTAACTATGAAAAATATTAAAAAAATTAAAAAAATAAAATTACAAAAATGTTTAAGAATAAATAAAATAAATATTTTATTCAGATATATTATACAATATGGATCCAAAACCTAACTTTCACACATTAAGTCCAAACTAAATGAAACCACCTTCGTTAAATAGTTTATTAAAGGTTATATACAACTAAAGGTTATTTTTATATATTTGAATTTCTATGAGGAGATATCGGTCTGGGATGTTTGGGTTTTGGCATTTTATTTTGAATATAACTTTTACACTATATATTAATTTTGTATGAAGTCAATTTTATATTTTTATTTGTATTTTTATCTACCACTTTTGTGTATAAATATATTTATTTGACGTATAAAAAATAGAAAATAAAATAGGTCTCATAAATGCAATATTGATGGAATAAAAGAATGTGATTTTTATTGGATTTTTGGCCCTTATCTCCTCCCTACTTTATTCCTTGTCAACTCAGACATCAAGATGCCTAGGTCTCACGGTTTAGGATCATAAAATATCTTTGGTATTATATTGTTTTTATTTTTTTCTTTATTCTATAATTTTAGCATTAAAAATTATATTTTATATACAATAAGTGGAACAAATAATGAATGTTAATTTATATAAAATAATGTTATTTACGTGCATTGACTAGTATTTTTAAGGCCAAAACGATAAAATAAAGGTGATGAAGTGGATATTCATCAATAAGCCACCCAAGTAAGAGCATGATTAAAATGTTCATTGTAAAAACATAACAGAAGTATTTAGATGCTATGTCAAAAGGTAGATGCTGATGCATAAGGTTTAAAGGAGGGGTAGGGGGCTTCACAACACCATCTTTGCGACACCATTTCATATCGAACTTACCCGAGTACATGTCTCGCCAGTCCTTAAATTAGGCATGACTATAAATCGTGCCCGACTTTCTTCGTATTCTTCTTGTGTTGCACGGTGGGTTGAACCTTGACAAACACATCTACACATTGATATTAGGATTTAATCAATGCTATGTGACATTACACATCAACAATCTCCTCTCATCCGTAAACATCTTGATGAAAGTGTTGGATTGGATTATAAACATGATTGATCAAGCTTTGGCATCACAATAAAGTTTCATTATAAAATTATTGTGGATGCCCATGTTATTAAGCATGATATGAACCATTAGATTTCAGCAATCCGAAGTCATTGAGTAGCTTTAACAACCATTTTGTCTTACAAAGTTTACTTTTTCCTTCTCCATCGATGAGGTTTCCTCCAAGGTAATTAGAGTAACTAGAAATAAAAAGGTTATTTATCATGCATCCAACCAACTTAGCATCCATGAAATCTTCAATATTACTTTATTTATTCTTACTTGTGTTCAAATAACACTTGATTCTTTAGATCATAGTGAGATAATTTTCTGTTGGGAGTTGAGACATGTGTAATTGACTGAGCAATTCACTACATAAGTGATTCCAGGCTTGGTGAAGAAAAAAATATGTTTCCCAATTTATCTAATATGTAGGGGGTAGGAGATAAGTAGATTAAGGACGTAGTAGACGTGAGATCTTCTATAGAATCAGACACCTCAATCTCTAAGGAATACCTTATGCTTCCTAGATAGTTCTTTCATCTCAAATTTCTTGATACGCTTTGCCTTGACCCAAACAATCTCAATGTCAATATCCCAAATCATCTTGTACCTTGATCTAACTTGGTGAATAAGGTGTGGTGTCCATTCCCCAATTTATATTCTTTTTATTTTATAAAACATTTCAAGCAATCAAACAAAACCCGAGGGAATATTTTAGGTTATTTGGAAATTTATTTAATTCTTGATAAATCATATCCATAAAGTACGTACATGTAAATATTCGAATTAGAACAATATTTTCTTAATTATAATGTGGACCCTTGGGCTCCATATATTGGTGGAGATCTAGTGTTTGGGTTACAATGGGAGGCGACTCTTACAATGAGTCAACCAAAACATGATTAGGGTTAGGGTTTACAAAATAGTACCTAATAATCCCCTTCAAGCTGAACACACACACACACATCATGCTCAGCTTGTTGCAACATTTCTCGAACTGTGTGCAAGCAAGTGGCTTGCTACACATATCTGTTGTCTGATTTGTAAATGACAAGCTGAAAGTATGGATTACTCCTCTTTATATGAGATCATTAGTGTAATGGTAGTCAATTTCCACATGTTTGGTGTGTTTAGGAAACATTGGGTTGTTAACTATATGCATCATTGCGTGCAACTGAGCTCCATGGCATCATTGAGAGTTACAAATATCAGTGATTTTAGATTCAATCTATATTAGTTCTACTGATATGTAGTCCATGGCTCTATATTCACTCTCAACACTTGAGCAGTAGACCACTGTATGTTTCTAGTTTCTCTATAGTAACCAGGATTCTTACCAAGTAAGTGCTGAATATGGTAGTAGGTTTTCTATTTATCATGCATCTCTTGTAATCTTCATATGAATGGACTATGATATTGAAGGCATTGCCTTTGGTTAACAGTACAACTTTCCCTGGAGAGGACTTAATATACTTTAGGATCATCATGCATGCTTCAAAGTGAGCTGAAGTAGGGGAGTCCATGAAATAAGTCAGATTTCTGACTTCAATATATATATATATATATGGTCGATTAATGGTTAGATACATTAACTTTCCTACTATCTGTCCCTATCAAACCGGTATCTTCAATATCTCATGGCTCATAAATGTGTCTCTTCCGATCAATGTATATGTATTAGGTTGGACCTTAGCACCCCTATTGCCTGAATAAAATTAGTGATGTACATCCACTAGGACATACCTAGTACTCTCGTGGATCTAGCTATTTCAATATTTAAAAGGTATGCGACAAGTCATCGATCACAAATTGTTTTGCTAGTTACTTCTTCATTTCTGTAACACTGTTAGGGTCATCTCTATTGGTTTTTCTATGTTCTTGCGAGGATAGCGATTGACGTGTGCATGTGGATCAGACTAGATAATCCAGATCACTAAAAATAATAAACCCAAACAACTACAACATTACAAAGCACTTTCAATTACAATAAACAAGCAATCCACAAGTACATACAGATTTAATGTGGAAACGCTCCTTGGTAACAATCACAATTTGAGTCTTCTGACTTAAGATTTCAACCTGACTCACATGGATCTTCCACTAACTTGAGTTTCTTACATGAGAAACCCAACCGTATTATAACCTGACTTTATTATGTGGTCAACTCCACCGTTTATAACTTGAGTTGTTTACAAGGATAACTCAAAACCGTATACATGTTAAAAAAATCTTACAACCTCAATATCAAAGTAATTAAGCAGTGAATAATAAGATTCAAAACTAAAATGATCTTAAATACTTAGGAGTGTGCTTGCAAGAACCAACTACAGAGGTTCATTGCCATCGGAATAAATAACACAACAGAAAATAGCTCTTCAATCTTTCTCAAAGTATAGAGTGGAAAGCAGGGATACAAAATCTTGTTGATCTTGGTATGTGTTGTAGAATGAGGTATGGGTCCTATTTATATGTCTTAGGGTCCCGTAGATGTCGTCTCTCAAGAAATAGTCATTGTGAAAAAATCAGAAATGGAATCATCATAAAAAATCATCCTAAAATGGAATATTATCAATCATGATACATAGGTGATCAATCAGAATCAAATGATCGATGACGAGGATTTAGCTCATTCATCATCAAGAGATGATCGATCAGAGATCAAAAGTGATCGATCAGAAATATGGTCGTTGCACTTCAAATAATGATCGATCAAGAAAACAAGTTAATCGATCAAGTGTTATCAATTAAGTAAGAATAGTTGATCAATCATCATGACTCTTTGACCAGAAAGTTAAAGTCAAAGGGTTGAAATGCAATATGTAAGATTTGAGGTATTTTATAGACAATTACAAAAAAGAATGACTCAATAAAAGAAAAGACTTTGTCTTCTTCTTGTTCTTGAGATCCTTCTTTGAGTTTGAGCTAGAGTTCCTTTGCTATGAACTCCTTTGAGTTTCTTAGCATCTTCTTGACTTAAGCTTGAGCTCCTCAACTTAGATTCTTCCTAGTCTAGTAGCTTTCTTACTCTTGACATAGCTACAAACTAACGTCACAAGTCTCATTATCATTTAAATATGCATGCTCTTGTATTAACAAAATCCGTACTCATGCATGCACTCACAATCACTTGTGGTGATAATTTCATCCACATAAATGAGCGCGGTCACAATTCCTTTTGCATTTTTTTGTATAAATAAAAATGTTTTGTTGATTATCTATTGAGGCCCATGTTATCTAGTGCTTTTCATAATTTCTGAAATCAAACAGAAGGGTTGTGCTTGAGTTATATATAACAAACACAACTTTTAACAATCCCTCGATCCTTGAAGTCCGGAGGTTGATTCACATATACAATTTCCTTAAAGTTGTCATATAGAAAGGAATTAATAACATCAAGTTTACGGAAGGCCCAATCAAGTTGTAAGGCAACATCCATGAGATTATGTCAAAGAAATCAATACCATAGGTTTGTGTGAACCCATTTGCTTTTGAGGGAGCCTTGAAGTGAGAAATTGATTCGTCTATTGTGTACTTCACCATGAACACCCATCTTCATCCAACCACCATGTTATCTCCAGATGTATCAACAATCTTTCAAATATTGTGAGAAACCAGTGATGACATCTCTTCTTTATTTCTAGTCTCCATTTGGTGTCATGAAGAGCCTTGATATGATTATGAGGAATGGTTGTGACAGATAATGCTTTAGCGAATTATTTATAGGAGGATCCATGTCTTGATAAGGACATGATAATATAAATAGGATGCTTACATTATCCAACCCCTTCAAAAGAGCTATTGGAAGATTATTTGCACCACTCCCTTGGTCATTTCAACATCTGTTTCTGTGTCTATGGAAATAGAATGCCATCGGTACTGAAACCTCAATCAAAGGATATACCAGAGGAGATGGTTCTACTCGAAAGGAGTATATCTATGCTAAGAATTAGTCCTATAAAGAGCATCACATGGAATGGTAATATGAATAGGAGTAATATTTGTTATGGGACGTTGAGTGGGCACATAAGTTTTGGACCTAGAGTAATTGGTACGGGACTCAAAGAATGTAGTACATGCGCTGATGCAGTGCTTTCAAGATCAAGGGTGTAACACTTGTATCCTTTCTAATTCCAAGCGTGCTCTAAGAACACACATTTTATTGTTCCAGCTGCCATTTTATATGTGTTTGGGCAAAGGAGGCGAACAAAGGCAACTCACCCAAAAACTTTGGGAGAAATATGAAACACTGCTTTTCATGGAAAATGGATCTCAATAGAGGTTGTGGTCATATGGTCAATAAGAAAGGTGCTAGTGAGAAGAGCATCACTCCACTATATTGAAGGAAAATTATGGTCAATAAGCAGGGCACGAGCATTGTCAAGGATATGTTGATGTTTATGTTCAACCCCCCTATTATGTTGGGACGTATGGGCACAAGTAATCTGATATAAAATCCCATGAGAGGGTGGAAAAGACAACATGTCATGATGGAGAAACTACCTAGCATTATCTCTTATTATTCTAGTCAATATATACAGCTTATCCTTCTCGGTTGTTTGGGTTTTTATAGTTTTTGGATTTTGATAATTTTATACTAATTATTCACTATTAACAATGCATATAGCAATGGCAAAAATATGGATTTAATGTGAATGCATATGTTTCTACTTAATTTTGAGCTCAATTTAGATATTTTAGCTAGATGAATCTCTGATTCATCAAACGTATGAGTATAAGTAGTATGATGTACGATCCCATGGGAGAATAGAAAAGACTACATGCAATGAGAGATAAACTCCCTAGCATTATTCAAAAATAAGAGCTTTGATAGTGGTACCAAATTGAGTCTTTATTTCTTTTATAAAACAGTAATGTGAAAACATCGAATTTATTTTTCAATAAGAAAATCCATGTCACATAAAGAAGTCATCCACAATAGCTAGGTACTATATGTTTCATAGATGACATGATCCTATGCATAAAGATGAACAAGCTTAAAAAGTCTACTATATTGATGAATGGTATCTAATGAAGGAAATGAACTCATGTGGTACTTTCCCAATTGGAAGGTCTCATACTCCAGGCTAATAGTGGATGGAAGTTGGAGGAGGACAAGACAAATCTTCTGAAGAGAAAAATGACCCAAATGTTGATGCTAGAGAGAATTGGAAGATGCAGAAAAAGTAGTCTGTGAGTAGGTAACAATCCCAATTGATTAAGATCGTAGTTGCCTGCTTCTTCACGACCCACACCAATCATCCTCCCAATTAGTATATGTTGAAGAACATAGGAAAACTACATCAAATATAGTATGGTAGTTGCATTCCTTGTAAATATGACTGCTAAACAGAAGTCTGATGGGAAACTCAATAACAAGAAGAACATTATTGATCCTGAAGATACGCATGAAAATATGCTATCTACAACATGGACATTTCATCTAGCAGGAAGTTGGTGCATCTAATGTAGTGAAGTGTGTTCTCCACATGTGTGAATGGAGGCACCTCAGGGGGTGACAGGTACACTACTAAATCGGGAAGCCAACAATGGTACGTCCAACGCACCCCTTTAGGTCGACTCCAATTATGCTTTTTAAGATGACTTGATTACTGGGGGTAAGGAATGTAGACGATGCACGCAAAGAAGATTTTTCTATGTTATTTGATGCCCTTGACATGCTTTTCATATTGTAAGAGCATTTTTTGCGAGATGATCTTGGTCTACGGAAACTTTTGACTATCTAGGTAGAAGATCCCCATTTGGTTCACACACATCCCGCCCCATCCCCCACCCCTACACTCCTTTCAACAGTCTCCATGCTTTCTAGCAAGCTTCCTTTCTTTGATGATTAATTAGAAACCATTGACTTGCAAAGAGTTGACCATGTAAGGGAAGATAAATTGACTAATGAGAGAGGAAATTCGACAACAAGGTTTAGAGGAAAGGTGCCGAAGAAAGGCAGAAAGAGTTTAGCCAAATTGGCCAGGTCCATTAGTCCAAATTTAAGTTTCGGAAGTCCCAAAAGAAAAAACATATCTATATCTCTATCTAAAGCTGGGTTTTTTCTCCAGCACATGCCACAGGTCAATCTCTCCATCAATCTCTTTCCTATATCTCTATCCAAAGCAGCTCCCTCTGATTTATATTCCCGCACACGATCTCCCCCATCACAAACTCTCTCTCTCTCTCTCATTTATATCCCCACACACACGCGATCATCCTCTCCCTCTCTCCTATATTTGGAATACATATGCGTTAGAAGCCTCTCTCTCTCTCTCCTATATTTGATCAAAATAAATATGATATTAATTAACCATCTATATCTAAAGTTGAGTAAAATCTATTATAAAAGCTATGAAAATATTTGTTGATAAGAAGAATACGTCAACTAATATATTTAATTACGCACAAAAATAAATAAATGAAAATTTTATATTTTTATAGATCTATTGTAAACAAGATATTCACTGTAGTAGAGAAATAAGATTTATGTCATACATTGAAATATTAAGCACATTCGTTGTTCTGTCTGAATATATTATAATAATAGTTAAATTGTTTACTTTCTGCATTTTCCTGTATAGGTCGTGAACCTTCCATAGAAAAATATAAATATTGTTATACAAATTTAGAGCATTGCCTTTAACTAATTACCTAGATTTATGTTTTAAATATTTATTTTAGGACTTTATTTGATTGATCTCAGTCATTCCAATTATGGGATTTTTGTAATGGACGTAAAAAGTATTCCGTTCTTGCTTTGCCATATTTTTTACTGGTAATTTTTTCAAAACATACCATCATGTATATTAAATAATACACATATTCCTCTTTTATTGGATTTTCCTGTATATGAGTTTGAAAAGTTCTATATTGCTATGTATCTTTTGTATGATTTCATTTATAAGTCACTAAAAATATTAATATCACTATCCCTATCGAGAAGGATTTTCAATGCATTCATATAAATAAACCTCCATCGTATGTGCGTTTTTTTAAAAAAATAAATATCGATTCATTATATTGTATGATGCATTTATCCTTTTCCATAAATATCTAATTCAGTATTTTGTAGATTATAAAATATTATATATTTTTCTTTAACTAAAATATATAAAAAGTAAATTTCGAATTTAAATATATTGATATTTTGTTTACCATAGAAGTTATGTATAAATAACTTTTTTGACCGCGGTGATGTTTTCTTAGTGTTGCTTTTGAAACGTGATCTACGAATATAAGTATCAATGATAATGTAAAATAAAGTCTACTTTATCATTCCTCTATTGTAAAGTTATATAATTCTTTAAAAAATAAATTTACAAGTCTTAATATTATCTACATGTGCTTATGCATTTTTAATTCGATGAAAATTAACGCATTCATATTGATAAAAAGAAATAAACTTGAGCATAAAAGTATTTAAAATCAATAATATATATATTAAAGTCATATAAAAAATACATTGTGGGAAATTAATTATCATTATCAAAGATTTATGTGTACAAGCATATAAATAGATGTCATGCATGCAACGAAATCTATATAGGCAACATATATTTATTTTGTCATATTTTTTTCAAAATTTATTTCTAAAGATTATGTAGGTATTTCTTTTTAGATTTTACTTCAAATACTTGCATTTGTATTTCACCGTGTATATAACATGCTTATCATTTCTACAAATTCGAATTTTATGTTTAGAATTGAGTATTATAATTGACCTCATTGATTATTTTTATAGTCTACCTTCTTCCACTACTCTACCTTGATGTCGGATTCTGTATCCCACTTAGTATTATGTTGGTTTATATTATCACCCTGTATAATTTTATGCTTTGTTTATTTGTTAAATGCATGCATGTATTTTCATATATTGAAGTTGATTTATTTTTAAACATTGTTAACGATTTATTCTTTTCCCTGCATGATTTATCTATTTTCTTTTTAAAAAACTCTATTTTATTATTCTATTGTAACATCTGATCAATATAATTTATCTATAATTTTTCAAGTATACATATTTTTTCATAAAAAAATGTGTATCATTCTCTTCTGTTTTCACATATATTGTCTACCACCTCAATGTAGCTACATCATTGGGTTGCAATATTGTGCAGGTGAGAGACCATATGAGGCTTTGATATAATTTAAAAGATATTTAATGCCCATACTTTAGACAACCCTCATTATTTGATTTGAAATCTTGCTTAATGTCTATAATTTTAAAGATATTACAAATGATTGTATCTGTTACAACCCGTCGCGAAGTGCGAGATCATACACTAGTTATACCTAGAATAAGAGTGGGAATATATAGCCAGATTGACCTCTTAGAGGTAGACTCATCTTATCTGTCAAATTACCAAATGTACCCTTCTTATATATATATGAAATTTACAAAAAAATATTATTCTTCCTCCTTCCCTCCCGTCCTTCTCCGTTCCCTGGTCGCCACCTCCTAGGCCACCCCTCTACCTCCGCTCTAACTCCTACCATATCTACATTCCTCCTTTTATTGTGTGTAGCCGTCGACCATGACTTTGTGTTCCACTCCCTACTCCCTCTCCATCCTCACATCCGCCAATGAAATCATCTCCCACAGAATCCTCTTCCCTCGGCATCCATCTCTCATCTCCCTGCTACCTTACCAGAGGGTAGCAAGTTCCTCTCCCTTGGTTGAAAACCCTCGAGGACCCTGAGCCGTTGTTGCCCCAAACCTATCGGCTTCTTGTTAAGAGAAGGCCCATGAGAGAAAGGAACCCCGAGAAGATGAGCACCTCTGTAGTCGGATTCTGAAGAAGCCGAAGCGACAGTGATGACCCTCCACTTCTGTTACTCTGTTCGCCTACCACCCCTAAAGACAACACGACCACATCGGAGATCGATTCGTCGAAGCTCACCAAAGGGAATGGGGGGTTGGGTTATGCAAAAGATCCGATTTTAGGAGGGTGCGGTGATGGATGTAGCGTACATCTTCCACATTATGGGATCAGATTAACATCAAATAGTTTGAGCTTCCAAGTCGAAAATTTGCCAAACTTTAACAAGCTCCAGCCCATACCAAAATTGTCAACAGGGCTCCAGTCTTCAGTGAAGTTTGGCGTTGGCCTTCAATTCCCGCAACTCCAGTGTAGACAGCACGATAGAGCAGTCATCACCCAAGAAGATGGCATAGTTCCCGTACTTGTAGCGATCTCTGCTTCTTTGTGCAAGTCAGTTGACATCCCGTAACCTACACATCGGTGGCGGGAGGTTCATTTACATTAGCACGACACACCACGATCAGGTCTCGCTTGGGCAAGACCACAGAGTAGTACGTAAGTGGTGGTGTAATAAAACTTGAGGCAATCATTCTCAAAGTCAAGTTCATCTTCTTCGTCTTCTTTCATCTTCTTCGTGATCATGATACAATCCACCGGAATCAGACAGGGACCATGGACGAGAGTACAATTTGAAATCCCATACTTTGAAAAATCCCGGGTCGTGGTGAATCGTCCCTCGAGGGACGATTCACTCCATCATTAGACTTCCCAATGACATGCTTCTGGTGGAGGTCGGGAGGTGAACGATGTAGGTCTCACAGATGTCGGTGTCCAGGAAGCGCGCACTGTGCTTCCGCCCAACCGGATCGCCCAACCGGAGGCTTCGAAGCATAACAACATTAAGCCAACTCAAATTCCTCAACATATAGTCCCATCAGCAATCGGCTCCATACACATTCTAGAATGGTAGATCTCCAACAATA
>JAZKJV010001032.1:463862-828468 GCA_037367405.1 Ottelia alismoides | reverse complement strand
TAACTAAAAAAATCAATTAAAAATATTAAACGATATTATTTTAATTAGGTTATAAAATAAAAAGTGTTTATAATTTTATAAAATATTTTATAGTGATTTTTAATTATTTTTATGGAGTATATTTTTACAAGTTGTCTTTTTAGCCCTATATAGGTATATATACTTATGTGTTTTATTTCTTTATTTTTATTTTGTGTATTTTAATTTTATTATTTTTATTTATTATTTTATAAAATCATAAAGTATTTTTATACACTTAACTACATTTTTATTTTATTTTTCTGAAGTGATTTGTATACTTAAATAAAATATAAGTAGGTAATGTATAGGTATGTATACAGGTATAATACCTATGTATTCTATATACATATAATTTTATTTTGCATTTTCATTTGGGTTTTTATTCTGATTTTAATGTGCATAATTATTATAAGTAATATTTACAACATTATAAAAATATAAAAATACAAAAAATAATGAATAAATAATAAATTGAATATTTTAATCAGTACAATTTTATAATGAGGGTCCAAAACTCAACTTTTAAACCGTAGCTCCGCCTAATGCGAAACCACCGCCATTAAATAGATTATTTTATTCTATATACAATTAAAGGTGAGTTTGATGCATTTGGAGTTTTCAATTGTGAGATACTGGTCTGGGAAGTTGGGAATTTGGATTTTTATTCAGACCATAACTTTTTATCTGTACATTATTTTTCAGTGAAATCAATTTTGTATTTTTCTTTATAAAATTATCTATAACTTTCATGTACAAAGTTTCTTTATTTGATGTATAAAAAGTGGAACCAAAAATAGGTCCCAAAATGAATAAAGAATGAATTAAAAGGTATTGTATTTGGCCCTTATCTCCCCCTACTTTATTCCTTGTCGACCTATCCATCAAGATGCCTAAGTCTCAGGGTTTTGGATCATAAAATATTTACAATATTTTATTCTTTTTCTTTTCTTTTATTTATTCTATAATTTTTGCTTTAATTACAGTATTTTATACACTAATTACAAGTACATGCATGAATGCTAAGATGCTATATTTAAGGCTATTTACAGGCATTTCCTAGGGTGTTTAATGCCAAAATGATAGAATAAAGATGATGAAATGTGGATTCATCAACCTCCGTCGCCATGATGTTCATATTGCATCCCCAACGATGGTGTCATTTGACTATTGTGGTTTTTCGACGATCAAACATGTCCGTACAAGGCGAAGACAAAGTCGTTGTGGCGACCGCTCAAGAAACCTTGATAAATCAATCATTAACACACAATTAAGAATCAAGCAATGAAAATAAATGTTTGGAGTTAAAATTTATTATAAATTTACAACTATGTGTATAGGTGAAAGTATGTAGAGTATTAAACACATGGAGCACACGGGAGATTGGGGCAAATAAATGTGCAAAATGTGTGTTCTTCTTGTCTATATATTTCTGTGGGGTTTTAATTATATATAATTAATTAATTATTGATTTTATATTTTTTAATTGTTTTAATTTTATATTTTCTTTGCCTTGTTCTAATTTTTTTTCTTTTTTTTCTTTTTACCTATATAATATAGATTATGGAAGGCCATATATACAATATAGGCTACTATATATAAAAGCAACTATAAATAAATGAAATTGTACATATAAATATATTTTGATTTTAAATAATTTTTGCTATTTTTCTGAGTTTTTAAGAAATTTTATTTATTTTTGTATTTTTAAAGTAAAAAATATCCCATATCAAGGAATTAATAAGTAGTCCAAATTGAAATTAAGATTAAAAAACATATGATGTCAAAATTTCTTCAAATCATTTTTTTAGATAAGTAATGATATAAAGAAAATTATAAAATAGAAATGATATTTTTGGAAATTTTGAGATTTTTTTAGATTTTTATAAAGGGTTTTAGGGTTTTTAATTTTTATGAGTGTTATTTTCTATATTTAGTGCTTTTTTATTTAAAGACTCAAAACACTTAAATAAAAACAATATATTTTTGGGTTCGTTTTAAAATGTTTTTATTTTTTATGGTTTTTGAAGTGAAACAAGGCAAAATGTGCTCTTTTAGATTTTTATAAAATAATTAAATATTTAAAAACAAAAACAAAAATGTATCATGAAACATCACACTAACAAGCACCTAATCCTATTTTTGGGGATTTTTTGGAGCACAAACACTATATTTAATAAATAGACTCAACGTATAAAAAAATCAATGAACTAGTAGGGGCATAACTACAAATAAAAATAAACTTGAGGTGCTTCCTGCAATTTTTTCCAAAAAATTATAACTAGAATTAAAAATTAATGGAATAAAAAAATAAAAAATATGTGCGGGCTTGCCTGCAAAAATGCCACCTCACGTGGTACGACACGCGAGGTGACGTCGATTGGACTAAACTGTAGATAAAATAACTGTGAGGGTCTTTTTGCAAATATTACAAAATTATAACATGATAGATGCATGTTTATATATCAAATATTAAATAAAAAACCATGGGGGTGAAAGCTGCAAAATACCCCTCTACATGCATGCGATGGATGGCTGGATGGATTTCACTTGCCACATGTCATGTCCTCCTCGCCTGATGCCGCTTCGCGATGGATGGCTAGGATTAAATCCAGTGGCTGATCTGAAGGCTATGTTGAGGGTCATCGAAGTCCAGGGAAGCCCCAAGGTCCACCTCCGTCGTTCGACACCTCCAGATCCCGTCAGGGCTTTTTGATACCTCAAGCCACCACAGAAGGACTCCAAGGATCTTTTGGACCACCTTGCAGCAGTTGAGGACGTCAAAGAAGGGAGTCCGTGCAGATTGAAGCTCGCAACCAGGGAGTTCTTCCCTATTTCTTGCTGATAGCCTCTGGACCATCTAATTGAGCAGCACGGCCATGCGAGTCGTAGCCATCCGATGTGCCTCACCGCAGCCTTCAGATCAGCCACTGGGATTTAATCCCAGCCATCCATCGCAAAGGTGCATCGGGCGAGGAGAACGTGACACGTGGTAAGTGAAATCCATCCAGCCAGCCATCGCGTGCATGTGGAGTGGTATTTACACTTTTCTCGACCCTATTTTTTGTATTTAATATTTGATCTATAAAAACTCATCTACCATGTTATGATTTTATAATATTTGCAAAAAATCCTCGTAGTTATTTTATTTGCAGCTTAGTCCAGTCACGCTACCTCACGTGCTGTCCTACGTGAGGTGGCATCTTTGCAGGCAAACTACCGCGGTTGTTTGTATTTCTTTTTAGTTCATTAATTTTAATTATAGTTATAAACTTTTATAAAAGTTGTAGGAAGCATCTCAACTTCATTTTTATTTCCAGTTATGCCCCTACCAGTTCATTGTTTTTCTGTGGCATTTATTCTATTTATTAAATAAAGTTTTATGATCCAAAAAATCCCAAAAATAGGATTAGGTGCTTGTTATGTGTAATTTCATGCTACATTTTTTATTTTTATTTTAGCACTTTAATTTTTTTATAAAATTCGAAAAGAGCACATTTTTACACTATTTAACTTTAAAAACCATAAAATAAAAACGCATTTTGAAAAATTTCGAAAAATATATATTATATTTATTTATGTGTTTTGAGACTTCAAATAAAAAATCACTAAAAATATAAAAAGAAAACTCAAAAAACTAAAAAAAACAAAATCCTTTATAAAAATCTAAAAAAAGCTTGAAAATTCCAAAAACATCATTTTCTATTTTATAATTTTCTTTGTATCATTATTTATCTATAAAAATTTATTCGAAGAATTTTTGACATCATTTTCTCTTTCTAATATTCATTTCAATTCAGCTTACTTATTGATTCCCTTATTTGGGATTTTTTGACTTCAAAAATCCATAAAAATGAAAAAAAATACTTAAAAAATCACAAAATTGGTAAAAAAACAAATAAACTCAAAAATACTTAATTCTATAATTTTACTTCATTTTTAGTTGCTTATAAATATATAGAAGCCTATATTGTATATATAGCCTTACATATTCTATATTATATATGTAAAAAGGAAAAAGAAATTAAAATTTAGAAAAAGAAAAGGAAAATATAAAATATAAAAATAAAGAAAACTAAAAAATATAAAAGTTAAAAATACATATATAATTAAAAATCCACAAAAACAAAAAGACAAGAAGAACACACATTTTGCGCATTTATTGCCTCGATCTCCCGTTTGCTCCTTGTGTTCGACACTCTACACATACTTGCACCTATACAAACATATGTAGTGTTATAATAAATTTAACTCCATATATTTATTTTCACTGCTTGATTCTTAATTGCGGGTTAATTGTTGATTTATGGTGTTTCTTGAGCGATCACCACATCGACTTTGTCTTCGCCTTTGTGGGGACATAGTTGACCCTCGAATAACCCTGGTAATCAACGATTATTAGATTTGTTTCCAGCTTATGTAGTGCTTCTACATGACTAATGCCCTATTCAGGTCATATCGAGTCGAGCATCTCCTTTTCTCCACAAATCCATAGGATCATAGAAGACGCAATTCCAATCAGCGAGGGTTTGGGTGAAACCCTAATTCAAGTCATAATAGCAAGTTCTTCAAGCATCACAGTACAATCTTGGTGCGCATCTCCTTCCCAATCAGGGGAGAATATCACACTCATCAACGATGAAAAGAAATTTGCAGATCAAAGAAATAGATGAGAGAACAAGTTTGGGTTCATCTCCCAACGATCCAGGCAATTGTTGTACGGATGATCTCTCCAAAAGGCATCACCACCCCCTATTACAGGACCCCATGGTGGCACATGTCATTGCCTCTCCTCTTGCGCTTCCATGTCCTTCCAGCATGCACAACAACAGCAGGCGCAATGCATCACAACAGCAACAGATGCTGTAAAATTGCTTTCATCTTTGATTCCATCATGCATGCCTAGTGATCCTCGGTACCCAGCCGCAGATCTCGAAGAAGGAAGAAGAGGGAGTCGACGCTTCTCCCTTGCAACACCACCTCCAGATCATGTGGTGGCGATCCCATCTTCCTTACAATGAAGGCAACTCAACAGATTCTCGAAGGCGGTGGTAACCATACGTGCTTAGTGGGTTCACTTTGTGAGAGGGGTGTCCATCGGGGAACCTCATAGGGGGTGCATGGAGATTACATGGATCCAATACCCCTTTCACTTAAATAAAAAGGAGAGGCCTAGTTTAGCCAAAAAGGGGGAAGCCTCCTAGTCCTTTGAGGCCCAATGGGCCTGGTCCTAATAAAGAAGGGGAAAGCCTAACAGTTGGCATGTCACAAATAAAAAAGCAAGTTGCAATTTTGGGCCCTATTTTGGTTGTGTTTCAGAAAAAAAAGATCTATTTTGGACAAAGGCAAGTGAACAAAAAAAAGAAAAGGCGTACACGGAAAATTTTTTGAGAAAAAATGAGACAACTGTAATTAAAAGAGAAATAGATGCGGATTTTTTTCATTTGAATTTTTTTTCTTTTCTCTCATATTCAGGTCTTCTCTGAACTGGTCGATGTCATTTATTCCGACGAGTATGGGAGAAAGGGGGTTATTATGTAAAGTTCTATAAGTTACATTCTCCAGTTCAGATTGCAGGCTAGATTTCAAACTCTACAGTTCAGATTTAGATTCTGCATTCAAATTGTTTCAGAGTCTACAGTTTGATGCGGATATGTATGTGATCATTATTTGAGAAGTCCCACATCTTTGATTTGGACTCAGAGTTTTCATATAATCTATAGGGACTCCATAGAGTAGATATCCTAATCTCTGAGCTATTGCTGGCTTAGGGTTTTCATGTGGTTTCATAGGGACTCAGGAGTAGAGATCCCATTCTTCGAGCCAATATGGGAGAGATCCAGTTCTCCGATGATAAGCCTTTCATATTCCATTCTCCAGCGACCATGGACTTAGATGAGAATGTTTCCATAACTTTTTTAGTTTGTCTCTTAAGAGAGGTGGAGTAGTTGCAGATCATAGTTCACCAGGTGGAGACTCATTCTAGTTTCAGCGACTCTGACAGACATTGTACAAAGCACACATTCTCCGACGAGGAGAACCGATTCAATTCATACTCCAGCCCTTCAGTTCCTCCTCACCAGCACATTATGAGAAGCAACGTCCTCTGCATGTCGCCATCATTGTTGTCATTTAGTTGTTATTATCCGTAGTGTAATGTTTAGTGTGAGAGTGATTTATTTCTATTTGTCCAAGTTTAGCATTACATGCTCCAGCTTGAGGGGGAGCGTTAGAGTATGCGTCACATGTATATATGAGTAATTGAAACCCTTGGTCCAATTACTACATCCACATGTTTAGTCCCACGTCTATTGTTAGTTGGACATGGGTATGTGTTTGTGGGGCTATATAAGAAGTCCCACAACCATTGTGTCAGTTGGGAGAAAGGAATAACCGACTATCTTGCCCTGAGAGCACTTCTCCTGTGGTTTCATCCTGCTCCTTATGGAGTATGGTTCCACGTAAATCACAGTGTTCTTTATTGTTCTTATATGTTTATCTATGATATTACGCCTTCACACTATCATTTTCTACATTCATAATATATAATGTAATAGTAAAGTTTAATTATTTAAAGTTAAATTATATATAACATTATTGCAATTTATGTTATATATCGATACATATGCATATCCTTATTGTATTATTTATCTTTTCTTATGTTTTAGGTTTTTCTAGTAGGTTTTATGGTGACTATTGTAGGAAATGTTTCATTTTTGTTTATATGTTTATTTCTTTTAGGTTTATATTGTAGGTTTTTATTGTTTTATGTTAATTTTTAGTTTGTATTACACATGTTTTTGTAATATGAACATTTGAACTATTGGGGAAATTGATGGAAATGTTACTCATAGAATAAATTCAGGTTCGCTAAAGTGGAAAGGGGACTATACTATTCTTTGTGATAAGAAAATCCCTTTACGTCAAAGAAAATTATTACAAAGCAACTATGAGACCTGCTATGCTCTATGGATCGGAATGCTGACTTGTAAACCATAGACATGTGCAGAGAATGCTAGTAGTAGAAATTAAAATGCTAAGGTGGATGTGTAGTCATATATGAAAAGATCATATTCATAATGATGTGATCAGAAGAAAAGTTGGTGTAGCTCCAATAGAAGATATGATGAGAGAAAGCTGCTTAAGATGATTTGGTCTTTTGCAAATGCAAGATTTGGGATGTTAAGCCAGTTAAGAAAGGGCGAGAAAGGACCAAGAAGTATTGGATTGAGACTATCCAAAGGGATTTTAGTTATTTGGATGTAAGCCCGAGAATGTCCCAAAATAGATCTGAATGGAGGAAAATCAACGTAGCTGATCCTACTTAATTATGGGAAAAGGCATTGTTATTCTTGTTGAATATTTGAACTATTGTAAGAAAGTTTGTAACTTATCTAATTTGTGTTAGAATGATTTTCGATGCATGATAATATTGTAATTGAGTGTCATTCGTAGTATATATTTGATATAGAAATGTATTCTAATGAGTATATATGTATATATACACATTATATGTTATTTCCTTTCTTGTCTCCAGCAAACTCTTAGGAAAATGGTAGCGCGTCATGCATTTTTGGACCTCTTAGCGCCTCACACATTAGACAACATTGCATGGAGTATCTGAGCTCTTCCAAATCACCAAGCTATTGGTCCCTACAAAGACCCATCTGCAACATTTAATTTATCTTACATCTTTTTATTGATGCCTTGTTTGTTATCTAAATCCATGATATTTACTTGTCTTTTATATCAATAAATTTGAACTCATTCTCATGTTTATTTTATTTTATTTTAATTCCGTCACTTATTGGTTTTTAAAATTATTATATTTACAACTAGATCCTTCGACATTTCTTTTCATTACATTCATTTAGATCAAATTTTACATTCTCGCAAATATTTCTATCGAGATATTAGCTATCTTCTATAACTTTTATGTATTCTCTTTTATTTTCGTTTATATTATGTAGTTTACCCAACAAGTTTCTCATCTATATAAGAGAACCATAGGGTCTCATGAATAGCAACTCATTATTTTCTCTCCACATGGTATTAGAGCGACAGTCCTAAATCGAAGTTCTCGTACCAATGTGCCATAACCCCACCTACTGCACATTTCTCCTTCACTCCACACATCATCAACAACTACTGTCGCCCTGCGTTGCCGCCGCTTGTGGTCTCTCTTGGAGGGGTGCATCGTCGCAACCCCTCCTTTGGCCCTTGCGATACCTCCCAACCCTCCATACAACTTGTACGAGTTGCCCATGTGGCAACTTAGGTCATCGGTGGGCCCCTAATGCTACCACCCAAGCCACTCTTGGCCCCTCGAGTCGCCACTCAGACCTTTTAGGTGCCGCCCAGCACCATTGTGGTCATCTAACCACCAAGTAGGGCCCCTATCGGCCACCTTTAGCCCCCATAGGGCCCTCCTATCCGGTGCCGCCCAACATTCCCTAACGATCTGATTTTGACTCAAAAGGTAGTTTCATGCCACTAAATCACTTTTTCCGACCCTAGCATAGATTCAGAATTGAAGAGGATGGTTGTATGAGTCTATACATACAACCAATCCTCTATAGGATCGTGTAGACTTTCTCGTATCGGTCTACTACCCAAGTCACGTTCTGTTTCGATCTCTTTTTCTACATCAAGTCAGAAAGCAATGGTGATATTTTCTCCTTCTCCGGTGCCTTTAAGTTCCTGACTCCATCGTGAAGATGCATGGGACCAACTATGAGTTGTGGTCCATGCAGTTCTTGACTCTCATGCAGTGCAATAACAAGGAGCACATTTTGACATAGATGGAGCCTATGGATACGACTAGTGAGAACACTTCGTGGAAGAGAAAGAAGCAGACCGTAGGCGCCTGATCTAATGCATAATCAGAGTACAGAGCCATGGCACATGGGAGTACATAGTATATGTGGGTCAGACCTGGTTGCTCTTTTCATTGCGAACAACCCAACCTTCCATGAGAGGATGAAGACTATCGAGGTCATTGATCGAGTCGAGGCTTTCGAACCAAGAGGAAAGACCATTCATTTAAGAAGAAAGGCAAGAAAACCCAGCTATCAAGAAGCTCAAAAAAGGTGGGAGTCAGGCGCTTGAATAATCTCAAACCCTACTCGTTTTTCTGGGCAACAAGGGTCTGTAAAGACATGTGGACTGCCTATTTGCTCTGTCGGGTCGTGTTGAGGAGCAAGAATGGACGAATCCCGGGGCGCAGACCTGAAGCGTCAAGAACGACTGCTGACACAGTGGTTGGCTAATTCTGATTATCCCACTCGCAACTTTCCATCTCAGACTGGCTGGAAGAGTCAATTCCTGGAGGGTAAACGATCACTACACTTGAGACATGATTAAGAAAGGTTTGATCTCCACCTCTCATTTCAGCTCAGGAGATTAGATAGAAGACGTGTTCACCAAGGTCCTAGCCAGAGGGTCATTCCAGAGATGTTTTTCGTGGCTGAGCATGATAGATTTTTACGCTCCAACTTGAGGGGGAGTATTGAGACATTAGTTATCTTTTATCACTTTTATGTATTCTCTTATTTTTCCATCTATATTATGTTATTTGTCAAACATGTTTCTCCTCTATATAATAGAACTCCAGAGTCTTATGAATAAGCAATTCATTATTTTCTCTCAATAATATCAAAATCTGAGTTTTTGTTTAATAAATTTTTATATCAAAACTAAAAAAATATACATCTAAGTTTTTTTAATTTTCTAGTTAGGTGCATTATTCTTTTATGAGATCTTTTATATTTGTTATTCTTTAGCCTAAAAATTAGGATAAATTATATTTTAGTTCATTTTTCATGTATTTCAAGGCACATCATAATTATATTTGATTTCTTATATATAGAAATCCCTAGAAAACATATGGAGATCTAAAAGAATCATTAAAAGTTAAAAAGTCTAAAAAATAAATATCACAATGTCGATACTTCAACACAGATCCCATCAAGCCTCCTTATGATTGAGCCGTTTTTGCCACGATGTTTATTACTGCATGATGTTTAATTAGTGTAAAATTCGTTGATCGATTTTGAGGGTGTAGAATGCCCACGATAAATTGAAGATGTTACAACCAATTTTAACGAACTATTTTGGCAATCATTATGCTAACACCACTTTGTGAGGTCCATCCAACATTGAACAGAAAGGCTATTGTGCATGTGTGTTTAAGCCCATTGGCAAGTTTTCCCTCTTACTATCATGCTCTCTCCCGCAGTATAACCTTTTATATGTGTTGTTGGCTGGCCTCTGCTTATTAGGCTCAATAAACACCCATGATCGCAGCTTCGCAGTTTCCTTGCTTCTCAAGCAGCAGAGCATGCTTCCGCACAAGCTTCTCTTCCTGGAAGTTCTTCTTGAGGCTTCTTTTGGTTGTTGACAATTTTCCTTTTTTATCTGTTAGTATAGGTTTTTAACATGTAGCGGTGCAGTTTGTTGCCCTTTTGTCTCCTATCACAATGTTTTGGAATAATTATATCAGATTAAAAAAATATTATCATATTGATTTACCCTCCAATCCCTCTTAATGTCTGTTTTGGATTTGCGTAGATGATACTGATTTTGCAACCAATCCAAATGTTGAAGTGTGCAATTACATTCTGATCAAAATGTACTGTATTACAGAATTCTGTCCTCCTTAAGTGCCTGGACATGCTCAATTACATTTTCTGAGTATAACCAATTACAATGAAAATGAGTTCATTCCAAGCGATTCATATCGCCCATAAACGAATGAAAGGGCCGTTGCGGTCCTGTGAATTCTTACAAGCTGAATGTATGCATGTCAGTGTAAAGCCAGGAAAGGGGTGCTGCCGATCACGCTTTCTTCAAGAAGCAGCAGCCAAAAAAAAGATGCTCCAGATCTTCATTCTCCATCATACATCTCGCACATCCCGTCACCAACAGGTAGTATCCTTCTTCTATGTTCTTTCGTCGTGAACCTCCCATGTCTCATCTACTGAAGGATAATATTAGCAAGTTTATGGGTTAGTGTTGCTCTAGTCCAAGGGATTTTTCTATTTTTTTCAGTATTATTTTAACAATCATTCCTCAGGATAATAGCCTTCATATTTAGTCTGGCCATATAATTTCCAATTCTTATCTTGTGTGGATGAAAATCCATGGAAAGAAAATCAAATTCTGGTTATCATTCTATTTCCAAGGGTTTGTGCTTTTTTTCAATATGGGAACAAGTTTTGAACAGAATGTTATATAGGAAAAAAAGTGTGCTTGCATCCCCACCCCCTGTGGAAAGGAAGAAATTATCCCTTGCCACCTATAAAAAGACATTTGTTGCATTTTTTCTAGTTTCATTCTATTCCATTACAACCATCACGATATCTTTGTCACGGATTTTCTGTTCCTCTCTTATTTTTACTGTACTTTTTTAGAATGTCCTATTTGGTCATATACTGTCTTAATTGCAGAGATTTCAAAAATGCGTGCATGCAAGAGTGAAATTATTTAAGACGGACGAAGATGGGGTCTCCTTGCTGATGAGAATATCAAGGTAAAGGCATTGCTTAGCTATAGCATTCTATACTTTTCGATGTTTTAGCATAACTATAACATTCTATTCTTTTTGGCATTTTTATGTAAGGTTGTTGTGGTTTCGGGCTACATAATACTACAACAGTTTTTTTTTCAAAACAAAGATTATCACTCAAGGATGAAAATACATATGGTGAGGGGGTTCGAAAGCCCCCACTTATTCCCCATTTTATCCTTTTCGAAATGTTGTGTCATTTTAAGTGTTGGACTGAGACACTAGTAATTTTGGCAGTTGCTCACAAACCAATAGTTTCGTGCAAAGGAATTTATTTGTATGTAAAAGGAGGGAATTTATTTGTACCCTTCTCAATGCCCTGACCCCATCCACGACCGCCAACCCGCCCATCCACCCTTGACCTCCAATCTCGACCAACTCCCTCCCAACCACCACTGCCAATCCTATCGTCCTCCAACTGTAACGTCCCGGGCTTAGGTCCCGGTCCGTTATCGAGGGAAACTGGCCCTGACAACTTGTTGGGTATGGGCCCAAATGGACCCGTTGACAACCACGCAAAATGCTTAAGCCCAAGTTGTCAAGTAGTACTCCCCACCACTTATATACCACGCCCACACTTTGTGAGTTTAAGGTATGGCACTATATTTGGGGTTGAGGTGTTACAACCTCCCCCACTTATATTCGCAACGTCCTCGTTGCGACATGGCACATCACTTATTCCCAATGATAGTGGCGGCTGCACGCTCCGGGTAACCATTTCCTCCAACCTCTTTGTATTGGCGGCTCCACCTCTCGGGTAGCCCTTTCCACTATCAGAGAAAATTTGGCTCTGATACCATTTGTAACGTCCCGGGCTTAGGTCCCCGGTCCGTTATCGAGGAAAACTGACCCTGACAACTTGTTGGGTATGGGCCCAAATGGACCCGTTGACAACCACCCAAAATGCTTAAGCCCAAGTTGTCAAGTAGTAATTCCCACCACTTATATACCATGCCCACACTTTGTGAGTTTTAGGTATGGCACTATATTTGGGGTTGGGGTGTTACACCAACAACCCTCCAGTGCCCCACAACTGCACCCTAATGCCTTGCCCATCTCTTTCCAATCAAGGAAAGCAACCACACCTCAATCAATTAGTATCCCACCACTGCCATTCGAACTATTTTGAGTTCTCCAGCCCCCGCAGGCTCTAACAACACATATATGTGTTGATTTCAGCATCGAAACCCTTGAGGGTTCCCACCAATTACTCTTCAATAGACCTAGATTGAACATTATATGGTATGATCTGAACATTTATCATCTATCATATTTTTCTGCAAGCAGGGCTACCTAATCAAAGATGCCATGAAGTGACGTCTCAATGATACGAGGGAGTTAGTGTCCACCCTCGTTCCGCTCGATCCCCAAGTTGGACGAGACCAACTACGCCAAATGGTCGCGGATGTTCTAGTTGATCGTGCAAAGATACGACAATGAGTATATTTTACTTGAGAGAAAGCAAGACAGCCTGCTAGCAAGACATGCATAAACGCCACCTAGGCGAAAGACAATGGGATGCTAGGCTCTTGGATTGGGTTCAATGTCATCGTTAGAAACGGATGACTGGTCCATTATCGTCAGTACATGGCAATCCTAGTATTCGTCGTAGGTTGTAAGTTGGGTTATGTTGCTGCCCAAGACAAAGTAATCATTGCTGGCACTCTCCCAACCATTAAAGAAATGTACAACTCCTAAGCCAGCTAGCAATCTCTCACACCAACACCGCTAGTGAAGTCCACAACCAAATACTAAACTTGGTGTCTCATCCGGACGACGAGTTCATGCCCACACAGGGGCCATGGTTGAGGTCGCTCCATATCAGGCCGAGGATGCAACACCATCCATTGTACTTTGTGCTATAAAACATGCGACTATGAGACCATCTGCTATAACAACCATGGCTATATGACACCTATTGCTTGAGTTGTCACTATTAAGGGTAGTTCGCGGTAGTCCTAAAAGGGGACTTTGAAGATCTAATGCAACATCTGAACATGCTCCACATCGGAGACACTTCTCAGTCACATCAGAGTGATCATGCATAGACCATTGCTGATGTACTCACAAGTATCTATGTTGACTCGGTCAATTTTTTTGATTAGACGAAATGATTTGAGTGATACTGGTACCTCTACCCACCTATGTAGGGAAAGACTCCTATACATCAGATGCAACAAGTTCCTTCTAGACGAACTGTCCAAGTCGTAGATGACATATTTTCCCCCATTCAGGGAAAAAGGGGATGTCCATCCCACCCCGATATCAAGCTCAATAATGTTCTTTTTTCTAGAGTTTTCAATCAACCTTCTATTTGTTAGTCGGATTTGCAAGGAGCTGGGAGGATGATTGGTGTTGGACGTGAAGAAGGGGTTGCCTATTATCTTGTTTGGTCATCTAGTATAGTTGCATACTATGAGACTCATTTCTCAGCTTCTTCAAATGCTCTCTGGTGCCAATGCTTAGGATAGTTCTCTCTTTAGAAACTTCGATGGGTCCATCCATAGCTCCCTCCCACTGTCAGCCTAGAGTGTAAGGAGTGTCGACTGCGGAAGCATCATAGAAGCTCTTTTCCGTCGCCTGGTACCATTCATTTCAATATTCTTTTTACACTTGTCAATCTTAATGTATGGGGACCCAGTTAGTATCTTGATCGTCTGGGAAACTGATACTACCTTGTTCCAGGGGGCTATTCCTTCCGTATTTCATGGACCTTTTATTTTTTTTTGAAGAATTATGTGGGTGACCTCCCAAGTTGGGACCCACCTCAAGGGGCATTTATATATATAAATAAAAAAACTTATGGGTTGTTACATACTTCAAAACCTACACATTGCCTTACAATGCTCAATTACAATATCGGATTAAAATCTACTCTAACATCCGGATCCGAATAACCGAACACAACCTATCTAAGAATCTGAATGATCAATTACTATTCAATTAATATTGAATAACTTCTGTT
This sequence comes from Ottelia alismoides, assembly GCA_037367405.1. Lineage (NCBI taxonomy): Eukaryota > Viridiplantae > Streptophyta > Magnoliopsida > Alismatales > Hydrocharitaceae > Ottelia > Ottelia alismoides. The sequence goes on along the minus strand of JAZKJV010001032.1, from coordinate 813,919 downwards.
CTATCTAGTGATCGTAGAATAAAAATTCATTCGCTCGCGATCAACCAAAAGTCAATCATGCCATCAGAAACCGCAAAACAAATTGAAACCACCTAAAAATCCGATTCGATGAAATAAGACTAACAGAATCGATCGTTCGATGATCGGAAGTCATTTTATATTTTAAAATCACAAAATTTAGTCACAAATTGAGATCATATCTCGAGAATTTTGTGTATTCATACCTAGTCCAAAGTATATGAATATTATACTCATTTTGATCATCATTTAGAAATAGTCAAAACAAGCTATTATACATCAAAATCCGAGATTTGAGGCGTGGATGCGGATAATTTTGATATCTCAAATAAATGAAAATAATAATAATAATTTTTTTTAATATGTTGTATCCAGCAGCTTCCACTTAGCATCCAATGACTATTCTACTTGGCTTCTATTGTGGCTCCATTTGGCAACCCCTAAGACAACTCTCCCTTATTTCTATCAACAAGAACCTCATTGAATACCCCCAAACCCCTTTCCTATTTACCCCAAATTCCTCTTCAAAGATCCAACCGTAGGAGCTAATTCCAACAGCCCCCAGTTCCATCTGAAGAACAAAAATTCGGGTAAGATATTTTTGGGGGCTCCCAGGACTCACTCGAGTTCTTTTTCTTGTATTTTTCTCCATGGGAAGAACACCCATATATAGGGCTTTTCAGTGACCTGTACGCCCCCAATAACTGCCCAAAGATTCTGTAACGTCTCTATAATTATCATAGACGTTTTGATATATTATTCATGGCCATTATCTTTGTATTCATGACCATTGAAGGTCATTGTTCTTGTAATGGTCTAACATCTCCCACTTGACCAAAATGGTCATGATATTCCACACTCCCACTATTCGAGAAGTGTATATCTTCTTAGAGATGTTTACTTGAGGTCCATTATTCATGACACCTCCAATTTTGACTCAATCATTCCTGAGTCTCATTAAACCAACATGTTTAATGTATGTTCCAGCTGCAATTCCTTTAGTAAAAGAATCAGCTAACATATCACTGGTAGGTATATATGTTACCTTGATTTCTTGTTTAGCCACTATATCTTTAATATAGTGATAATGGATCTCAATATGCTTTCCCTTGGAACTGTTTGCTCCACTGTTAATCAAACTTATTGCAGCTTGATTATCACAAAATATTTCAATTGGTTCTTTAACCAATTCGAGACTTAAGTTCTCAAGAAAGCGTCTGATCCAGACTGCATGAGTGGTGGCCATGCTACATGCAATGTACTCGGCTTTTTGTGTATGTCTAGAAACACATGTTTGTTTTTTGCTACCCCAAGAAATAGCCGCTCCACCAAACATGAAAAGGTAACCTGATGTAGATTTTCTATCATCAACATCTCCTCCGAAATCTTCATCGGAGTATCCAACCACCTCAAGTGAATCTGCTTGATAAATTAATTTTAATTGTACAGTACCTTTTAAGTATCTCATAATCCTCTTTATAACTTCCCAATGTGCCATTCCGGGATTACTTTGATATCTACTTACCAGGCTTACAGGAAAAGCCAAATCAGGTCTTGTACACATCATTGCATACATCAAACTTCCTACTGCTTGTGCATATGGAATATCAAGGGGTTTCTGCCCCTTTCCGGGACACTGACTTTTGCTAAGTCTTTTTCCCATCACAAGTGGTGTAGGGGCTGGAGTGCTATTTTGCATTCCAAACCTCTTCAAAATTGTATGCAAGTATTTTTCTTGACTTAAGCTCAAGCTCCTTGAGCCTCTATCTCTACTTATTTGGATACCAAGGACATAGGATGCTTCGCCCATGTCCTTCATCTCAAATTCACTCCTCAATTTTTCTTTTATTTCATTGAGCATTAGCATGTCATTTCCAGCAAGCAAAATGTCATCAACGTATAGTGACATTATAATAAATTTGCTCCCACTTTTCTTGACATACACACAATTATCCAACTTATTCGCAAAAAATCCGAATTTGATAACAGTGTCGTGAAATTTGAGATACCATTATCGTGAAGACTGTTTCAAGCCATATAGTGACTTTTTCAATTTGTACACCTTTTTCTCCTTTCCTTCTACCTGAAAACCTTCAGGTTGTCGCATATAAATGTCTTCTCTCAATTCTCCATTGAGAAAAGCAGTCTTCACATCCATTTGAAATAATTCTAAATCCATATATGCGACTATTGCCAAAATCATCCTTATAGATGCGAATTTGGCTACCGGAGAGTAGGTTTCTTGGAAATCTATTCCAGCTTTCTGGGTATAACCCTTGGCAACTAATCTAGCTTTGTATTTATCAATGGTACCGTCGATGCGATACTTCCTTTTGAATACCCACTTGCACCCTATGGATTGCCTACCTTCTGGCAAATCACATAGTTCCCAAACACCGTTTCGCTCAATTGAGTCCAATTCATCCCTCATGGCGGTCGTCCATGATTCCGACTCGTTAGAAGCCATTGCTTCATTAAAAGAAATAGGATCTGTACAATCCTCTATATCCTCATCTACGGTGTAACACGAAACCTCGCATCCGTACAGATAATAATCATCCATCCATGCAGGTTGTGTCCTGGGTCTCTTGTTGCCGATTATACCCGTAGGTTGTGTGGGTCCACCCACTTCCCCCAAAGGTTCTATATTTACTATAGGTTCATGTTCCATCTCCGGATGAGGTATGTCATCCAATATTTCTTGTCTCGCTTCTATATCATTTTCATTATCTTCTAAGATAATTAGAGGTTCTGTTTCCTCTATTTCATGCTCCTTTTCATCTTGGTTTTCAAGAAAGGTAGCATCACGACTTTCAATGAGACCTCGAGTATCATGAAAGAACCTATACCCTTTGGATTTTTCAGAATATCCAATGAATCTACACTTTAATGTCTTAAACTCAAGCTTGTCTCTAAGCTGACTTGGAATCAAGACATGTGCAGTGCATCCCCATTTCTGAAGATGACTCAATTATGGTTTTCTACCACTCCATACTTCGTATGGAGTTGAATCCACAGATTTGGTGGGAATCCGATTCAATATGTAATTGGCTGTCAACACAGCTTCTCCCCAAAATCTCTTAGAGAGACATGAGTGTGATAACATGCACCTTACTGCATTCATTAAGGTCCTATTCTTCCTTTCTGCTACACCATTCTGTTGTGGTGTATAAGGCATTGTAGTTTGTCTACTAATACCTTCCCGAATACAGTAATCTTTGAATTCATTTGAGTTGAATTCACCACCTCTGTCAGTTCTAAGTGTTTTAATTGGTCTTCCCAATTTCTTCTCCACTTCCATTCTATATCTCTTGAACATTTCAAAAGCTTCTGCTTTTCTACTTAAGAGATAAATGTAGGTATACTTGGAGTAGTCATCAATAAAAGTTATGAAATATTCCTTATTGTTGTGTGTACTCACACTCAAAGGACCGCAAATGTCAGAATGGATCAATCCTAACAGTTCATTTGACCTTGTACCTTCGGAGAAAGGTTTCCTTGTCATTTTACCAGTCAAACAATGCTCACAGGGCAATGTTCTTGCTCCTGTCATGCTAGGTATTAGATTCATCTTAACTAATTGATCCATTTTTGAATTTCCCGGGTGTCCTAACCGCATATGCCAAAGATCATACATTGACAAGCAACACAAGGAATAATCAGAACTTTCTTTCATTGATTCATAAGTGACGTTCAGACAAAATAGATCATCGTCCGGTACAAATTTTCCCATGGCAAAGATTTTTCGATCTTTGCCGATGGTAACACGATTGTTGTAGAAACGGACTTCAAACTTCTTTTTCAGTAGCACAGGGACAGAGACGAGGTTCCGACGGATTCCAGGAGCATACAGTACATCATTCAAGACCATTATGCTACTTCCTAGATCCAGTTTGTACGTTCCAACACCTTCAACATCAAGATAGGTGTTATTCCCCATGTAAATTCTCTGTTCTCCCTTTTGAAGTTCTTTGAAATCCACCAGGCCCTCCTTGGTCTTTGAGATATGGCGGGTTGCACCGGAATCAATCCACCATCCTTCGCACTCTGTCACCGCAGAGTTACATTCTACCACTGCTGCAAATTCTGGCTTATGCTGATTTTTACGTTCTTGTCCCTTGGAGACACTCGCATTCTTTCGCTTCGGGCAGTTGGCCTTGAAATGACCAAAACTCCCACAGCCATAGCATGAGCCTCGCGGTACTTTTCCGCGTTTTCCTTTGAATAGAGGTTTCGAGGGTCCCCATCGCTTCTTGTTTTGCACCGCATTTGCTTCATCTTCAGGTTCAACGTCGAAGACCTCCGTCTTTTTTCGTTGATTGGCCAAGTCTTGTTCCATCGCTAACTGAGCAGGAAGGTCGGAAACATTCTTAATGGTACCACTCAACCTAAGAGATGTCGCCGCTACATCAAAGGAGGATGGCAAACTATTGAGAATAGTTGCCACTTGTAATCTATCAGGAATTTCTGATCCTGTTGCCGCTAGGTCCTTTGCCATGACGATCATTTTATTCACATGATCGATTACATTTTCGGATTCCTTCATTTTGAGGGAATTATATTTATGCAAAAAAGTTGAATACTCACCTCTGATTTAGAGTGGTATTTTTCTTTCACGGCATTCCAAAGCTTAAAAGCATTTTCTTGGGTTTCAAAAACCCGAATCAAGTTATCCTCCATGTGAATTAACATGAAGCTTCTTGCCCGGTTATCCATTTTTTCCCATTGCTCGTGTGTCCTCATCTGTTCAACAGTAGGATTCTCAGGCAATTCGGGAGCGGGCTTATCGATCACGGAATGAATATTATCATGCATAAGACCATAACGAACTCTACGGCTCCACATCTCGTAGTTTGTACCATTAAGATGCTCTAATTTCACAAGTTCAGTTGCAACTAATTTTCCGGCCATTTTTCTGAATTTAAGAGAAGAAATAGATGAGAAGTGGAAGAAGAGGGAGACGAGAAGGTAGGTGAAGATGGATAAGAAGAGAAGGTATATTTTTAAAACTTATATCTAGATTATTAAAAAAAAGGTTGGTTAAAAAAATGTCTCTAAAACAGTACTTTAAAGAAAGCAAAAACGTTAAAAAAAATTTCGTAAACTTTGATTGTAATGAGTTTAAAGCAAAAGGTCAAAAAAAAAACGTCAACAAATATGGTCAAATAATAAGCCAAGCTTGAATCCACGTCAAAAAAAACTGTGATAGAAGGTTTCCTTAAAAAAAATTAAGACAATAATTATTACAAACGGGGTAAGATATTTTTGGGGGCTCCCAGGACTCACTCGAGTTCTTTTTCTTGTGTTTTTCTCCATGGGAAGAACACCCATATATAGGGCTTTCCAGTGACCTGTACGCCCCCAATAACTGCCCAAAGATTATGTAACGTCTCTATAATTATCATAGACGTTTTGATATATTATTCATGGCCATTATCTTTGTATTCATGACCATTGAAGGTCATTGTTCTTGTAACGGTCTAACACCATCCTTATCTTCTTCTTTTCCTTCCCCAATCAAAGACCCATCTCCAACCTTTTCAAGTTGTTGATCTGATGCTACATCAGCTATTGGTACTATTGTTAAAGCTCTAATTTCCCCCAATTTTGAAGAATCTAAGGTACATCTAAACCCCATTTCATCTTCTCTTTTTCCCACTAAAGAAACATTTATTTGCAAATTTCAGCAGCTCTTGTTGTTGTAGCTGCTACAATTTCAAGATGCTCTTCTCCATTCGAATACCCAAAAAGGTACAACCTTCTTTCCTTCTTTCCTTCTTTCTTGTTGTCTTGCGTTTTTAATCCAACCCTCTTTGCTACCATAAATGTTGGTTTATACCTTTTTTATCATTATTAATAGTTTCTCTTGTCTTGAGTAATATGTAAAGAAATTGGGGGGCATAGCCTAGTATGGTTTCTGGAGGAGACTTCATGTGTTCAAAAGTATAGGAAGGAAACCATTTACACTTGTTTTATTATTTGGATAAAATACTAATATAGACGTGAACAATAGTCAAGGATCCTGAGTTGACCTTTCCAAACATTCAAGGCATGCATTGAATTCGGAAGTTCGGAAATTCTGGAATTCTTCACAGGGTAATTATCTATTCAAGTGATGCAACTTTATAATCTATAAAGAAGTATATGTGAAATCGAAGGACAAAGAGGAGCTTTAGTTTTTAATTAACGTGATAAAGTTGACATAGTTCAACGTCTTTCCTTGTTATGATCTATAATCATGTGAGGGGTCATTGTATGTAGATTTTGGTGACTTCCCTGTCAGTAGCTTGTGTTATATTTTTGAAGCATGAGTGTGTCTTTTGTCCAGATAAGCATATCTTCTATGGAAATATATAATGGATATATAAACTAGGTTAAAAGGCTATTTTTTGGCCAACTTTAAGGAAGAGAAGAGTAGGAAGTGACACTGTGACACTGATGTCTGATAAAAATTCAATTCATTAGGTCTCAAATATCACATAATTAAATGCAAGACTGATTATACTGATGTCATAAAAAGTCACTTATAATTTTCTACCAATTGAATAAAGAAATGAAGAATTATAAGTTTATAATAATAAAATCAAGCATCTTTTATGATATTTTCAACATAATTAGAGTGTTAATTAGAATATCTGATATCAAAAGCATCCACATGGCATTATCTGCACTAACATCTATTGTTTTTACCAATAAATTTTCTTGTACCTTTAATTAAATAGATTAATATTCAACGTTGGTAAATTATGTGTACTAACATGCTGTTGATCATTTGTTTACCACGGGTTTAAATCTACTTTTGATTAAAAATGACGAAGCCTTCTCCCACTATAAGTAGGGTCGACTACATGCATTCTTGCTCAAATCCATGTTGAAAGATTTGATTATTTTTTACGTTGGTTGATGACTACCTATGGCAACCCACACAGGAGTGGGATTTGGACTAGTCATTTGGGTGGTAGGCACACTGCACTACCACTAGACCATTTAAATCTACTTTTGATACAATAAAGAAGTTATTAATATCTCAATAATTTATGCAGCTTATTCAGACAGATCTAGTCTTTAAATGATAATGTTTATGCACTATAAAAGATATTTCTTAAGATTTGAATGCATAGAATCAGAATTTCTATGTTTCCAGTGTTATATATATATTGGAAATATTTCCAATGAGGTGCACCTTTCCTGGGTGCATGGAAAGCCCCTCATCCTAGCCATACGCAATCAATCCAATGGTTGTCATTAATGGCTCGTTATTAATATATCTTTAATGTTGAAAATCCCATTATGGTCATTTTACCATATTCTAAATTTAGAATGCAACAAATATCTCCACAATTATCTCCTCTTTCCTCTCTCTCTCTTCCCCTCTCTCCCACCGTCTCTCTCGATCTTGATCTCGATTGCCGCGCGAATTTCTCTCCTCCATCTCTCTCTCTCTCGACGGCGGCATGAGGGGAGGAGGTTGCTGCTCGTCGATGATGGCGTTCAAGACGGTGGATGCAATGCGCTGCTCTACGGTGGTCGGTGATCGCATTTTCCAAGGTTGTTTTTTTGTATCTAATAATGGTAGCATCGTGTGGGGGTGATGGCATGCGTGGAGGAGGTGGATCATGGAGGAGAAGGTTGAAGGAGAGCGTGAATGGAGGTGTGTGGGCGGAGGAGGACATGCATGGAGGAGGTGGGTCGTGGAGGAGAAGGGCGGAGGAGGTGCGGGTAGAGTAAGGATGCTGGAGATGGATGGCGTGCCCAGTTTTTTACAATAAGAGATCCTTTTTTGCAATATCGAGTATTTTTTTACAATCTCAGGTCGTATTTTACAATATCATATCATTTTTTTTACAAATTTTAGTCTGTTTTTTTACATTTTGTGGGGGTGATGGCTATGTGTGGAGGAGGTGGATCATGGATGAGAAGGTTGAAGGAGAGCGTGAATGGAGGTGTGTGGGCAGAGGAGGACGTGCATGGAGGAGGTGGGTCATGGAGGAGAAGGGCGGAGGAGGTGCGGGTAGAGTAAGGATGCTGGAGATGGATGGCGTGCCCAGTTTTTTACAATAAGAGATCCTTTTTTGCAATATTGAGTATTGTTTTACAATCTCAGATCGTATTTTACAATATCATATTATTTTTTTACAAATTTCTGTCTGTTTTTTACATTTATTTATATTCTGTGATATGGCAAAAACTATTTATGAGACTCAGATATATGTCCGAGAGGGGGATTTTACAATCTCAGAACAGAATTTACAAATACAAATATATTTCCTACATATATGAGACCTTTTTTTACAAAGACATTATCAAATTTACAATTACAACAATAATTATATTATAATTGTGATCTTATTCTACAATACAGGATGCAAATTTACAATGTGGATTCGAATTTTACAAAAATGCTTGGCATTCTGCAGGGCGCAAAAGTACCATACATTTTTGTGAAAAAGGTATATAATTGTTGGTGTGGATTTACAATCTTCATACGGATTTTTACAAAACGTGCATGAACTTTTACAATAGTATTATCAAAATTACAATTATAATAATATAATAATAATTATCAAAAAGGTATATAACCCCTCACCTAAATCAAGTATAATAAGAAGTAGAAGAGATCCCCTTAGGAAAGAACAGAGAAAGTAGAAAAGAATGTTAATGTTAGTGCCATGTGTGCATACATGCATAGTTTAAATCATGACCAAAGTTTTGTTGTACTAGCTTTTATTTAGATGTGAAGCTATCTAAGAACCTCGTGATAAACAATGCAAAAAGATTATTAATGATGAAAATCAGCTAGATCTACTCAAGCTACAATTAAGTTGATAAAATTACAAGCTCAAGTTGATAGAGTTACATCGACACACAGTCTTGATGCACAAAGCTATTGATAAATAGAATCAAAATACCTAAATTTGTAATGGTCAACCATAAAGTGATATCGATCAAATCATTGACCAAGAGATATAGATCTGTACGATGAATCAAAAAAATATCTGAAAAGGAGATAAGTAGAAAAGTAAGTAAAGATAATCATGAATCATTGATGAATTATAATTTAGAGTTCTAGTTACGGTGACCCTTACACCTATCTATGTGAGGGTACAGTGACCCTCAACTAGACGAGAGATAGGAAGCCCAGTTAGGGAAGCGACCGCCAAGTACATGGGTCTAGGACCTCGGTCCTTTTTACAGTTTTTTACGCGAGCTCACAGTGTTTTTACGTCTCGTTGGGATCCTGACTTTTGACCAGTTCCACTGACTCTCTATTTTAGGGTACCTAGGATAGGGAGCCTTTGATTTTAGTTTTTCTCACAAGCTCGTTTGCTAGTACCGGTAGGGTTGATTTTTGAAGTGACTCTTCCGGGGAGTTTCTCCCACCCATCTTAGGGGCGTTGTTTGGGAGTAGGTCTACCCCTCTATTGGGCCACACTTCCACTTAGAGATCGAGATGGAAGAGTCTCTTAGGAGACTTCTTCACCGCTTGAGTTTTAGTTACCGTTCCACCAATAGATCTTGGTGAGGAGTTACAATTGAGTTTGGATTGATTATAATGGAGTTTGGCTAGAGTTGAGATAGGTTACAATTGAGTTGGCTACAATTGAACTTGTCACATAATCATTAATCATCATCAATAATCGAAAATCAATCGGATCTTAGAACTACTACTATGAGTGATAGGAAAAGCTAGTGGACGTGTTGGGAACTTGCTTAGGATGCATTACACTCTACCGCATGCCTACGGAGCAACCCCAACCCTAAGGTAATCTTGACTCCATAGAGTCAATAGTGTGAAGTCACTCTCAGACCAAGACCACATAATATAGTTGAGAAATCAGACAGAAATCAAGATCAGATCAGAGATTTATATCTTTATACCAAGATCCATCAACTTGATCTTCAAGTGATAAAAAGATAATAACATAGATATGGGTCATGAATTAATATATTGAAAATGTTATATAAGAAAGATTATGGGGCCATGGGTGAACATGGAATTTACATACAGAGTTCCACGCAAGTAGTTTGTAAATTTTAAATATCAACACCATTCTACTTGCTTTCTTTTAGAACTACTAAATTACTTGTTATTTTTTTAATATACTAGATTGTATGAAACAATTGTTGATATTCTTTTGTTCCTTGCATGCTTGGTAGGCAAAGCGCCTGTGTCATATTAGCTGGCTGATAATCCCAAGCATCCGCTATTCTACTCGATGGTACATTTGTTGTAGTTTTTTATCAGATAATGTATAATGTGTTCTTTCTCTTCTATATTTTGGGATACAATTATATGATGTAGTCTTTTTCGTACATGTAATATATATATGTATATACATATGAAAATTAATTAAATGTGAATTGATAATACTTGTTGGCTATGTGGTTGTTTACATGAAATCTGAATGTTATTTCGAAACGCGAAATTTTCCCCTCAATTTCAGTAACCTAATGTCATCTTTAATGAATCCAATACTACGAGTAATGTGTAAATGGGTAACCCGGATCCCAGGGCGTTACAGTTTGATATTAGAGTAATGGTACCCCAATATACACAATCGCAGTATGATGAATCCCTGATTCTCACCATTTATTCTTTTATTTTAGCTATTTATCTTAGCAAAGCAACATGTAAATACTTGTAAATATAATAACTTAGCATTTAGCATGCATTGTTAATAATGCATAAATAACATGTTTTTGTGCAAAAATAAAAGAATAAAGGAAAAGAAAAAGGAAGGAGGTATTTAGAAAAAATACAGAGTGACCCGAACCCTAAGAGAAGGTCAAGCCTTGACCAGATTGCAAAACAAAAATAAGTAGAGAGAGATAGGTCTATCTTGTGTTGTACATACTACATATATTGGTAAATATTTATTTTTGACAAAATAAAATGAAATTATTATTTTTACCTCCTTGCACATATTTCTAGTAATAATATTAAAATAAAACAAAAACCATTAAATAAAAAAATAAAAATAAAATCCTCCTTTTGATTGTAGAAAACACATGTATGTACATCACATTCACTATTTATTATATATCATTAAATAATTTGTAAAAATAAAATAAAATTTATTATGTATCCCTAAAAATATATTATAAACAAATAAAATATAAAATTGGGGTATTTGTGTAAAAATAACAAAATAAAAATACTTGCACATCACATATAGGTATATTAGACATGTATATAATACTATATATTGTATATATGCTAATTTATTTTTCATAAAATAATTAAAAATCACAGAAAAATACCTTGAAAAATAATAAAAAATTATTTTATTCATTTTTTCATTTAAATTAATTTATTATTTTTAATCTAATTTTCTTTATTTTCCTTCTCTATTTTATCCTTTAGCATTTTTTGTCTTCTTTCCCGGCTGCCTCTGATTGGGCTAGCGGGGATTCGTTGACCCCGGTCAATTTGTTCCCGTCAGCTCCCTTTTCGTCGAATCGGGTTTTGCACCGATTTCTCCCAATTTTAGCCACCCGATCCAACCTCCTTCTAACCCGAACTTCTGCTCCGAATCAAGAGTGTGGATCCCTAACCCTCGCCTGTTACCCTCCTGCTCGATCCGTACCTCAGTTCATCGGCCGCACCTCCCTCTTTGTCGGACCTGGAACATTATATAGAGCACCCCTCCTCCATTTTCCCGCATTGTTGGCTGCACCACCACCTCCTGCATATCCACTCCTCCTTTTCCAGAGTGACAGCGTGAGAGGGAGAGGGAGAGACACCTTTTTGGAGCGTAAGAGCCCCAGGTCCGGCGAGGTTCTTTCTCAGCTCCGCCGTGAGGAGCCCAGCCTCTAGTTGTGTCGGCTATTGAGGCCACTGCCCCCCTGTGGACGACATACGCCTCCCCAGGAATCTTTCCTCCATCCTCAGGTACCCCATTTTCCGACTATTATCCATTGATTCGGTCATCTACCCAGGAAACAGAGCACCTCCGACGACGATCTTTTATACCCTGTTTCACCATCCTCCGATCTTACTCCACCTCTCTCTGAATTCCTCCCACTTCTATGTTTGCTCTGCATCATCCCACTGTCTCCAGCCATCAGGTTGGAGCCTCATAGCAGGTCGAACCCCTCGCATCGCCAGAGACTTGCCCCGTTCATCCTCCACATCAGTTCCCGATACTTGTAGCGCTATAACCCCCGCCGGAGCTATATCTCCGAGAAAACCACTTCTCTTGCAGGGTTCGCGTGCCAACATACCTCATCTGGAGGTCAAATATACCACAGGAAAGCTCCATATCGTCCATGCCTCCCCAGGACCTTCTCCTTGGTCCTGGGCCCTTCTGAGCTACCTAACAGCTGTGGAGCATCATCGCCAACCTTTCCCACATCTTAGCGGCTTAGGAGAATGCCCACCCATCACGGAATCGTCACTCGAAACTCGCTAGAGGCGAGTTCCTCAGCGGATCTTCTAGGCATATCCTCCACCGTACGATCGAGACTGCTCCAGTTCTAATCACAACCGTTCATCTTCGGGAGGTCCTCGATCGTCAGATCCATCTGAGGATCTCATCTCCGCCATCCATCACCAAAGGGGTATCCTTACATCTATGACGTCCATCCATAAGTGGTGTGATATCGGCCATTGGATCGCGCTTAATAAGGGGTAAATTGTTCTTAGGCCCCTATATATTTTGCTTTTACTATTTAGTCCTGTAAATAGTTGTCGTAGTTTAAAATATTTTGGTTATTTTGCAAGTGGACCCTTGTTACTTTTAGTATTTGCACTTTAGTCCGATTTGTGTGAACTCACGTGGCATACCATGTGCTTTTCTGGTGTATTTGCATTATCTATCCTGAACTTAACATATGTTATGTTTTAAATGAATAGTTCTGATATTCGCATTTATTAACTTGTACATGGTTTATTGAGCATGCACGTTTATTCTCTGGGCTTTTTACATCTTCGACCCTAAACTTATCATCTGTATTACTTTTTGGCCTGTGAACTTTATTTTAATTGCAAGTAGGACCCTACAATCTGTGTGTCTTATTTTTAATTAAATAATTATCAAATTAAGTCCAAAAATTATATAAATGTTACTGTTAGTTCCTGCTAACATGTAATATTTATTGTGATTTTTGGGATTAATTTCATTGAATATTTTATTTTCTAAAATAAAAAACCCATAAAAAGCTTACTTTCTATTTTATAAAATAAATAAAAATTATAAAAATTGTTTTAAAAATTCCAGAAAAATAGTGAGTGTTTGTTTGTATGTGCTCTACTTCCACTACTAGTTTTGCTTTGAGAATAATTATAAAAATCCTAAAAAACATAAAACTCTTGAAAACTTATAAAAATTATAAAAAAATCTAGAAAAATAGAAAAAATAGAATTTCAGTTCCTGTTTACAGCCTTTGTTTTCCAGTTTAGCATAAAATTGCTCTGCAGGACATTAGGGTACTTTAGCTATTTCTAATTTGCAATATTGACATGTTTTTGCACTGTTTGTCTGTTTACTCTTATTTGATTTTTATATAATCACAAAAACATCAGAAAACCCCAAAATATTACCAAAAATATTGAAATGTTTGAAAAAAACCAAAAATATTTTTATTCTGAATTTTAGAGCATTTTTAGTCTTAAATAAAAATTCAAAAAGTTGGTTGTTGCTTTATTTACTTGATTTGTTTCCTTAATTAAAAATTATAAAAATTTACAAAACTAAAACAATAAATATATGAATTTTATTTTCTAAATTTCGACTATACATTTCTGTGCTCCTTGTGTTCGACACTGGTTGTTATACCAGGTTAAAATAAATAGCTGAGACCGCTTACACTATTTTGATTGCTTTATCTTTCTGATTGTGTGTGTCTATCTCTTTTTATTGCTGAGCTTTGGCCTTGTGATCCGGGTCGCAACGACCCTTTAATTATTTCCTAACATGTGCCTCTCGACCGCTCACCACAGTATTACAATTCCAATCGCATTAAGTTCTCGAATAGCGGCAGTCCTCCGACTTATCATGAATTCGAAAGGGAAATATGGCATTCAAATGCAATAATCATAGATGTCACCAATCACAATTAATTTCATATAGTATCCCAAGAAGAGAAAAGCACAATTGATGATATCTGCGGACATAAATTTATGTGACTAATAATATTGGTTCTCATGCAGAACCATGACGTACAGAGGAGCTGACCAGGAGATGGCTGAGTGATTAGAGCATATCATGACCGCACTCACCGACCTCCAGCAGCAACAGACTGCTATGAGAGGTCAACAGAACTAGATCCTAGCACAACGGACAGAGATCACAGATAGGCAGACTGATACTGAGATGAGATTTGAGGAGTTGTCTGATTCCACCTACCATCCATCTCAGGATGAAACTCGACATGAGCAATCACCGTCTGTAGAGATTTAGTAGCCTCACTTTGATGATCTACATGAGGAGATGCCAGCACATGGAGCCAAGAATGGAGATAATGACAAGGAGCAGGAGCCTGTGTCTGTAACATCTGGGTCCAATTAAACCCTAACATGACTCGATTAGGAGTCCGAGTGATCAATTATGTTCAATTAATATTGAATAAATCCTAAATCATTCTATTGATCACAAATCAAATTTGTTCCGTTGCAATCGACTGAAAGTCGATCACATCGTAATGCTTACCACAGAAAAGTTGCATCACGAAATTAGAAAACCGCAAAACAAATCGAGACCACCCAAAAATCTGATTCGAAGAAATAAGATCAATAGAATCGACCGTTCATAAATCGGAGATCAGGTAAAATTTATTTTCACAAAAAATTTGACCCCAAACAAAAATCGTATCTATAAAATTTTGGGCATCCAATCCCAATCAAAAGTATATTAATACTCATATTGATCGTCGTACAGAGATGATGAAATCAACATATTACACATCGAAATCGGAGACTATAGGAGCTTATACAAGGAAAATTTGGAGAATTCCTTCCTTTATCTTCTTTCTCCCCAAATTTCAAATGATAGTAGGACCTCTCCTTCTCTATCTTTCTCCCCCTTTCTTTTTCTCAATTTTCCCTATTTCCAAGCCCACTCCTCAAAATTTTGGTTGACATTTCCTTGAAGATCTTACTCCAGGAATTTTTAGCTCCTTCGTTGGCAGCTTCAACCTTCCTACTGTTGCAGATTTCTGCAAATAAGGCTGCATGAGTTCCTCCTCCTTTTGAAAGGCAGCAAGAATTGGTACATGCTGCTACTGTTGCATGCATAAGCCAATTACAACCTCTTGCCAATACATGCAGTTGCGATCTGTATTCTAGAGATCAAAGGTACATTTCCAATCTCCAACCTATTGTTGTCATGCATGAACATTCAAAACTCCCTCCCGTTGATCTATATGTAGTTTAATTACAGTATAATTATTTATGAGGTATTAGTTTAATGGCTAAACATATATATCCCATTCATTGTTGTTCTTGGCATTTTGTTTTTTTAATTATTAAATAGAGATTTCAGGATATTGGATGAGTTTAAAAAGGCACGGGCAAACGTTTAATAACATGAAATGTTTATTTGATTATGTCAAGTTCATATGAGGAGGTTTACTGTTTTCATATTAAATTCTTAGGCTAATATTTATTGACATGTTGCTACTGTGATAAGGTTATCCTTAGTACCCCTTCTCTTGTTGTATTGTAGTGTATTGTGGTGCTCATGCAACACCCATCGTCAGCGAGACATACTCTATTGACAACATTCTACGATAATTACTAGAACTATGCTGGTATAACAACATAAAGAGTAGATCTAGCACCTAGTTTGATTAAAAAAATCTTTCATCATGATTTTAATGAAGTAAACAGAACATAAAAAACGAACTTTGTTTTGAAGTTATTAGTGTCTTATTATTGGTTTTTCCGCTCTTATTTTGCTGTTTATACAATTGGGGGGCTATCAGGTTATCAAAGTGTCAAATAATCAAGTTGCTCTAGTCAATGTAGGCGGCATGGTTGTGGGAGCATGCCATATCACAAAAGTGCATATTCTTAGATTAGATATGGGTCAACTACTAAGTGGTGGTTGAGTAATTGTTTGAAAATTTAAAGGTTCTAGTAAGATTTAAGTATGAATCTGTTTATTTGTAAAAAAAAAGCATGTGTTAGAACAAATATAGATCTATTTGGACAGAGTGATTCCAAGTAAGTGATCCATAACCAGGAAGAGGCTTGATTTCATTTTGATCTTTAATTGGTCAAAAGAGCACAACGATCTTCAAAATAAACGTAAGCTGGACCTTGTGGGAACTGGAAAGTTAACTGGATATAATGAACTAAAATATCTAAATATATATGCTAAAGACCAATGGTCCTGTTGTGATATGAGTCTAGTAAAATTATACAAATCAGATGATTTATTTTATTTTATTTTAAAGTAAGCGAATCCGATTACAATTAAGCATCCGAAGATATACACTCTGATAGATTGCCCTAAAGGAAGGGTTGATATCTGCTGTGTGAGGGTGGATAAAGAGCATACTTGTTATCATGTAAACTATGTATCATATATTTAATAATTAAGTTCATGACTTATTGAAGAAATTGAGATACAAATTTTAAAAATACTAATACTCTTAGAAGTCAACAAATGATTTCCAAAAGTAATTATGAGTAGAAATCTCAAATTATTTGCTCCTTGATTATAATATATTATTTATAGATATCACTAAAGAAAAGTTGTGATAAAATACAAGATCTGTCAAGACAAACTACACAAGAGATAGAGAAAGCATTGGGTAGATAAATAAGTGAAAAAGTGTTGAGGAATCAGTAATATCTGATAATTATTAGTATCGGTCATGGTGCCTCTTACATCTAACCGTGCGAGGGCGCGCGATCCTCAATTGGGCGGAGAAAAGGAAGCTCAGTTAGGGCAGTGACCGCCAAGAGCGTGGGTCTAGTATCCCTGTTTTTTTGTGGTTTTTACGCGAGCTCGTAGTGTTTTTACACCTCGTTGGGATCCTAACTTTTGACCAGATTTGTTGATCCTCTGTTTTTGGATATCTACGTGGGGGATCCTCAGTTTTAGTTTTCGTACGAGCTCGTTATCCCGTACTAGTCGGGCTGGTTCTAAAGTGACTTTTCTGTAAAGTCTCTCTCACCCGTCTTAGTGGCATAGTTTTGGAGTAGAGATATCCCTCTATTGGACCACACTTCCTATTAGAGGGCGAGACGGAAGAGTCTCTTAGGAGACGTCCTCATGAGTTTTGGATACTTTTCCGCCAATAAGCTTGGTGATGCTACATCTGAATCTTCTATGGCTACATCTGATTCATCTATGATTACATCTGAAAACCATTATAGTTGAATGTTGGAGGAGCTACAATTGAACTTTAATGGGTTATAATAGAATTAGACTAGAGATAAGATCAATTATAAGTTGTGTTGACTAAAGTTTGCTATATCTACGTTGGATGTTGAATCATTCATTACATCAACTATCAATCATTAATTATCAATAATCGATCGAGTCTTAGAGTTACTACTCCAAGGGTTAAGATAAGTCAGTGGGTGTGTTGGGAACTTAGCTAGGATGCATTACACTCCACTGCATGCCTATAGAGACACCCCAACCGTATTGTACTCTTCATGCCTTAGAGTCATAATGTGAGGTTACACAAAGACCAAGACAACATACCATCCACTAGACTTGGGAAGTTAAAAAAAATCAGATCAAGAACTCATCAATACCATCATTAAGAATCCATGAACATGATCTTCAAAAGGTCACATAATTAATAACACACTCAGGTCATCATTTAAAATATGATATATATATATATATATATATATATATATATTTACACACACACACACACAAGGTTATAAGGAGAATGGGTGAACTTGGGGCATTCCCTCAGAGTAGCTTGAAAACCCTTTTCATAGCAAGTAGTTGTAAATTTTTAGTTGTTTATGCCTTACTACCTGCTTCTTTTGCAATCACCTTAAATGCATGCTTATTTTAATAAGTTCTCGAGATGTACCAACTCTCACTGACATTTTTCTTATTTCATATCATGTGTGGCAGGCAAGAAACATGTACTGTAGTAGTGGTTTATGATTCCTGGCACCCGAGTATATACCATATGGTAAAATTGTTCAGTTTTCGATTCAGGTTTTGTACAGTACTTGTCTTTCTCTTATTTTTATTGTAGATAATGTTTGTTACATGTAATGATATATAGAAATGAATAAAATGCATTGATGGCACTTATTGTTTTTGGTTCTGTGGTTATTTACATTATTGATAATGAATATCAAATGCAAATATCAAATGCAAAAAATTTCCCCTCAAATTTCAATGTCTAATGCAATCACTTGTGAATGTTATAATGCGAATGCTACGTAAATGGGTGCTCGGATCCTCAAGAGTCACAATTATGTATCAGAACCTTGGTACCTTGCTACAGACATTCACAATATTAAAATTCTGATCGCATTAAGTTCTTGGATAGCAAATTGCATTAAGTTCTCAAATAGCGATAGTCCTCTGGTTTGTCGTGAATCCGAGAGGGGAAATTTGACATTCATAACCACATATGTCACCAATTGTCATTAATTTCCATATAATGTCCTAAGAAGAGAAGAGTATAAAGATAAATGCCAGTGAACATTCACTATTATGATTAATAACATTAGTTCTTATGCAGAACCATGACGACCAAACCAAACAAGGAGATGACTGAGCGATTGGAGCGCATCATGACCGCTCTCAGCGACCTCCAACAGTAGTAGACTACTATGAGAGGTCAGCATGACCATATATTGGCTCAACAGAAGGAGATTGCTGACAGACATACAGATATGGAGATGAGATTCAAGGAGCTGTCGGACTTCACAAACTATTCATCTCAGGATGTGACACGACAGGACCAACCACAGTCGGTTGAGGTACAACAGCCTCGCTTTGATGACTTACATGAGGAGATGCCAACACCTGGAGCAGAGGATGGAGACTATGACAGGGAGTAGGACCCTGTATACTTTGCTGATGAAGACACACCTGAGTACTCTGCTATTCACATGCATCAGTCTGTTTTCACATCCTATCAACGGGCTAATGTGCCCATATGCGAGGGCACCGAGACGTCAGACCAGACTGAGTAGTGGCTGAAGAGGGTGATGAAGATATTACGGATGATTCACGCACCACGAGACTCATGGTTATCTTTCATGGAGTATTCACTGACACATTTCGCAGAGAGATGGTAGGAGGCAGTAGTTTCTGAGTTGGAGCACGAGCCTACATGGGATGACTTCAAGACAAGATTCGGATCCCACTTCTTTTCTACGACGTGGAAGGAGTTCCATCGTCGTTTGTTTACAAAGTTTCAACGGGGACGGATGACAACCAGAGATTACTTCATCCGATACACCAAACTCTCTCGATACACTCCACATCCGATGCATTTCTAGATGAGAATCTGGAAAAGTTCATCAGAGGTATGCAAAAAGAGGTACAGGAGAAGCCGGCCGGATTACGCATCACTTCCATCTCTGAGGCTACTGGCACAGTGGAGAAGTTTGAGGATATACGTGAGAGACATTTTGGGAGCTTGTTTGGAGCGACACCTAGGTACAACAATCATTTGGATCGATATGTCTACCATTCCAACAGCAGAGGTCAGCCAAGCGGTTTCGACCTACAGATTCAGCATTCTCAAGTGGTGCTCGCTCATCTCCAATGACTACTCTAGGAGGAGCACTTGCCGAATGTGGTACAAGTTCAACACGACCATCTAGGGCATAGAGAGCAGACATACCTCCAGCAGGATCGACTCAGAGCACATGCACGACTACCATGCCTACCAGATTTGTGAGATGTTACTTGTGCAATGAGTGAGGACATTACTGAGCTCAATGCCCACTGACTTCTGAAGAGCCTTGACTGCAGCCACAACCTACACAACAACATCTACATGCATAGCATACTGGAAGTTTCCGTGGCAGGACCTCCAACTTTAGGACGTAGCAGCAGAGACAGACATGAAGCGTGGCAGGTTCGAGTACTTCACCAGCCAGACAGGATCAGTTGCACACAGTGACCGAGAAGCATGCATGGTCAACAACTACTGTGGTGAAAGGTATGGTCTCACTCTTGAGCCGACCTTTCCATGTTTTGTTTGATTCTGGAGCGACACATTCCTTCCTTACATCAAGATAGCTAGCTTCATTAGGAAGAGTCGCAGAGATTCTATCTTCTCCATATCACATCTGTGGGCCAGGTAGCCAGTTGTTCATCATTTCACTGATAGTCAGAGATTTACCAGTGCTGATTGGTGGTCATGAGATGATCGCCGTCTATTTGTTACTACAGCTTGATGAGTTTGACTCGATTTTAGGCATGGATTGGTTGTGAGCTCATCATGAATTAGTTGATGCCTTTAGGAAGACGGTTGTCTTCAGAATTCCAGGCTTACCTATGTTCACTTTTGAGGTTACATTACATGACTCCAAAATAGAGTACATTTTACTGCTGGGAGCTCATAGACTTCTTGACCAGGGATGTGATTCCTACTTAGCATTTGTTCGAGAGGTATTTGATCATGAGCCGATGACTCAAGACATCAGAGTATTATCAAACTACCCAGATGTGTTTCCTGATGAGCTACTAAGATTACTTCCTGAGAAAGAGATCGACTTCAAGATCACATTGCTACCAAATACACAACTGATCTTGATGGCTTCTTATCATATGGCACTAGCCGAGTTGAGAGAGCTGAAGCTGCAGTTGCAGGAGTTACTTGACTTGGGTTTCATGAGGCCGAGCACTTCACCTTGGAGTGTTCCAGTTCTATTTGTCAGGAAGAAGAATGGATCTATGAGATTGTGCCTTGATTACCGACAACTAAACAAGAGAACAGTGAAGAACCATTATCCCTTTCTGTGAATTGATGATTTGTTCGATCGGCTTCAGGGATCTTCAATGTTTTCAAAGATAGACCTTCGATTTAGTTATCATCGGCTGAGAATTCGAGAGTCCAGTATTCTAAAGACAGCTTCCAGGACTTAATATGGATACTATGAGTTTGTGATGATGCCATTTGGGCTCACCAATGCCCCAACAACATTTATGGATATGATGAACATGACCTTCCATCCATACTTGGACTAATTTGTGATGGTGTTCATTGATGATGTACTGATATATTCACAGAATGAATGGGATCATGTGAGTGATCTGAAGATCATCCTCGATACATTGCAAGAACACAAGTTGTATGACAAGCTGAGCAAGTGCGAGTTCTGGTTATCCTAGTCTCATTTTTTGGGCATGTTATTTTTGGAGCAGGTATCGTAGCTGATCTTGTGAAGATCGAGGCAGTCATGTCTTGGGAGAAACCCAAGATAGTCACTCAGATTCGAAGCTTCCTTGGATTAGCAGGCTATTACAGATGCTTTGTCAGTGGATTTTTACGCATTGCTATTCCCTTGACACGATTGACATAGAAGGGAGTTCCATTCATTTGGGATGATTCGTGTGAGCATTCCTTTAGGACATTGAAGAAGAGAATGACGACATTGCCCATTCTTGCTCTTCCTTCAGGCACACAGGATTATGCAGTATACACAGATGCCTCAGATAAAGGTTTAGGAGAGGTGTTGATGCAGTAACGTCATGTGATTGCTTATGCATTATGACAGTTGAGACCGCATGAGCAGAATTACTCTACCCACGACTTGGAGTTGGTGGTAGTTGTATTCTCCTTGAAGATCTGGCGCCACTATCTATACAGGGTGAATTTCAAGTTCTTCAATGATCACAAGATCCTGAAGTGCATATTTGATCATAAGGAGTTGAACATGAGACGGCGCATGTGGGTCGAGCTACTGAAAGATTATGACTGCACGATCTCTTACCATCCTGATAAGGGAAACATGGCGGTAGATGCACTTAGCAGGAGACTTATGCAGAAGGTATGATGAACTGGCTATACACGTGGGATATGCTCGCAGTTTGACTGATTGGCATCCTCAGGAGAGTGTATTCAATTCTACGGATGTACCTATACGATTCAGTAGTTTGTGGGATCGCATCGTAGAAGGCCAGAAGTTGGATCCGTTGATTCGAGATAGATACATGCGCACCATCAAGGACGAGATTGATGATTTTATCATGGCAGAGTCTATTTTATGGAAAGTTGGTCAGGTCGTTGTACCCAATGATGAGAAGCTATGTATAGACATCCTTGATGAGGCACATCGTTCATGATTATTTATCCATCTTGGCAGCACACAGATGTATCATGATATGCATCGACATTCTTGTGGGATGGAATGAAGTGTGATGTGGCCCAACATGTTAACGGATGTATGACCTATTAGATGGTCAAAGCCGAGCACAAGAGACCACCAAAGCTATTATAGTCTCTCCTAATTCTCGAGTGGAAGTAGGAGAGTATTTCTATGGATTTTGTCACAGGTTTGATAAAAACACCAGGTGGCCATGATTCTATTTGGGTCTTTGTTGATAGGTTGACCAAGACAGCCCATTTTATACATGTCAACATGATCTACACTCCATCCAGATTGGCCAGGCTTTATGTGTAGAATATCATCAGACTTCATGGTATACCACAAGAGGTAGTGTCTGACATAGACTCGAGGTTTACATCACATTATAGGCATCAGTTCATGTCAGCACTCCAGACAGAGCTGAAGATGAGTTCTTCCTACCATCTGCAGATCGACGGTCAGAGCGAGCGCACCATACAAACTCTTGAAGATTTTCTACATGCATGCACTTTGGAGTGGAAAGGGTCCTGGAAGGATCATTTTCTTTTGGTTGAATTCATGTACAACAATAGCTATCATTGCAGTATCGGCATAGCACCATTCTAATCCTTATACGGGTGGAGATACCTCACACCTCTCAGTTGGCGTGAGGTAGGTGATCATGCTTTCTACTCCGTAGATCTCTTGGAGGAGACTTCTAGGGTTGTTGATCTTCTGAGGTGAAGGCTTTTGACGGTGCAGAGCCATCAGAAGAGCTATGCAGATCGTAGGAGAAGAGACTTGGAGTTTCAGGTAATCTAATCTTCTTCTCTTAATCAATTTGCAAAAAGATATTGATATTCAACTAAATCTCTCATACTAATGAAACGTCAATAAATACAGGTAGGAGATTGGGAATTTGATTGTTCCCAATATCTCATGAGAGAGCTCATGTCTTCCAGTTCAGTAATGAACTTGTATGATCCCTTTGAGAGATCATATAACTCATATTCCCTTGCATGCACACCAATGCACCGGTATATAGACCTTGGTTAGGTCATCAACCTATTGGTCTGCCAAATGCACATACTCAAACATATAGTAACACATATGTCTCTATTCAGAGGATGTGTGCCTATATCGTGACAGCATACGACATAAGACTTTGGTTATCTCGATCTCATTAAGTCAACTCTTTGACCTAACTTATCTAACACCTCCGAATCTCTATTCCTGTGCAGAGGACCTGCATCAAGAGGTCGGTTAGATATCAACCAAATGAGAAAGGATTGCCATCTCCTACTAATGATGGAGATCATCTCTTAGCAATCATTTGACGGTAATTGATGAGTCCTCAATCTAACTCATTAGATATTTATCCAAGCACTAGCCTTTGCGATTCAATAATAAAATTAACAATTGTATGATCATTAAGATGGCCATGGTACATAACCCAAATTGTACTAATGGACCTATTATGCAAATTAGTTATTCTTTATTTCAGATCAGGGAATGATATTTGCAATAACAATTATTGCATAATGGCCCGTTGTGGGCTCACATGTCCAACAAAAGGCTATCGGTGAGGTGTGAGGGCGATGGAGCTCGGCAAAGGTGGAGCGGTCGGTGTAAGTGAAGGAGTTGTTGAGTGCGAAGTTTGAGGCAGAGCAACGCGAGGCGACCGAGGGAGGCGAGGACGACCATCAGTACTTGAAGGGAGCTAGGGCTCCCCTATGGGTGTCACTCGCCCAAGGAGCGAGTGGCGAAGTGGTGAGGTGCAAGCTAGGAGGAAGGGTGAACGGTGCAAAGTGGAGGAGGAAGAGGTGATCGGAGATAATGGTGCAGCGAACCGCAAAGGAGAATGGAGGGGCGGGTGAAGAAGAAGAAAAATAAGAGAAGAAAAGAGGGGGAAGAAGAAGGTACCTAGAACCCCTCTAATGGTCTGGTGGTTGAAGCAGTGGCTCCCACTTTAAAGGACCAGGGTTCGAATCCTACTAGTGAAAAAAAGAAGATACCTGAGGAGAAGTCGTCGGATGATGAATCTCCATTTCATCACCTTTATTCAATCATTTTGGCCTTAAAACCCCTAGTAAGTGCGTGTAAATACCTATAATTCATGCATTTTAGCATTCATGCATTATTGTACAAAATGTATATAAAATACCGTTTTTAAAGCAAAAAATATAGAATAAAGAAAAGAAAAGAAAAAGAATAAACTATTGAATATATTTTATGACCCTAAACCTCGAGACCTAGGCATCCAGATGACTACGTCGACAAGGAATAAAGTAGGGGAGATAAGGGTCCAAAATACAATAAAAATCCCTTTTTATTTATTCATTCTTTATTCATTTGCGGGACCTATTTTTAGTTCCACTTTTTATACCTCGAAAAAATAAGTTTTGAACACGAAAGTTGTAGATAATAAAATATAGAAAAATACAAATACAAGTTTACACAAAAACAATATACAGAGAAAAAGTTATACTCAGAATAAGTTTTCAAAATCCCAAATTCCCAGACCCAAATCTCTCAACTAAAAACTCAAAATATATCAAAATCATCTTTAATTATATATAACTTTTAATAAGATATTTAACAAAGGTGGTTTCATATTTTTTGGAGTTAAGGTGTGAAATTTAGGTTTTGGACCCCTATTATATAACAAACTCGATTAAAATATTCTTTTTATTTATTATTCATTATTTTTATAATTCTATATTTTTATAATTTCGTAAATATTATTTATAGTATATGTACATATTAAAACATGAATTAAAACATAAAGAAAATAATAAAATAAAATACCTATATTAAATACATAGGTAAAATACCTGTAGCTATACCTAAATAATAAATAAACCTATTTATTTAAATGTATATATTATGTCATAAAAATGTAATAAAAATATATTTATGTATATAAAAACAAGTTATAAATTTATAGAATAATAAACCAAAATAATAAAATCAAAAAATACAAATAAAAATAAAAGATATAAATATATAGATGAACATACATATATATAACCCTAAAAAGTAAATGTAATAAATAATCTCAAATAAATAAATAAATATCAAAATAAAATAATTTTAAAAATAATAAAAAAATTTTATTTTATAACTTAAAATTAATAAAATCATTTACTATTTAATATTTAATTTCTACTTATTTTTAGGACATTTTTCCTGGTTGGTTCACGTGGACCAACCAGGATGCTCGGTCAGTTGAACTCGATCAAATGACTGGCCTACGTCCTGTAGCCTTGTGATGAATCTCCATTTCATCACTTTTATTCTATCATTTTGGCCTCAAAAACCCCAGCAAATGCATGTAAATGACATCAATTTGTACATAGTAGCATTCATTATTCATTGTATTAATTATACATTAAATAAGGTTTTTAATGCCAAAATTATAGAATAAAGAAAAGAAAAGAAAAAGGAGTAAAATATTGCAAATATTTTATGACCCTAACCCCGAGACCAAGGCCAGCATGGAATTGATCGACAAAGAATAAAGTAGGGGGAGATAAGGGCCAGTGTACAATAAATACCTCATTTATTCATGCATTTATTTATGCATTGTTTGACACCTATTTTGTACATAATTATTCATTCATCAAATAAAGAAACTTTGTACATGAAAGTTGTAGATAACAATGTAAATAAAAATACAAAATTGAGTTTGTGTAAAAATAATACTCAGTGTATATTTTATACACAGAATAAAAAGCCAAAATCTCTACTTCACAGACCCATATCTTGCAAATAAAAACTCCAAATCACCCAAACTCACTTTAATTGTATATAGCTATCCAAGAACTATTTAATAAAAGTAGTTTCATAATTTTTGGAGTCCATCTGCAAAAGTTAGGTTTTTGGCCTTCATTGTGCAATCTACCTGATTAAAATATTCAATTTATTCATTGTCCATTATTTTTATCAAATTATATTTTTAGAATTTTGTAAATAATGTGTATAATACATGTACATATTGAGATTAGAATAAAACTAAAAAGGATTTATAAAATAAAATAAGTCTATGCAAGATAATAGGCATAATACATATGTTAAGTATATATCTAAATAAAGAAGGAAAACATTCTTTAATTCTTTCATATTTTTATAATATTGTAAATATTACATATAACTTACTAGAAATACACATCTAAAATGAAAACCAAGAAAATACATTAAATAAATAAAGTATATATAATATATAGGTAAAAGACCTATAAGTATACCTACATATACATATACCTATTTATTTAAATATGAAAATAAACTCATAAAAATTAAATAAAAATACCCTCACACTCACAAAAATAAATTATAAATTTATAAAATAAGACAATAAAATAATTAAATAAAATAAACAAAAAATACATAAAATACATGTAAATACATTCATAAATACATTATTAAATTAAAACCATAATAAAATACATCGAAAAATTAAATAAAAATCATAAATAAATACTACATGAATTAATACATATTTTTTATTTTATAAGAAAATTCTAATAAAATCATTTATCATGTTTAATAAATCGTTTTAGAATAAGGTTTCCTATTTTGTCCTCTAGCGTCTGAGGTGGACCAATGGGGCGCCAGCCTTTGTTGACCGCTCGGTCAACTGTCCCATCCGGGACCTGGCGCGCTAGAACTGTCTTTTCCCCGATTTTCTTCCCTTTTTTACGACCATCTCGTCCATCGATCGAGCTCGCGTTCTTCACAAGAAATCACCCCTGATGATCACTAATACCCGCCGATATCTTAGATCAACTTGATGCTCATTGGATTAATCAATAAACGCCAGTCAATAAGGGTCCATCCAGTGTTTATAAATAAGAAGCTCCGCCCCCCTCCTCAAATTTGGCCAATTTCATCCACCCAAAAGCCTCGATTGTAATCCTGGGAGGTTCCTCGTGATAGGGGGAGCATCTCAGCACCTCGAATCGGCCGGAGGAGGGATACATTTTGACGCGGCGGAGCTCCGGCGTTCGTCTTGCTCCTTGGTGGCCCCCAGGTATAAGAGCTGTCCTTTATCGCTTTTTAGGTAGCTTTTGATTCTAGCATTTCAATTTTGTTCTTAGTTTAGTCTTTAGTTAATTAGCGTAGCTTAAAATCGAAAAATCGAAGTTCGCTGGAGCTCTGCTCCGGCGACTTCTTCACCGTGACACCCGCTGGTTCCGACTGCCATTTTCACCTCATCTCGTTCCCCATCGAATTCTCCTTCTCTCGATTGCTTTTGTTCAACCAAGGACCCCCAGTCCTTGCGAATCGGAGCTCCACTTCCGCCTAACGCCGGAGCTCCTCCGCCTCATCTCATTTTGCGCCAGAGCTTCAAAACCCGGGGTCGAGGAGATAGCCCTCATTCCCCCGGTTCTTCCTATGCAGGTCAAACGCAGCAGCGAGCTCTTCTGTGCTCGATTCGAACCAGGAAGAGGCTCCTGGAGGTCCCGTCCTTCATCGACCTCGTCCGAGCTCCTTGGACCTCCAGGAGCCATGAGAAGACCACGAGCAGACGCGGGAGGCCTCCAGCTACGTCCAGACCATCTCAGACGCGAGGGAGAAGCCCGAAGGAGCCCAAGCTTCACGATCGAAGCTCGTCGCGCGCGAGCTTCTTACCTTTTCTTCCAGGGGGCTCCATCGCCGTCAGATCAGGAGGCTGAACGAGGACCGTCAGATGAAACCCTGCACCCACCATCCGATCAGCGAGGCTGATCTCATCTCAGCCTTCATCTGCGAACCGGTATCAACCGATGGATGCGCGACGCGTGTCCAAGTGAAGTGATCGATGTCGTCCACCAGCGCGCGTTTAGGGGTAAATTTCTTATTCAACCCCAGCATTTTTTTGTATTTATCGTTCACCCCTGTAAATAAAAGTTGAAGTTTATTTTAATATGTAAATTTTGCATGGACCCCCCTGTATGATTGGCATATTACTTTGAGGTCCAGTCCACGTCACCTCAAGTGTCGTCCCACGTGAGGTGGCTAATTTGCATATGACCCCCTGTATGTTTGTACATTTATGTTTAGTCCATAAAATAAAAATTCAAGTGTAATATTTTTGTGAAAAATTTCATGAAAGACCCTGGACTTTCTGAAATTGCTATTTGGTCCCTGTGGGTACGGATCACGTGTAGTCCCACGTGATGGGTATTTTGCGCTGGGGTCCCTGGCGGGTTTTGTATTTCACTTTAGCCCTTAAATTTGCAATCCATGTGTTATATTTTTGGTGTTTTTGCACAGAAGCCCCTGACTTTATTTTTATTTGCAAAAATGCCCCTGCCAGGCCAAACATTTTTGTATGCTTTGTCCATTTATTTCATACATCATATTAACTTGAAAATTTTTATAAAACTTAATATAAGTTCCTGCTAGCTTGCTCTTGCATGCCATATTTTTAGTTTTTAATTTTGTTGCATTTTTGCATTTATTAAAAATCAAAAACATGCATTTTATTTACGGTCTAGCTTATAAAATAATAAAAAAAAATAGTGAAACTCCTCGAAAAATTCCAAAAAAATTACCTATGGTATATTTTATCATATTTTAGTGTCAATACAAAAATCACTAAGAATCTCAAAAGAAAATCCTTAAAATTTCAAAAATACCTAAAAACTTCAAAAAAAATCTAAAAAATTATAAAACTCTAAAAAATGCAAACTAAGTTCCTGTAGGTTCTACATTTTATTATATTTATTTTAAAATTAGTTGGGAAAAATTTTGTGATTGTTTGATATTTTTAATTCCTATTTTATCCCCAGCCAGTAGCTTATTCCCTGTTTTCTTTTATTTTTCTATTTAAAAATACCAAAAAATATTTTGAAAAATACCCAAAAATCACAAAAACAGTGGAAAATTATGAAAATACCAAAAAGATTTTTATTCTGAATTTTTGAGTATTTTTGTATATTTTTAGAAATATTGTATCACCCCTCTCTTTACATTATATATATTTGCCCTTATTGAAAAAGAAAATTAAAAAAAAATTATATATATATACATATTTATTAATGTATAACAATATGAACACTAAAAAAAAGAAAAGAAATAATATATAGATATATATATGTATGTATGTATATAATGTATGTATTATATGTTTTATACATACCCTTTATGGGTGTATATATCTTTATATCTATATTCTATAATATATATATATAGTTTATTAAATAATATATACATAATAATAAAAAAAGAAAAAAAGAAGAAAAAAAGAAAAACCCACAAAAATAGGCTTCACACAAGGATGACTCTGTTGTACATGCACATCATAGGCTACTTCATTTTTGCATTGCTCTCTGTGGTTCGACCTCTACATACTTATTCACTGTGCATCTTGTGGTAGAGTAATAAATATTAATTCACACTTTTGGGACTTAATTAATTCATTCTTTTATTGTGGGTTAATTGTGGAGTAATTAGGAGTTCTGTGAGTGGTCGCCTCAGCGACACTATATATATCATTGTGACCCTTGTAGAATCCCTAGTTATCAGATGGCGCCGTTGCCGGGGAGCAATGAGCATAGCCTATTAATTTTGTCATTCTTGATTATAAATTGATGTGTCATTAATTTTGTGAGCAGTTATTTATTTTGCAATTGATCACTATGCCTTATTGATTTATTCCTTGTGATTAATTCTTTCCTGCTTTATTTTACTGATTAAGCTATACTAATTGAATCTCTTTGTGACTTTGATGTGAGGGCTCGCCACGCGAGGATGGCTTCTTAGGGAGTCAAGGTAGCCGAGCTTGGAGGAGGGTGGTCTTCACCTCATGACCATCTGGAGAGAGCACCAAGGATACAAGGGGATGGGATTAGTTTAGAGTAATTAGAATTATTTTTGTAATTTATGGTGAGAGAGAGACAATTTTGCCATGTAATAATTAACAGGACTCTACTCTTCACAATGAGGTCCAGTGCCCGGGTGATTTTTCACCTGGGGGCCTCATCACGGTTTTCTGAGTTTTCCATCGCTTTCTTTTCTTTGTTTCCCGAAGTTTTGAGCTTTCCGCCTTTATTTTACTTTGTTTTGTGTGCTTGAAGCCCCTAGATATAGGTTGCTTGATTCGGTAGCTAGGTCCAAACATTAATAAGAATGCATGTTCCTATAGTCTACTTCGTATGGATCTAGTCAAACTTAAACAAGCCGTTCATTTATCTCTTAACCCTTGTGCCACAACGAGCCCCATAAAGCGTTATCTCCTAAACTCAAGTTTGTTGAGCAGAGGAGGGGTGAGCCAAGACCGGACCTTTCAGGCTTAAGATGAATGAGCAACTTATAGTTCTTCACGCTAATAGCAGCTAATGTTTAGGGCGATTTTGTGCCTTGCATACCGACATATAGATAGGTTTAAAAATTCTGTTTTGCATACCGTATGGAGAGAGCTGGGATGCACTGTAAGTCTTCTAACTCAACATGCATCATTCGGTTCAATGGTGAGATTTCCATCATGGAACCACTTGCACGCCTTTTCCGTTATCTCCCTCTGATTTTGAGCACCTAGGACTTAAATGAGAATATACAAAAACGTTAGGCGTTGGTATGAAAACAGACTCAAAAAAAGTGAAAACCCAAAAATTAAAACAAGGGGACTGCTAAATAAACTTTGACCTTTATTAAAATCTGTAATGGACTATCATTGTACCGGGTTCATAAAGCCCTCATTGTTTTTAGATACCTTGGAGGGGGACCAAAACCCTACTCCCTTGAGCGAGTGCGACCCCCTAAGGATTAAAACCAAAAACCCAGTCTGCAACTGCCTTGTGTATCGCCTGGATTTCTGAAGTAATGACGCTTCTATCGTACGTAGGTGAGTAGGACTTGGTCACCAATGATGACTCTCTGTTGTGTAGAGCTTCGACCCTGTCCGAAGTATTGAGCATAGGCCACGCCTTCACGAGGGTGTCTGTCTCATTGTCCTGCGTCCGAGTAGGTTCTTGCACGCTCACGGGTGATTCCGTTGCGAGCGAGAACCGAAGTATTGGTTTCGCCTATCGACTTCCTCTCTCTATTTCTTTGGCTAAGTAGGGATCCAGGAAGGGTTACAAGGACTCCAAAAAGTACTGACTACAGGTTGCACAGGAGGAGGACAAGTATGGGATACTCTTCTGGCAGTACTCTCTCCTATAGGGTAGCGTACTAAGGACTTGTTACAAGATATGTCTGAAATCACAACTCTAAAAACGAAAAGATAATAAATAGCCGAACCTTCACGGCTTCACATGGCGTGAGTTGGTGAACCCAATTTTGCATTGCGTTTGTTTGGATTTAGATTAAGGTTCAAAGATCAAGTCCCGCGCCTTTGCGCACATTTTGTTGTTTCTCCTTTGACCACCCCGCTCAGCCGAGCCTCTCTACTATTTTACACTCCTTTTATTCCTCGTTGACCATCGTATCTTTCTTCCAACATCCGATCTTCTCTTGTGCTTCGTGAAGTTGATCCATGGATGGTTTCCGTCGGGACCTTGCCGACACCCACATCAATAACATGAACTCAACTCCGCCAATAAATTCGAGGCGATTCCCGAGAACCCGATTCGGACCTTGCGGGTCGATCTCTAGACTCCTCGTTTTCTACCTTTCTCTTGGCCACTCAATAAACTGGGATCACTTTTGTCCCGCCTTCGCAGTTGTGAATGGAAGTCAATTACAATCTACACCCTTTTCCATTCACAACATGCTGGGGTTGACCTGAATTCCAGTCTCATCATGACGGCCGAACAAAAATTGCAAGTGGTCTGATTTGGACTATCTCATTCTGCAGATAGAAGATAGAGCGAGCCTTGGAGACTACTACAGAGTTCATTTCGTCCGACTCAGACCCTGATATGGCTCCCGGAGGAAAGGGTAAGGGTCAGCAGCCACCCCAACCAGAAGGACATATGCCAGACCAAAATCAAGTCAATGCACAATTGCTGGCGTCTATCCAGGCCATTCAACAGCAGCTGACCGAGAAGGCCCTCACGCAGACAACATTCCAGGATATGTTGAACGATATGATGAACCGAGACGAGGGAGGAGGAGGCAGAGGCAGAGGAGGCAGAGGAGGAGGTGGAGGTGGAGGTGGTGGTCCTGATGCTGATGAACCTGAACTACCGCCACCAAAACCTACACTAAAAGAGACGTACAATCCGGGAGACAGCCAGATGACCGAGTGGATCCTCATTCCACCGGTACACGCTCATTTTGAGCTGAAGCCCCAGTTCATTGCCCTTCTCCCTGCATTCCATGGAAACACTAGTGAAGAGCCGTACATTCACCTACAGCAATTCTCCCGCATTTGTCGCACCACTCACTATCCCAATGTCCTCTGGACATTGTCAAGATGATGGCGTTCCCTTTCAGCTTACAAGACAAGGCCCTCTATTGGGTCAACCATCTGGGGAAGGTTGTGACGATCTGGGAGGAGCTGAAGTCAGCCTTCCTGCATAAGTATTACCCTCTCGGTCGGCTCAACTAGATGCGAGCCCGAATCAGTAATTTCTCCCAAGGACCCCACGAGTCAGTGCATGAAGCATGGGAGAGATTCACTGACCTGCAGGAGAAGTGTCCCCATCATGAGATTCCGAAGACCAGCTTGGTCCAGCACTTCTTTGGGGGACTGAACATTGAGAGCCAAAGGCTCGTTGACACAGCATGTGGGGGTTCGCATTTTATTAAGGATGAAGATGTAGTCTGGCAGATATTCGAAGAAATGGCCGAAGGAGAGGCCGCCCTCTCTTCATCCAAGGAGTATCAGAAGCAGCCCCAGATCCTCCAGAAACAAGTGCACATGGCAACGTCCAAAGAGGCAGAGAGAGATGAGAGCTCCAACCTCAGTATCATCGGGGGCCATCTCTCGAAAGTTGACATCATTGAGAAGCGATCACAAGACCTCGAAAAACTCGCTGTGATCGAGAAGAGGACTCAGAATTTAGACAAGCTTGATCAGATCAACAAGTACCTTGAACTGTTGGTGGGCACCATCAACTCTGTTTAGTCGGCGACACCATCAGAAGCTCCAGCTGAGAAGAAGGACGAGCAGCAACCGCAACATCAGCCTCAGCCGAGCCAGCAGCCACCGGCAGTCCAGCACATGTACTACGTGCAGGCGCCCGACCAAGGCCAACCGCAGCAGCAGATGGTTGTGTACCAGCCAGAGTTTCTTTCAGGACCTGATCCAGTTTTCCCACCACCACCCCTGATTCAGGAAGTGAACGGGGTATGGACCAACGATGCACAGCCGACCCATCCTATGGGACAACACCAGGGTCAGCCACTTACCAACCGGCAGTACCACCAACCTCAGGGTGGTTGTTTTGGACAGTCCTCTCAGCCTCATCAGCAGTATCATCAGCCTCCCCAGTATGCAAATCAATGGAGGCAGAATCAGTCGTACCAGCAGCCGCAGTACCGCCATCCACAACCGTTTCATCAGTATGCGGCTGCCCCACCTCAGCAATATCAGCAGTATTCTCCCCCCTCTTATCAGCAACTTCAACTTCCTGCACCACCCCAGCATCACCAGCAACAACCTCCGCACCCATCCATGCAACAGCAGCGTGGTCTGCACGTTGAACCCACCGAGGTACCCCCTGCGAACCCCACCATGGACTGTCTGGCCCAACTTGTCAAAGGGCTAGCGGATATGACCAAAAGGCTTGACGACCTGACCGCCACCAGAACCACCATTCCAGCTTAGGTCGAAGCCAACCCCAATAATTTCAAGAAGAAAGAGCAGGTAGATTGTGATGTCCTGTCCGTGTCTGACAATGATATTACGGTTTATTCTAATGTTGTTACTCTCAGGAGCGGTAGGGCCTTGCCTCCGCCTGCCACCAAGAATGGGGTAAATAAAGAAACAGGTGGATCGTCATCTTCCTCATCAGCTGTGCCAGCTACAGGGGCGGGTGAGGAGGAAGAAGAAGGAGAAGCCATTCCAGCCGTCGTGCATTCCCATCAATTCCAGCCAAAAATACAAAAAAATCAGCAAAACTAAAAACAACAAAAAGAAGCTTGCAGCCGAAGTGAAGCCGCACCAGCCTTGGAGGAGCCGCCAGCAGCAGCCGATCCCTCGCCAGCCGACGGAGCAGACGCTACACTTTTTGCTCGCCCTGTAGTACCCGCATACCAGGATACAGTTTGTACTCCTATTTGTAGTTCGGATGTACAACATTCTATGGGCGATGATTTTGATGTAAATAAGAACTCTATTTCTCCTACTAGAGATGTACATATTCCTTTTCCTCATGCAATAGAAAAATCCAAAAAAATTGCAAAATGAAAAAAGGCATTGTCTGATCCAGGAGTTGTCGAAATATTAGACAAGCTGACTGTTGAGATTCCCTTGTTGAAGGCCGTGGAGTACATGCCAGCTGTGAAGAAAGGACTAAAGGAGACATGTACCAACAAGCGTCGCCCAACGTAGGAGAACAGACGCAGAGATGTAGAGAAGCACGTGCTATCCATGGCCACTCTGGCAGCCATCAGCAACCTCCCGCAGAAAAAGCAAGACACAGGAGCGCCTCTGATCAATTGTGAGATTTTTAACCAGGTCTTCGAGCGCACTCTCCTTGAAAGTGGATCTTCCATCAACCTTCTGCCCTCATCCATAATGCAAGAATTCGGGCTGGGTCCACTCAAGCAGACACGCATGATCCTTCAGTTCGTTGACCGATCCATCAAGTGGCCCTGGGTCTTTTGGAAGACGTAGTAGTTAAAGTGTAGGAGATGCAATTCCCGGCTGATTTCGTAGTCCTTGATATGGACTCTCCAGCACCTCTGCTCCAGACCCCTATCATCCTTGGTCGACCATTTCTACGTACTTCATGTGCCGTGGTTGATTACGGGTCTGGCAAGATTACTTTTATCTCGAACGCCAAGCAAATCACTATAAACATGAGTAGAGAGCCGAATGCCACGACTGATGAGAGCCATACAGCATCAGAAGCAGACTGTGACTTTATTGCTGAGATTAGAGATTCATCTTTGTCATTGAATGATTCATGCACCCGAGAAATCCTCACACTCGAGGAGGACTTGGAAAGCACAGTCAACCTTTGCTCTGATGATCCTTGGGAGACAGATTCTCAGATGCAGGCGCATCTCTTTGAGCATTCACTCCAGACCGAACACAATCAGCCTAGCGCAGAACCGTTCGGTAGATCCCTGGGATCTCAACAGAATGATGAGGATGGTAGCCCTTTCAAGGAGGTACATCCCACCACCAGCATAGTGTCTGAAGTGACCAACAAGTTGGACAGATCAACACCGGAACTCAAACCACTTCCTGCAGGCCTGAAGTATGCTTTCCTTACGGGTGAAGAACAAATGTATCCAGTCATCATCAGCAGCAGGCTGAATTCGGATCAGGAATCTCGTCTTCTCGAGGTTCTAGAAAAGAATCGCAAGGCACTTGGTTGGTGCGTATCAGATCTCCGAGGGATAAATCCAGCTTTGTGTTTGCACCACATCTATTTGGAAGAAGATGCCAAGCCGTCCCATGAATTCCAAAGAAGGCTGAACCCTAACCTCCGGGACGTCGTCATGAAAGAAATAACCAAATGGTGTGATGCAGGCTTCATTTATCCCATCTCCGATTCAAAATGGGTAAGCTCACTGCATGTAGTTCCAAAGAAATCCGGGCTTACCGTGGTTACAAATGATAAAGGAGAGGAAATATCCACTCGGGTACCAACATCCTGGCAGGTGTGTGTTGACTACCACCGTCTTAATGCAGCAACGAAGAAGGACCACTTCCCCTTGTCGTTCATTGATCAAGTTCTGGAAAGATTAGCAGGCAAGGAGTTCTTCTGCTTTTTGGATGGGTATTCTGGGTACAACCAAGTGGCAATCGCCCCTGAAGATCAAGAGAAGACTACCTTCACTTGCCCGTTCGACACTTACGCCTTCAAGAGAATGCCCTTTGGATTATGCAATGCACCTGCAACCTTCCAAAGATGCATGTTAGCAGTCTTCGCCGAGATGGTAGGCAGTTTTCTCGAGGTGTTCATGGACGACTTCTCTGTCTATGGTGATAGTTTCGATTCTTGTCTTGAGCACCTAGACAGAGTGCTTCAGAAGTGTCCGGAAGTCAATTTAGTGCTTTCATGGGAAAAGAGCCACTTCATGGTCACTGAAGGCATTGTGCTGGGTCACGTCGTTTCCAAACGTGGCATGGAAGTCGACCCAGCAAAGGTGGATGTTATTGCAAATCTACAGCCACCTCAGACAGTGAGGAATGTAAGGTCATTCCTACGACATGTGGGATTTTACAAGCGTTTCATCAAGGATTTCAGCCGCATTGCCCGACCTTTGACAGAACTTCTGTGAAAGGAAACTGAGTTCAATGTAGATCAGCAGGTTCTCCTTGCTTTCAATCAGCTGAAGGAGCATATTACTCAGGCTCCAATCTTACAGCCGCCAGACTGGACTCTTCCCTTTGAGATAATGACCGATGCGTCAGACTTTGCAGTCGGGGTTGTTCTTGGGCAAAGGAAAGAGAAAGCGCCCTATGCCATTCACTATGCCAGCAAAACATTAGATGAAGCACAGAGAAATTATACAGTGACAGAGAAAGAGTTGATGGCTGTGGTTTTCGCCCTCGAGAAGTTCAGATCCTATTTATTGGGATCAAAAGTCACAATTTTTACCGATCACTCTGCTATCCGGTACCTCCAGCAGAAGAAGGATGCCAAGCCGAGACTGATTCGATGGATCCTTCTCCTCTAGGAATTTGATCTTGAAATTAAGGACAAGCCTGGAGTTCAGAACGTGGTAGCAGACCATCTCTCCAGAATCGAGCAGCATGAGCTTCCTCTGAACAGTGCACCTATTACAGAAACCTTTCCTGACGAATCAATCCTTGCAGTGGATTCTCTTCCTTGGTAATCTGATATAGTCAACTACCTCGCCTCTGGGGTAACGCCATCAGATTGGACGAAGAATCAGAAGAACAAATTCATGTCGACCATCCGTTTCTACCAATGGGAGGATCCTCTTTTATTCAGGGAAGGAGAGGATTGCATTTGGCGCAGGTGCATCCCTCAGGAGGAGCAATCTAGTGTCCTCGAGCTTTGTCACTCACTCGAATCTGGTGGACATCACTCTGGAGATCGTACGGCGGCCAAAGTACTTCAGTGTGGCTTCTGGTGGCCCACATTATTTAAGGATGCAGCAGAATTTGTCAAGCGATGTATTGACTGTCAGAGATTGAAAGGTACACTCACTGCCAAAGACTCGATGCCCCTGAAAATCATTCAGATAGCAGACGTTTTCGATGCATGGGGGCATTGACTTCATGGGACCTTTCCCTAACAGTCAAGGTTTTGAGCATATCCTTCTTGCCGTCGATTATGTGAGTCGTTGGGTTGAAGCTATCCCTGCTCGAGCCGCCGATAGCCGAACTGTGTGTCAGTTCCTGAAGAAGAACATCATCTCACGGTTAGGGATACCGAAAATTCTCATATCAGACGGGGGTAGCCATTTCATTAATAAAGAGGTCAAGAAATTGACGAAGGAGTACGACATCGATCATCGTGTCACATCTCCTTACCATCCTCAGACCAATGGCATGGCAGAATTATCAAATAGAGAAATCAAGACTATCTTGCAGAAACTTGTCAGGCCAAACAGAAAAGATTGGTCCCAACTCTTGGACTTGGTCTTATGGGCTTACAGAACCGCCTACAAGTCTCCATTGGGCATGTCGCCCTATCGTCTTGTATACGGAAAGTCGTGCCATCTGCCCGTTGAATTAATTCATAAGTCTTTATGGGCAGTTAACAGTTGCAATTTCGACTCACGCAAAAGTGGTCAGAAAAGAAAAGATGATATGAACAGACTCTTGGAGTTCCGAGACTATGCATACGATAACACATTGATGTACAAAGAGAAGGTGAAACGCTGGCATGACCGGCACATCAGACGAAAGACCATTGATATTGGACCACGTAGGTGTGGTTATTTGATGCAAAGTTGCGGATATTCCCGGGCAAATTGAAGAGTAAGTGGACATGGCCGTTTCGAGTTTGTGAAGTGCGTGACAATGGAAGTATTGCCATATCAGAATTGTCCCCTGACGCACAGCCATTCGTCGTCAACGGTCAACTCCTGAAGTCGTACCTCGAACCGGATACATTCTTGGTTGTTGTTGACTCCGTTCAGCTCGTACACCATGATAACATATCCACAACAGCTGCAGCATCAGAAGATTCAGACGATGTACTCCAAAAACTGTTTATCTGATTTTCTTATTTTCTTCTTTTCTTCTTTTCCTTTTCTATCTTCTTTTTGTATCTAAAAGGTTCTGCCCTTGTAGACAGTCTTCTATACTTAGGACGTACTTTGTCCTAAGTACAGGGGGGGATGTGCACCCCGAGTTTTTCATTTCATTTTGAACCTCTCCATTGTCTCCTCTTCTTGTATATACTTAGGAGTACCTTACCCTAAGTATAGGGGGAGACAATCTGAGTACGATCTATGTATTCCCACCCTTGACCCTCCCTACTTTTTGTACAGTCTGCTATACTTAGGATTATTTGATCCTAAGTATAGGGGGGAAGGTCAACTTCTCATTCATTCATTCATTTTTCATTCATATATTCTTTAGATCTGTCTATACTCAGTACGAGTTATGTCTTCTCTTGTTTCTTCGACCTATGAGGACATAGCTCAAGCTAAGTATAGGAGGGTCGTATATACCATGTATATACTATAAGCCATAACTCATACTGAAAAATAAAACATCAGTTCAATATAAAAAGTAATAAGTAACTCTATAATAATAAAAGATGATTGTGAGCTCCTCGGACTCTTTGTACTTGTACTGATTAATAAGTCAGGAAAAGCGTTTTGTGCAAAATATTCTCTTTGAAAAATCTTTTGAGAATCGCTTGCAAAATAGTGTGTACAAGTATTCAACCTTTGTAAAATCAGTTTTGTGTGTAAAATTTATTTTCTTTGAGTGAAATAAAAATATGTGAAAATCAGTGTGCAAATGATTGGAAAAATTTATTTGTCAAATTGCTTTGAAAAATCTATCTATCCTATGTGAAAAACCTTTGTAAAATTATTTTCAAATGCGTGAACATGTTTGTCAAAATTAGTTTGGACTATAGTTTTCTAAAATCTTTTGAAAATAATTCTCGAGTAAGTTTGAGGAGTCTGCACAAAAATCTTTCACACAAAAATAAGCAATAATCCCAAATAAAGCTTATAAGAGCCATAACCATGTTGTACATCAAATACAGTTTTTCTTCTTTTGTATATACTGATTAATAAATCAGGTTAGATACCTACAAAGTATGATTTGAAAAATAGTGTGAACCGTTTGAAAAATTTATTGTGAAATGTTTTTCAACCTGTGTAAAATTGTTTGGTTTGTAAAACGTTTCTTTGTGTGGAATAAAAGATTTGAAAAACCTATGTGCAAATGTTTTGAAAATTGTTTGTCAAATTTATTGTGGAAAATGTGTATGTATATATATATATAGTGTGAAAAATCTTTGCAAAATTAGTTTTCAAATGTGTGTAAATGATTGCAAAAATTATCGTGTACTATAGTTTGCAAAATTATTTTCATGTAGACCTGAGGAATAAAAGCATCATGACAAATACCTGTAATTCATAAATTAAATGCATAAAATTCTTTCTGAACAACCTAAATAAATTATTCCATAAAAACCTGTAAAGTCTTTATAAATCCATACATTTTGTAAATAAGGCAGCACGCCCGTGTAAATAATTGTGTATACCTTTGTATGTGCCAAGCTTTTTACTTACAATTTTTTTTTGTAAAAAGATTCTTTGATTCTTGCAAATTCTTTGTGAAAAATTGCATCATTCATTGTGCATAGCATGAGCATACCATTCATATTCTTTTTGAGTGAGCTTGATGACTGAATCAGTCCAATAAAGTCTCAAATTGGAGCTTTGTTAGACCTTACTGCACCTAACTGCACTGGAACCTTACGGGAACTAGGTTTAAGGTACTTCAGGTCTATGCAGACTTAATTCTTTGAGAAATCAGGGCTGGGTTCAAGTCACCTCAACTGACTAACTAGAACTTTTCGAGACACACGCATGACTCTTGCCGACCGTGACCTAACTTGGACACTTGCACCTTTCACTTGGCTCAACTAAGTTGGAGTGGGGAGGGGGTTGGATTTGCCAGTCTGAGACGCACACGGGTGGAAACATTCGTCCTCGTCTAGGGAGGGAAGTGCACCCCAACCTGGTCCAATAGCCATGAGGTCTAAAGACAGGAGATTGTGGGTTGCGATAAAGCTTCAAAAGAGGGATAGTCTACTGGCTCAAGAGGAAAAACTCCTTGTGTAAATGCTGCTGTGAATAGTATGTCGAAAAAAAAAGGTCAGGCCAGTACAAAAAAAATGCCTGCAAAGTATGTACATATGTTGTAAAGCCAATAAGCAAGCTTGAGTTCCAAAGTCAAATATGTGAGCCTGCAGCTGGATGACTTGACTACACTGGTCTTGCATTCCAGGATAGGTAGCTACACTGGCTACCGTCCATTCTTCCCTTCACCCCCTCCTCTTGAGCTGGTTGCCACTTGAACTTAGAAGGGAATACCCTGCTCCTCGAGGAAAGAGCCGTTGGACTGGGGAATCATTGGGTTGTCATTCTGGAGAAGTCAGTTCCTTTGTCATTTCAGTTGGGGAGAGCCACCATCACTTACACTGTACAAGTCAGCTTCATAGTTATAAGGGTTTGCGTACGATGTAGACCGGTTCTGACCAGGCTATTGAGGTGGGTTGAACCGAGTTCTGTGACTCTCGAAGGCTGTTGTATTTTAAAGCTGGTTCCCGATTAGGTTCCACACACATCTACACCCAAGGTCTGACAGGAGCTCCAAATTCAGATTTTATAAAGACATGCATTGCACTGAAAGCACCCCTATTCACTCTTTCCTTCTTTAATTCACCTTTTTCTTTTCTTTATTCTTTTTGTACTTATTGCATAAGTGTTTGCTAGGGACTAGCAAAGGCAAGTGTAGGGGGTGATGAATCTCCATTTCATCACTTTTATTCTATCATTTTGGCCTCAAAAACCCTAGCAAATGCATGTAAATGACATCAATTTGTACATAGTAGCATTCATTATTCATTGTATTAATTATACATTAAATAAGGTTTTTAATGTCAAAATTATAGAATAAAGAGAAGAAAAGAAAAAGGAGTAAAATATTGCAAATATTTTATGACCCTAACCCCGAAACCAAGGCCAGCATGGAATTGGTCGACAAGGAATAAAGTAGGAGGAGATAAGGGCCAGTGTACAATAAATACCTCATTTATTCATGCATTTATTTATGCATTTTTTGACACATATTTTGTACATGATTATTCATTCATCAAATAAAGAAACTTTGTACATGAAAGTTGTAGATAACAATGTAAATAAAAATACAAAATTGAGTTTGTGTAAAAATAATACTCAGTGTACATTTTATACACAGAATAAAAAGCCAAAATCTCAACTTCACAGACCCATATCTTGCAAATAAAAACTCCAAATCACCCAAACTCACCTTTAATTGTATATAGCATTCCAAGAACTATTTAATAAAAGTGGTTTCATAATTTTTGGAGTCCATCTGCAAAAGTTAGGTTTTTGGCCTTCATTGTGCAATCTACCTGATTAAAATATTCAATTTATTCATTGTCCATTATTTTTATCAAATTATATTTTTAGAATTTTGTAAATAATGTCTATAATACATGTACATATTGAGATTAGAATAAAACTAAAAAGGATTTATAAAATAAAATAAGTCTATGCAAGATAATAGGCATAATACCTATGCTAAGTATATATCTAAATAAAGAAGGAAAACATTCTTTAATTCTTTCATATTTTTATAATATTGTAAATATTACATATAACTTACTAAAAATATTGAAAATACATTAAATAAATAAAGTATATATAATATAAGGTAAAAGACCTATAAGTATACCTACATATACATATACCTATTTATTTAAATATGAAAATAAACTCATAAAAGTTAAATAAAAATACCCTCACACTCACAAAAATAAATTATAAATTTATAAAATAAGACAATAAAATAATTAAATAAAATAAACAAAATAAAAATAAAATACACAAAATACATGTAAATACATGCATAAATACATTATTAAATTAAAATCATAATAAAATACATCGAAAAATTAAATAAAAATCATAAATAAATACTACATGAATTAATACACATTTTTTATTTTATAAGAAAATTCTAATAAAATCATTTATTATGTTAAATGAATCATTTTAGAATAAGGTTTCCTATTTTGTCCTCTAGCGTCCGAGGTGGACCAATGGGGCGCCAGCCTTTGTTGACCGCCCGATCAACTGTCCCATCCGGTACCTAGCACGCCAGAATTGTCTTTTCCCCGATTTTCTTCCCTTTTTTACAGCCATCTCGTCCATCGATCGAGCTCGCGTTCTTCACAAGAAATCATCCCTGATGATCACTGATACCCGCCGATATCTTAGATCAACCTGATGCTCATTGGATTAATCAATAAACGCCGGTCAATAAGGGTCCATCCCAGTGTTTATAAATAAGAAGCTCCGCCCCCCTCCTCAAATTTGGCCAATTTCATCCACCCAAAAGCCTCGATTTTGATCCTGGGATGTTCCTCGTGACAGGGGGAGCATCTCAGCACCTCGAATCGGCCGGAGGAGGGAGACATTTTGACGCGGCAGAGCTCCGGCATCCGTCCTGCTCGCTGGTGGCCCCCATGTATAAGAGCTGTCCTTTATCGCTTTTTAGGTAGCTTTTGATTCTAGCATTTCAATTTTGTTCTTAGTTTAGTCTTTAGTTAATTAGCGTAGCTTAAAATCGAAAAATTGAAGTTCGCCGGAGCTCCGCTCCGGTGACTTCTTCACCGTGACACCCACTGGTTCCGACTGCCATTTTCACC
The DNA here is from genome assembly GCA_037367405.1 of Ottelia alismoides. Lineage (NCBI taxonomy): Eukaryota > Viridiplantae > Streptophyta > Magnoliopsida > Alismatales > Hydrocharitaceae > Ottelia > Ottelia alismoides. The sequence continues at coordinate 770,713 of JAZKJV010001032.1, read as the reverse complement.
TCATCTCGTTCCCCATCGAATTCTCCTTCTCTCGATCGCTTTTGTTCAACCAAGGACCCCCAGTCCTTGCGAATCGGAGCTCCACCTCCGCCTAATGCCGGAGCTCCTCCGCCTCATCTCATTTTGCGCCAGAGCTTCAAAACCCGGGGTCGAGGAGATAGCCCTCGTTCCCCCGGTTCTTCCTATGCAGGTCAAACGCAGCAGCGAGCTCTTCTGGGCTCGATTCGAACCAGGAAGAGGCTCCTGGAGGTCCCGTCCTTCATCGACCTCGTCCGAGCTCCTTAGACCTCCAGGAGCCATGAGAAGACCACGAGCAGACGCGGGAGGCCTCCAGCTACGTCCAGACCATCTCAGACGCGAGGGAGAAGCCCGAAGGAGCCCAAGCTTCACGATCGAAGCTCGCCGCGCGCGAGCTTCTTCCCTGTTCTTCCAGGGGGCTCCATCGCCGTCAGATCAGGAGGCGCGACCCAGATTGAACGAGGACCGTCAGATGAAGCCCTGCACCCACCGTTCGATTAGCGAGGCTGATCTAATCTCAGCCTTCATCTGCGAACCGGTATCGGCCGATGGATGCGCGACGCGTGTCCAAGTGAAGTGATCGACGCCGTCCACCAGCGCACGTTTAGGGGTAAATTTCTTATTCAACCCCAGCCTTTTTTGTATTTATCGTTCACCCCTGTAAATAAAAGTTGAAGTTTATTTTAGTATGTAAATTTTGCATGGACCCCCCTGTATGATTGGCATATTACTTTGAGGTCCAGTCCACGTCACCTCACGTGTCGTCCTACGTGAGGTGGCTAATTTGCATATGACCCCATGTTTGTTTGTACATTTATGTTTAGTCCATAAAATAAAAATTCAAGTGTAATATTTTTGTGAAAAATTGCATGAAAGACCCTGGACTTTCTGAAATTGCTATTTGGTCCCTGTGGGTACGGATCACGTGTAGTCCCACGTGATGGGTATTTTGCGCTGGGGTCCCTGGCGGGTTTTGTATTTCACTTTAGCCCTTAAATTTGCAATCCATGTGTTATATTTTTGGTGTTTTTGCACAGAAGCCCTTGACTTTATTTTTATTTGCAAAAATGCCCCTGCCATGCCACACATTTTTGTATGCTTTGTCCATTTATTTCATGCATCATATTAACTTGAAAAATTTTATAAAAATAAATATAAGTTCCTGCTAGCTTGCTCTTACACACCATATTTTTAGTTTTTAATTTTGTTGCATTTTTGCATTTAAAAAAATAAAAAACATGCATTTTAGTTATGGTCTAGCTTATAAAATACCAAAAAAATAGTAAAACACCTCAAAAAATTCCAAAATAAATACCTATGGAACATTTTATCATATTTTAGTATCAACCTAAAAATCACTAAAAATCTCAAAAGAAAAACCTTAAAAATTCAAAAATACCTAAAAACTTCAAAAAAATCTAAAAAATTATAGAAAACTCTAAAAAATGCAATCTAAGTTCCTGTAGGTTCTACATTGTATTATCTTTATTTTAAAATTAGTTTGGGAAAATTTTGCGGCTGTTTGATATTTTTTAATTCCCATTTTATCCCCAACCAGTAGCTTATTCCATGTTTTCTTTTATTTTTTTCTATTTAAAAATACCAAAAAATATTTTGAAAAATACCCAAAAATCACAAAAATAGTGGAAAATTATGAAAATACCAAAAAGATTTTATTTCTGAATTTTTGAGTATTTTTGTATATTTTTAGAAATATTGTATCACCCCTCTCTTTACATTATATATATATGCCCTTATTGAAAAAGAAAATTAAAAAAAATTATATATATATATACACATATTTATTAATGTATAACAATCTGAAAACTAAAAAAAGAAAAAAAATAATATATAGATATATATATGTATATGTATGTATATAATGTATGTATTATATGCTTTATACATACCCTTTATGGGTGTATATATCATTATATCTATATTCTATAATATATATAAATATAGTTTATTAAATAATATATACATAATAATAAAAAAGAAAAAAAAGAAAAAAAGAAAAACCCATAAAAATAGGCTTCACACAAGGATGACTCCGTTGTACATGCACATCATAGGCTACTTCATTTTTGCATTGCTCTCTGTGGTTCAACCTCTACATACTTATTCACTTTGCATCTTGTGGTAGAGTAATAAATATTAATTCACACTTTTGGAACTTAATTAATTCATTCTTTTATTGTGGGTTAATTGCTGAGTAATTAGGAATTCTGTGAGCGATCTCCTCAGCGACACTATATATATCATTGTGACCCTTGCAGAATCCCTAGTTATCAGATGGCACCGTTGCCGGGGAGCAATGAGCATAGCCTATTAATTTTGTCATTCTTGATTATAAATTGATGTGTCATTAATTTTGTGAGCAGCTATTAATTTTGCAATTGATCACTATGCTTTATTGATTTATTCCTTGTAATTAATTCTTTCCTGCTTTATTTTACTGATTAAGCTATACTAATTGAATCTCTTTGTGACTTTGATGCGAGGGCCCGCCACGCGAGGATGGCTTCTTAGGGAGCCAAGGCAGCCGAGCTTGGAGGAGGGTGGTCTTCACCTCATGACCATCTGGAGAGAGCACCAAGGATACAAGGGGATGGGATTAGTTTAGAGTAATTAGAATTATTTTTGTAATTTATGGTGAGAGAGAGACAATTTTGGCATGTAATAATTAACAGGACTCTACTCTTCACAATGAGGTCCAGTGCCCGGGTGATTGTTCACTTGGGGGCCTCATCGCGGTTTTCTGAGTTTTCCATCGCTTTCTTTTCTTTGTTTCCCGAAGTTTTGAGCTTTCCGCCTTTATTTTACTTTGTTTTGTGTCCTTGGAGCCCCTAGATATAGGTTGCTTGATTCGGTAGCTAGGTCCAAACATTAATAAGAATGCATGTTCATGTTCCTACAGTCTACTTCGTATGGATCTAGTCGAACTTAAACAAGCCGTTCATTTATCTCTTAACCCTTGTGCCACAACGAGCCCCATAAAGCGCTATCTCCTAAACTCAAGTGTGTTGAGCAGAGGAGGGGTGAGCCAAGACCGGACCTTTCAGGCTAAAGATGAATGAGCGACTTATGGTTCTTCACGCTAATAGCATCTAATGTTTAGGGCGATTTTGTGCCTTGCAAACCGACATATAGATAGGTTTAAAAATTCTGTTTTGCATATCGCATGGAGAGAGTTGGGATGCACTGTAAGTCTTCTAACTCAACATGCATCATTCGGTTCAATGGTGAGATTTCCATCATGGAACCACTTGCACGGCTTTTCCGCTATCTCCCTCTGATTTTGAGCACCTAGGACTTAAATGAGAATCTACAAAAACGTTAGGTGCTGGTATGAAAACAGACTCAAAAAAAGTGAAAACCCAAAAATTAAAACAAGGGGACTGCTAAATAAACTTCGACCTTAATTAAAATCTGTAATGGACTATCAATGTACTGGGTTCATAAAGCCCTCATTGTTTTCAAATACCTTGGAGGCGGACCAAAACCCTACTCCCTTGAGCGAGTGCGACCCCCTAAGGATTAAAGCCAAAAACCCAGTCTGCAACTGCCTTGTGTATCGCCTGGATTTCTGAAGTAATGGCGCTTCTATCGTACGTAGGCGAGTAGGACTTGGTCACCAATGATGACTCTCTGTTGTGTAGAGCATCGACCCTGTCCGAAGTATTGAGCATAGGCCACGCCTTCACGGGGGTGTCTGTCTCATTGTCCTGCGTCCGAGTAGGTTCTTGCACGCTCACGGGTGATTCCGTTGCGAGCGAGAACCGAAGTATTGGTTTCGCCTATCGGCTTCCTCTCTCTATTTCTTTGGCTGAGTAGGGATCCAGGAAGGGTTACAAGGACTCCAAAAAGTACAAACTACAGGTTGCACAGGAGGAGGACAAGTATGGGATACTCTTCTGTCCGAATTTCTTTGATTTTTTGAACCCTCTTTGACACGTTTCCTCTCTTCCTCTCGCGCTCAAAGTATAGAAGGAGATGACAGATCCATATCCTTACCTGTAGGTTGATCAAGGAGGCGGCAAGAAGCGGTGCTCCGCCATCTCTGCCGCTTCGTCGGCGTGAGGTTGATTTCGTGGCTCCAGCCACTGAGGTTTGTTCCTTTATCATTTATGTATCTTAGATATATCCCTAGGTGTATTTTTGCCTTTTCTTTTGCGTTTCGTACTCGATTCCACCGTAAACCACTTTTTCGAAGTTCGTCGGAGCCCTGCTCCGGCAAACTCCCTTCCATCGTGTTCTGCCATTCTCCGTCACACCAAACCACCTCAACTACTTTCCCTTTTGTTTCCCTATGCCCACCTCATCTCCATCCAACCAGATCCCTAGCGGATCTGGAACACGGTGCTCATATTCCTCCACATTACCGGAGTGCCGCCACATGAGCCGCCAACACCTCACCTCCACCCAAAAAGCACCCTGGGACCCTCTTTCCTTGAGTACTAACGCATTTTGCAGGTTCTGGAGGCTTTAGACTCTGTCGGGAGTCGGTTTTTGATAAACTTGCAGGTACCTGGAGCTCGCCCTCGTCTTTGACCTCGCTGCGGTGCACCGACGTTCGCCTCGCCATTTTGGAGCTGCCGACGGGTCGGGGACCCTTCCAGGAAGCTTTCTGGCAACTTTGGAGCTTCATCAAATGCTAGCGGAACACACCATCGTCGGAGGAAGCTCGTTGCAGCAAGCCTTCTTCCTTGTTCTTCCACCGACCGTCCTCGCCGTCGGATCAAGAACTCGTGCCCAGATCGTCTCCCAATCGTCTGATGGGCCATCTCATCAGTCGTTGATCATCGCTGGAGTATATAATCGCAACCATGGATCAACAAAGTGTTATCAATCGTCGGATGGGCAACACGTGTATAAGTGAAGGTGGGTCTACCTTTCAATCGTGCCCCTGCTTTGGGTAATATGCATATCTACCCAGCACATTTTTGTATTTATTATTTAATGCTCAAACTTTCCTAGGCATGTATTTATTTTTGTAAGAATTACATCCAAACCCCTAAACTTCTCGTAATTACGTCTAGGTCCACAACCACGTCACCTCACCTACCTGGCGTACGTGAGGTACGGGCATTTTGTGAGGAGACCCTCGTAGTTTTGGGAACTTGTAATTGGTCCAGGAATTTTCAAATTACTTTATATATTTTTGGGAAAATTACGAGCATGCCCTTGAACTTTCTGATATTTACAAAACTACCCCAACCAACATTATAGTTTCTCTTTATTTCTTATATTTATTTCATATAGCTAATTTGCTCTAAAAAATCACAAAAAAGAATTATAGGTTCCTGTTGGGTTGTACTTTCACATGTATTTTTTATTTTGTGATTTGGAGCCCTTTTTATATTTATTAAAAAAACTTCCCATTTCGTCCCTGTTTGAAATAGAAATAAATTAAAAAAATAAATAAAAATGTTATGAAAAATTCTTAGAAAAAATTTATTTTGTATATTTATGCATTTTTAACCTTCACACCAAAAAATCCTAAAAATTACAAAATAAATCTCTAAAAGTTTGAAAAATCCCTAAAACCTTTATAGAAATATAAAAAATCTCAAAAATTCCAAAAAAAACTATTTTATGTTTTATAATTTTCTATATATTATTATATTTATTTTAAAATTGATTTGGTGAATTTTTTTGTTTTGTTCTATTTTATATCTCCATTTTTATTTTGGGTATTTATTTTAAACCATGTTTTAGGTTATTTTTTACTTTAAGTATATATAAAAATCAGCAAAAATCCTAAAAACATAAAAATAGCAAAAAAATAATTAAAACCCCAAAACATTTTATTTCTTTTATTTTTATTTTTTTATGAGTATTTATATCTATATTAGTCTATATTGTGTATATATTATATATATATCTATATTATATATTTTAAAAAATAAAAAAATATAAAAATACAAAAAGAAAATATAAAACAGAAAATTAAAAAAACAAAATACATAAATATAAATTCAAAAATTAAATAAAAATTTAAAAATAAAAAACCCACAATAAAAATATTGACACATAATTCCACAATCACTTTTGTGCTTCATTGCCCCAGTCTAGTTGTTTGCAACCTATGTTCGACACTCTACATACTTGCACTACACACACATTTTGTAGAGTTAAATAAAATAAATTTTAACTTCACATTGCTTTTTATTGTTTGATTATCGTTGTGGGTTAGTTGTTGACTAATTGGGATTTCGTGAGTGGTCACCACAGCGACTTTGTATCCGCCTTGTGTGAGACATATTTAGACCCGCACGAAATCTTGATTATCAAATGGCACCGTTGCCAGGGAGCAACTCCGCTTAGATTGGCTTTTTGCTTATTTTTTATTGTTTGTCTATTTTTGCTTTATTTATTTTATTTTATTGATATCTCTTGTTGAATTGTCTAATCCTCCTCTCTTGTTGACTTTGTTGCGAGGTACCACAGATCGAGGGAGGTGCTTTACTCAAGGCGCCTGTGTACCCACGTGAAGGCGGTGTGAGACTCCAGACCTAGCACCGAAGGAGACTTAGAGGGATTTTGAAGATAGAGCTCCTTTTAAATTTCTTGTATGTATTTATGTAATTTGACGTGAGAGAGAGAGACTACTGGAACTTGTAATAATTTAGGGCACTCTCCAAGACTACACACTTCACGAGGTCCAGTGCCCGAGGGATTATTCCCTTGGGGGCCTCGTCGGATTTTTCACGGTTTCTCGTCTTTTTTTCCTTTGTTTCACGATTTTGTTTTATTTATTTTGTGTGATTGACCCCTTAGGTGAATTGCTTGCCGATAGCATTAGGTCCAAACACCTAATAACCATTGCATGTATCTATAGTTTTCGTTTGGACTTAGGAAAAGATTAAAAATTCATTTCACTTAGTTTTGAGACTGTGTGCCGAGAGAGGTCGCATACAACTCGTGCAGGACCCGTTGTGGCGGGCATCGAGTGGCATCAAAGACCAAACCTTGGTCTTTTCTCTAGGTGTTTACATATTGTTCTTCACAATAGTAACAATTTCTGTAACTAGGGCGAAGATTGCTTTTTTGACTCTACCTTTGATTTTGACCACTTAGGTGTTAGAAGGAGTTGATCCCTTGTTAGGATTTATGTATTTCCTATTAAAAATCCAAAAAAGTGGTAACAATAAAATTGGGTCTGCTAACATTACTTGACCCAAAAAAAGATCTAAAAAGAAAACATTTGTCTTGGGACGAGTAATCCTCTCATTGTCTTCGTTTTACATTGCTCGCATACACACGAAGGAGTAATGCTAAAATCCCATTCAGCCCTCCTAAGTTTTTGTACAACTTTTGACTTCTCACCTAAACTCTAAAACAGACAAGATAAAAAGGCTGCACTTTTGCGGTCTTCACTGAGTTGAGTAGGTGAATTGAGGGGTGTGTTTGTTTTTCTGTGAGTTTGTTTGTGATTTTGTGTGTGCATTCTAGATCGCCTCTGTGCATTTGCACCTTTTTCTTCAATTTTCTTGATGTGACCATCGTGCTCTCTCGCTCATTTTCCTTTTGTTTCGAGATGGCCAACTAGAGCGCTTTCTGTCCGAACTTTACGGACCCCTCGCACACTCCAGTGGGTCCACCTCTCTTTTTACATGAGAACTTTGCTCCTAATTTTTGTACATATCCGACCAACCCACTACTTCATGACTCAAACTTTGATTATCATCAATCATTTCCACCACCATCACCTTTACATTTTGACAACCCACTCTTCTTTGAGTATCCTGATCCGGAATGTAATTTTTGTCCGCCCACACCACCCTCATCCCATTCACCCAATATTGAGATTTTGGAGTCACCTTTCATGCTGTCCACACTTGAGACCTTGAATCAGATGATGGAGCATTTGAACTCGAGGATGAACAATCTATTTAGCATAAATAAGATCTAGAATGACGCTCCACTATTTGAGGATGTGGATTCATTTGAGGACACCCATGAGAGCTTGTAATCACCAAAAATACAAAAAAATGAGAAAATTTTAGAAAATCATAAAGAATTCGGGAGACATGTGATCGAATCAAACTGTGAGGAGAGGTCCCATTTGCCAGACCCTTCACCCACACATCCATTAACATTCTATCCCACCTTTGACCCTGAGGATGCCACCGTACAGACTGCTCTTGGCAATCCTTGTGTGCATGATGATTCTGATCTCCTCCCTTGTATGGAGGAGATCCAAAAATTCAAAAAATTGTTAATTGAACCCGAAGAAGTGGCCACCATTCATGAGATCATTCAAGCCCTACTTCAGCAGGTCATGAGCAATCTATCTGCTCCTCTTCCCAAGAAGAGAAAGCGGATGAGAAGATCTGAGCGTCATATCTTGACCATGGCCACTGTCCACGCCATCACTCACTGTCCACTCTCTAGGAGAAGGAACACTGCTACACCATTCATCCGATGCACCATCTTTGACCACACTTGTGATCACACTCTCCTTGACGGCAGTGCTTCTATTAGCATATTGCCCTTCTCGTCGGTACAATCTCTTCACTTAGGGCCTCTTAAGAAAACTAGGATGATAGTTCAATTCACTGATGGATCTATCAAGAGGCCGATGGGTATCCTTAAGAACACCGTCATTTGTATTTAGAACATGAGCTATACTGTTGACTTTGTGGTATTGCCTCTGGAGACCTCCACTGGAGAGCATTTTCCAATCATCCTGAGACGACCATTTCTCGCATCTGCGAGAGTTGTTATCGATTATGGATCAGGAGAGATTCGCTTCCATCCGGTTGACGAGAGTGAGGTGATCATCACTGCACCCACTGCCGATCAGAGACCTACACCTGATGCACATTCACCTATCTTAGCTAACCCCGAGGACCATGACCTTGATGAGACGATCATAGACGTTTGTTGTATGTTGGATTCCACTAAGACACAAGAATTCCTCCCCGTGGAGGAAGATTCGGAAAGCATGGACCTCGGAGTTCCTTCTTCTGGTGTTTGGCGATGTATTGATGAAATCCGTGGGATCTACAAGATTAATACATGTGAGCGGAGGGCAGATATTGATGATACTAAGGTCGAATTTGATCTTGTTGCTTTTATTCAGGAATTCGAGTCTTTTGATAAGAATGATGATCTGGTTGAGACTGTAGAGGACGAAATTGATTCGACTACTTCCAGTGATGAGTTTGTGCCTTTTGTTTTTGATTTAGAAGAGACCTCGCATGACGACCTTGACTCTACTTCTTCCGATGATGAGTTCATTCCTTTTCACTTTGACATCTGCGAGACACCCAAGGCCGGATCTAGCCACGCTACTTCCACTGACTCGTATGCACCTTCACACTCTACGACTGCTGAGGATTTTCACCAGGTTGATACTGATCGGCTTCCGTCCATTGTGGACCCTGATATCGACATGCATCTTGTCGGATCCATTCCTCAACGGTCCCGTAAGAAGGTTTGCTTTCGACCTTCTTTAATCTCTATACATCTAACTCTGTTGTATATTCGCATTCGTTTTCCTCTGTCTATCTTCTGTATTGCTCATCCACCTCTTTCTCATGTGTGCCTTTCTTAGGATATACTTTGTCCTAAGTATAGGGGTATGGACAAGCTGGGTGTTTAGTCTTCGTTTCGTTTCATCACTCTTCTTGTTGCCTATACTTAGGGCTTCTTTTACCCTAAGTATAGGGGGAGTGGTCTGTACATCCTCTTCTATCTTCTTCCTCTTCAGATCTCTTTTCTTCTTTTCCTTTTCATTTTTCTTTTTTCTACCGAAAAGGTGTCACCCCTTTTTGTTAGTCTTCTATACTTAGGACGTACTTTGTTCTAAGTATAGAGGGATACAGTCTGAGTACGATCTGCTCATTCCCATCCTTGACCCTCCCTGCCTTGTGTACAGTCTGCTCTACTTAGGATTATTTGATCCTAAGTATAGAGGGGACGGTTGACTTCTTATTTGTTCATTCATTTCTTCATTCATTTATTCTTAGGCCTTTCTATACTCAGTACGAGTTATGTCTTCTCTTGTTCTCTCTGATCTATGAGGACAAAGCTCAAGCTAAGTATGGGGGGTCGTATATACTCTGTATATACTTTAGCCATAACTCGTACTTTTATATTTTCAAATAATTTATGCTAAAAATACTATAAAATTCATTAAAAACACTTAATAAAAAGATGCATATTATTCCTCAAAATCTGTTTGTATTTACTGATTAATAAATCATGTAAAAATATTTTTTGCAAAGTGTTTCAAAAATAGTTGGAAAATCCTTTTGAAACATATTTTGAAAATGATTTGGAAAAACATTTTGTTCAATATTTTCAACCTTTGTAAAAAGTCTTTCATTTGTGTGAAATAAAAATGTTTGAAAAAATGATTTGCAAATGGTTTGAAAATGGTTGTAAAAAGATTTGAAAAATCTATATATACTATTTGAAAAACCTTTGCAAAATGATTTTCAAATGTGTGTAAAATGTAAAAATTATTTATGAAAATTATTTTGGACTATAGTTTTCAAAATCTTTTGTAAAAATCTTTTTCAAATAAGTTTGAGGAATATATATACATCACACTAAAATTCTTTATATATCTATAAAAATTGATCGCTTACCCCTTGTAAATTCTTAAATCCTAACTCTTGTAAATAAGAGATGCATCCCCATGTAAATATTTTTACCTATTTTTAGCCAAAAATCTTTTGTTTTCAAAAATCACAAAAACCAAAAATATTTGCAAAATCTTTTTAAAAAATACCAAAAAAGCATATGCATTGTCTTTTTCAAGAATCCACAAAAAGTTCAAAATCTTTGAAAATTTCATTACAAAAATATTTTCTGCATAGCATTTGCGTGGCATTCGCATTTTTCGGATTGAGTTTGATAATTGAACAAGTCTAAGTAAAATTCGAAGATTGGAGCTTGGTTGGACCTTAAATCTACCTAATAGCAGGAACTTTATAGGAGATGGAATTGAGGTACTTCAGGTCTAATTGACTTAGTTCTTTGAGGATCATGAGACTTGGTTCAATGGATTCTTGACTGCCTAAGTAGAGTATTTTGGAGCACACACATGCCTCTTATTGATAATGACCTAACTTAGACACCTGCACCTTTGACTTGGCTCAACTCAGTTGGAGTGGTGAAGAGATTGGATTTGCCGGTATGAGATGCATACAAGTGGAAATATTTGTCCTCGTCTAGGGAGGGAAGTGCACCCCAACCCGCCCAGTGGCATTGATGTCTAAAGACATGAGAGTGTGGGTTGCAATAATGCTTCAAAAGAGGGATAGTCTACTGGCTCAAGAGGAAAAACTCCTTATGTAAATGATGTTGTATATAGTATTTCAAAAAAAGGGCAAAAAGCAAAAACTCCAAAAAATGGGCAGGCCTGATTAAAAATGAAATGGATGCCGGAGTGTATATATTTGTATAGTCAATAAGCAAGCTTGAGCTTCAAAGTTAAATCATGTGAGCCTACAGCTGGATGACTTGACTACACCGGTATTGCATCCTAGGATAGGTAGCTACACTGGCTACCGTCCATTCTTCTCTCCACCCCTCCTCTTGAGCTGGTTGTCACTTGAACTTAGAAGGGAATACCCCACTCCTCGAGGAAGGAGTTGATGGATTAGGGAATCATTGGGTTGTCATGCTGGAGAAGTCAGTCTCTTTGTCATTTTAGTTGGGGAGAGCCACTATCACATACATTGTACGAGTTAGATTCATAATAGTAAGGGTTTGCGTATGAGTTGAATTATTTTGACCTGGCTATGGAGGACACTTGAGCAGAGTTTTGGGATTCTCAAAGGCTGCTAGAATTCAAATCTGATTCCCAATAAGGTTCCGACTGCACTAAAATTCCAAAGGACTAACTTAAGCTTCAAACTTTGATTTTGTGAAGACAAGTTTGATAATTAAACTTAATCCAATTTCTTTATTTTTCTTTTCTTTATTTTTCTTTTTCTGCACTTATTGCATAAGTGTTTGCTAAGGACTAGCAAAGGCATGTATAGGGGAGTGATGAATCTTCATTTCATCATCTTTATTATATCATTTTGACCTTAAAAACCTAGTAAATGTGTGTAAATACCTCTAATTCATGCAGTTTAGCATTCATGCATTATTGTACAAAATGTGTATAAAATATTGTTTTTAATGCCAAAATTATAGAATAAAGAAAAGAAAAATAATAAAATATTGAAGATATTTTATGACTCTAAATCCTGAGACCTAGGCATCCTGATGACTAGGTCGACAAGGAATAAAGTAGGGGGAGATGACGGTCCAAAATACAATAAAAATCCCTTTTTATTTATTTATTGTTTATTCATTTTTGGGACCTATTTTAGTTCTACTTTTAATACTCAAATAAAGAAGCTTTGAACATGAAAGTTATAGATAATAAAATATATAAAAATACAAAATTAAGTTTAAACAAAAATAATATATAGATAAAAAGTTATACTCCAAATAAGTTTCCAAAATCCCAACTTCCCAGACCCATACCTCTCAAATAAAAACTCAAAAATATCAAAATCACCTTTAATTATATATAACTTTTAATAAGCTATTTAACGAAGGCGGTTCATATTTTTTGGAGTTAAGGTATGAAGTTAGATTTTGGACCCCTATTGTATAATAGACTTGATTAAAATGTTCATTTTATTTATTATTCATTATTTTTATAATTTTATATTTTTATAATTTTGTAAATATTATTTATAGTATATGTACATATTAAAATAGGAATTAAAAAATAAATAAAACATCAAAATAAAATACTTATGTAAAATACATAGGTAAAATACCTATAACTATACCTATATGACAAATAAACTTATTTTTTAAGTGTATATATTATGTCATAAAAATATAATAAAAATATATTTATGTATAGAAATAAATTATAAACCTATAGAATAATAAACCAAAATAATAAAACAAAAAATACAAAAAATAAAAGATATAAATATATAGATGAATATACCTAAATATATAACCCTAAAAAGTAATTTGTAATAAATAATCTCTAAAAAATAAATATAAAATAATAAAATATTTTAGAAAATAACAAATATTTTTTATTTTATATCTTAAAAATAAAATTGTTTACTATTTAATATTTAATTCTAATTATTTTTAGGATGTTTTTCCTAGTTGGTCCATGTGGACCAACCAGGAGGCCCGGTCAGTTGACCTCCGTCCACTGATTGGCCTACGTCATGTAGCCATGTCAGACCTCGCATGCAGTCCATCTTCTTGATTTTCTCCCAGCGAAACCTTTAACCAAATCGATTTGATGTCTTCACTCCTTTTCTCCTCGTAGATCCCTCTTACACGCCCATAGGTTTTCTCGAGGAATGGATCATTGATTCACCATATTTTCTTCGATTTAGGAGCCCGCATCACCACTCTGTACAAAAGCCCTCTCCGACTTCCTTTGATTTTTTGAATCCTCTTTGACCCGTTTCCTCTCCTCCTCTCGTGCTCAAAGGATAGAAGGAGGCGGCATCTCCTTCTCCTTGTATGTAGGTTGATCAAGGAGGCGGCGCGCAGCGGTGCTCCGCCATCTCTGTCGCTTTGTCGTTGTGAGGTTGATTTCGTGGCTCCGGCCACCAAGGTTTGTTCCTTTCTCGTTTATCTAGCTTTGCTATATCCCTAGGTTAAATTTTGCCTTTTCTTTTTGCGTTTCGTGCTCGATTCCGCCGTAAACCACCCTTTTAAAGTTCGTCGGAGCCCTTCTCCGGTGAACTCCCTTCCATCATGTTCTGCTGTTCTCCGCCACACCAAACCACCTCCACTTCTTTTCCTTCCTTTTCCCTATGCCCAACTCATCTCCATCCAACCAGATCCCTAGCGGATCTGGAAACACGGTGCTCCTATTCCTCCACATCGCCGGAGTGCCGCCACACGAGCCGCCAATGTCTCACCTCCACTCAAAAAGCTGTCGAGACCCTCTTTCCTTGAGTATGAATGCATTTTGCAGATTCTGGAGGCTTTAGACTCCATTGAGGGTCAGTTATTGATAAACTTGCAGGTACCTAGAGCACGCCCTCGTCTTTGACCTCATCACGATGCACCGATGTTCACCTCGCCATTTTAGAGCCGTCGGCGGGTCGGGGACCCTTTCAAGAAGCTTTCTGGCTGTTTTGGAGCTTCATCGAATGCCAGAGGAGGACGCCATCGCCGGAGGAAGCTCGTTGCGGCGAGCCTTCTTCCTTGTTTTTCCACTGACCATACTCACTGTCGGATCAAGAACTCATGCCCATATCGTCTCCCAGCCGTCGGATGCGCCATCTCGTCAGCCGTTGATCGTCGCTGGATCATCTAATCACAACTGTGGATTAACGAAGCATTATCGACCCATGTTTTGGGTAATTTGTAGATCTACCCAGCATACTTTTATATTTACTATTTAATGCTCAAACTTTCCTAAGCATGTATTTATTTTTGTAATAATTGCGTTCAAACCCCTGAGCTTCACATAATTACATCTAGCTCCCCGACCACGTCATCTCACCTACCTACCGCGCATGAGGTGCGGGCATTTTGTGAGGGGACCCTCGTAGTTTTGGGAATTTTTGATTGGTTCAGGAATTTTTAAATTGCTTTATAAATTTTTGGGAAAATTACGAGCTGGCCCTTGAACTTTCTAATATTTACATAACTACCATTGTCTGCATTCTAGTTTCTCTTTGTTTCTTGTATTTATTTCATATAGCTAATTTGCTCTAAAAATTCTCAAAAAAATAGCTGTATGTTACTGTTGCATTGTACTTTCACATGCAGTTTTTATTTTATAATTTGGAGCTTTGTAATATTTTTTAAAAATAAAAAACTTCCCATTTTGTCCCTGTTTGTAATAGAGAAACATAAAAATATAAAAATATTTTGAAAAAATCCCCCAAAAAATATTTTGTGTACAGACCAAAAAGCCCTAAAAATTTCAAAAGAAAACTCTAAAAATTGGAAAACCCCCAAACCTTTATAAAAATATAAAAAACCCTCAAAAAAATCTAAAAAAATTATTTTTAATTTTCTATTTATATATATATGATTATCTTTATTTTAAATTATTTTAGAGATTTTTTTATTCTATTTGATATTTTATATCTATATTTTAATTTTGGGTATTTATTTTAAACCCTATTTTATGTTGTTTTTTACTTTAAAATATATAAAAGTCAGCAAAAATTTCAAAAAAATTACAAAATTAGTAAAAAATTAATTAAAAACCAAAAAAAAATTTCTTTTGATTGTTTTTATTAGTATTTAAATCTATATTAGTCTATATTTTATATATATTTTATGTATTTATATCTATATTATATATTTTAAAAATCAAAAAATATAAAAATTGAAAAAGAAAATATAAAAATAGAAAATTAAAAGTCAAAATCCAAAATTATAAAATCAAAAATAAAAATAAAAAAATAAAAATAAAACGCACATTAAAAATATAGACACATAATTCCACAATCACTTTTGTGCTTCATTGCCCCAGTCTAGTCCTTTTCTCCCTATGTTCGATACTCTACATACTTGCACTTACATACATTTTGTAGATTTAAATAAAATAAATTTTAACTTCATGATTAACTGTAAGATATATCGGGGTCTAATGTCTCACACAAGGTGGAGACAAAGTCGCTGTGGCGACCCTCGATAAATCCTGACTAAGTCAACAATTAATCCACAACAACAATCAAACAATGAAAAGCAAATGTGGAGTTAAAATTTATTATAACTCTATAATAAGTGTGTATAGGTGCAAGTTTATGTAGAGTGTCGAACTCAGGGAGCAAGCAGGATAGATCTAAAAAGTGCTCAAGATTGAATGTGATCAAATGCCTACAAGTGTCCTATTTTTGTGGCTTTTTAATTTTTAATTTTTTTATTTAATTTTTAACTTTATATTTTTATATTTTGATTTTTAATTTACTGATTTTTATTTTCTTTTTTTGTATTTATGTATTTTATATTTTCTTTTTCAATAAGGAAGTATATATATAATAAAGGAAAAAGAGATATAATGTATAGATGAAAATAGGTGAAAATAAGCAAAAAATAGGGAATAATATATTTTTGGGCTTTTTATATTTTTCAAATATTTTTGGGATTTTTCAAGATTTTCCTAATATTTTTGATATTTTTAAATGCAAAAATACTGAAAACAGTGAAGAAAATAAAAGGCTGAGAAAAAAATGAGCATGAAAAATATTAAACAGAGTTCAAAATTCCTCAAACTAATTTTAACTTAAAGATAATAAATCAAAGAAACTTCAGAGACCAAAATTATATTTTTAGGATTTTTCTGGAATTTTTAGGATTTTTATAAAAATTTTAGGGGTTTTCTAACTTTTTGGAGTTTTACTTTCAATTTTTATTGATTTTTGGATTGAAGTTAAAAGACAAAAAACACACAAAAGGTGATTTTTTAAAATTTTTCAAGGAGTTTTGATATTTTTTTGTATTTACTAATGCAAACAGTAGCAAAATGCATGTTTTTGACTTTTTATAAATATGAAAATGCAATAAAAATGCAAAACAAAAATGTAGTGTGAAAAAAAAACTAAACAGGAGCTTGACTTAACTTTTTGGTGTTTTCTGGAATTTTATAGATGCACAAAATAAAAAGAGACTACAAATAGAAAATACACTAATGGCAAGGGTATAAATGTAAATATCCAGAATCTTAGGGGTCAAAGTGCAATTTTCCACAAAATATATAACCAATAAACAAAATTCCAGGACCAAATGCAAATAGCAAAACCCGTAGGGGCACAAGTGCAATATTCTCGTGCGTGGTGTGCACGCACCTAGGGAGGACCTATATGTAATTACCAAAACCTGGGGTGTAATTGCAATTTTTTCAAAAACATTACACTTAATTAAAAAGTTCCTAGACGAGAACAAAATAACAAGACCTGTAGGGGGTCCCTTGCAAAATACCCACCACCCCACGTGCGTGAGTCACGTGAGGTGACGTGGACAGGGACCCAAATGTAAATAAGGAACGTCTAAGGGTCTAAATGCAAATATTACAAAAGTTTTCAACTGCAAATGAAAGTTTATAAACTAAATATTAAATACAAAAAATGTCGGGGTTTAAGATGCAAAATACCCAGGCTGGGCGATCCAACGGCTGCGACACTTCCACTTGCCACGTGGTGGCACGTGGACGGCGGATGACAGTTCGGACACGGATTGCCCAGATCAGATCCTCCCTTGATGATCAACGGCTGGCGGCGCGCGAGGATCCAACGGCTGCTGTACGAACTGGAGCACCGGCCCGATCCGATGGTACTGGAGAGCGGAGGAAGAACAGGGAAGCAACGCTGACGAGGCGAGCTTCCCCGAGCTCGATCTCCGTCCTCCGACGTTCTTCGAGCTCCAAAATTGGCCGGCGGCTTTCTGGGTGGTCCTCTATCTCCTGGGCGCTCCAAAATACTCCAGCGGTGGCCGGAGCACGTAGGAGGGCATAGCGGAGCTGGGTGGCTCCACGAACCTCCGGCGAGGCTCAAAATGAGCCCCAGGTGTTCTTCAAGTGCTCCTGGACCTGCAAAAAGCGTGAGAGAGTTGAGGTCTAAGTGCCTCAACCCCGTGGTGGCGGAATGGGCGTGAGAAATGGTGGTGTGAGATGGTGGCCGGAACGAGCTCCGGCGAGGGGGTGTGCTTGGGTGATTCAATAGATGAAACACGAAGATTCTTGGAGGGATACGATCCTAAAGCTACGGGTAACAAAAATAGCGAAAGAAAATGAAGAAAAGCGACAAACTCGAAGGTGCTGTACCTGAGGTGGGGGGGACCTCGACGCCGGAGTTGGCGGAGGTGGTGGAGGTGCCTCTAGCCTTCCTCGACTCGCCTAATGACAGGGGGATGGAGCTGTCACCTCCAGCTACCCGTGGAGCACGAAAGGGAGGAGGATGGTGGACCAAAAGGGACTCGATTTTCAAATGAAAGTTAGGGGTCCTTAAAAAGGGTTGACGACTGGGCTCCATAGATCGAGGGAGAACGGGAGGATCGATGATCCATTCCCTGAAAAATCGGAAGGGCGTGAAAGAGGGATGAACGAGGAGCAAAAGTCAAGAAGGGTGTTGCGCGAAATGGTGCAAGAATCAAGCTGGAAAACTCGACAAAAACTGGTGAAAAATGAGGTCTGACACGCTACAGGGCGAAGGGCAGACAGTTGACCGAGGTCAACGCTGACCGCCTCCTGGTTGGTCCACGTGGACCAACCAGGAAAAAGCCCCAGAAAATATTTAAAAATTCATTTTAAAATAGTAAATGAATTTATTAATTTTAGGTTATAAAATGAAAAATATTTATTACTTTATGAATTATTTTATTATGATTTTTATTTATTTTTATGAGGTATAAAAAAACAAGTTGCCTTTTTAGGCCTATATAGGTATACATATCTATATATTTTAATATTTTATTTTTATTTTGTATATTTAATTTTATTTATTTTGTTTATTATTTTATAAATTTATATAATGTTTTTATACACTTAAATATATTTTTATTTTATTTTTCTGAAGTGTTTTGTATCCTTAATAAAATATGAGTACTAATGATATAGGTATATGTACAGGTATTATACCTATGTATTATAGACAAGTATTTTATTTTTATAGTTCCTTTAGGTTTTTATTCTGATTTTAATGAACACATATATTATAATTAATATTTACAAAATTATAAAAATAATAAATAATAAATAAATCGAATATTTTAATCTGTACAAGTATACAATATGGGTCCAAAACTCAACTTTCAAATCGTAGCTCCGCAAAATACGAAACCACCTTCATTAAATAGATTATTTAAAATTATATACAATTAAAGGTGATTTTGATGCATTTTGAGTTTTTATTTGAGAGATACAGGTTTGGGAAGTTGTAATTCTGGAATTTTATTCAGATCATAACTTTTTGTCTCTACATTATTTTTTAGTGAAATCAATTTTGTATTTTTTTTATATTTAATTATCTACAACTTTCATGTATGGGTCCCAAAATGAATAAAGAATGAACTAAATGACAAAGAATCTTTATTGGATTCTGACCCTTATCTCCCCCTACTTTATTCCTTGTCGACCTATTGATCAAGATGCCTAGGTCTCGGGGTTTCGGGTCATAAAATATTTACACTATTTTATTCTTTTTCTTTTCTTTTCTTTATTCTTTTATTTTGGCTTTAAAAACCATATTTTATATACTATTTACACACATGTATGAATGCTAAGATGCAGGAATTAAGGGAATTTACCTGCATTTACTAGGGTTTTTGCGACCAAAATGACAGAATAAAGATGATGAAATGTGGATTCATCACTTCACACTACTTTTTATTGCTTGATTATCATTGCGGGTTATTTGTTGATTAATTGGGATTTCATGAGTGGTCGCCACAACGACTTTGTCTCCTCCTTATCTGAGACATATTTAGTTCCACGTGAAATCCTGATTATCACATGGGGAGGAGAAGATATTTCCTTTAGTCTTCGCTCAAGGGTCCGACGAGGAGGACCCGAGCTCAGCCGCTACACGAAGCAGCTGTAGTTAAGGTCGACGATGACCTTGGATCACGTCGGTGGATGGAGCATGTTGTCACCTTCTCCCCATCTCTCTTGATGGATCAGTGGATGATGAGAACGATGGTGGCGAGGGGATTTAAAATGTGGGGTCATGGAGGAAGCAGTAATGGCAGGGGGCGTAATGGTCGTGGCATGCGTGAAGGTGCAACGATCGTGAGGAGAAAGGGCGACGACCGACCGTTACAGGAGAAAGGGGGAAGAACATTCCCATGGAAGAAGAGAGGGTGACTTCTATCAGTAGAGAAGTGACCTAATCTTAGTCCATGCACTGGACATTGATCTGAATGAGATTTAGATACAATGAGAAGATTATGTTTACGGTCTTGATTTAATCAAGCACCTATGGGAGGTCCCTGAGATCTGGATTTGAGATGTGATCTCAATATCCAAGTCACTATACATGGAACAATACAATCGTCCTGACCTTATCTCCAAGTTTTTGTGGAGAAATCACATTATTCTTGAAAGTATTCAAGGATAATTCCATAGTTGAACTATATCTAAGCATTGAGATATTGATAATTAAATGTGATTTAATTATCTTGATGTTTGTGGAAATTATCCAATATAATTAAATGTGATTTAATTATTGTAGATAATAATAATGTGGATGGTAATATCCAATTATTAATAATATATTATAAATATGATTTATAATGTATTAGAGAGAGTTAATTATAATTTATATTTGTCAATTAATTATTGATGTGTATTGGATACACATTGTGTAATAATTGAAAATGTAAATTATATTTTGTTTTGGGATGTGAATGTGATTCATAAAATTCCAATGGTAAGATTGCAATATTCTCAAAATTAATTATGAATTATTTTTGAAGAATAAATCACAACAAAAGTTGTTGGAATAAATAATGGAGATTTTCATGGATATATGCAATCTCATGAGAACTCATGAGATTGCCTCCAATTGGAAACAAGTGTCCTCCACCATGCTCCAATAGGAGATGCAATCTCCATGATGATTGTCTTCCTTATTTGATTGGTTTAATTTAGGATTGATTTATATTTGATTTGTCAAATATATTTGATCTAAATTAAATTATTAGTTGTTGGTTTTTTCCAACAACAATCTTGATCATTGGATTAAACATAAATCAATCTCATCCATTGATTTTAAGTGTCCCAGGGATTGAGATCCATGGATCCCAAAACCCTATAAATAGAGAGGCATACCATGCTCTCTAATGCTATTCTTTTGACGAACATCTCTCTCTCTCTCTCATTCTACCCGTCAACCTTCTCCCTCTCTCTTTGGTGGCCAACCACCAAAACCCTAGAGGAGAATTTCATCGTCGCCTTCGCTACCGCGCCACCGCTTCAATGTTCTTCGGTTCTCCATCTTCTTTGGAGTGCTACGCTCTTGAAGAAGGCGTTCGATCTCGTACTAAGAGATCAGGAGTTCACCATGCTTGGATCAACTCATCGGATTGCGAGGATCACGCGACTCATTCCCACGCTCGCAAACTTCTTCTCCGACGATCAAACTTGAGACAGGAGGTCTCTTTTCGTAGAGATTTGATCAACCACGCTTAAAGAGGTATTCCTTTATACTTGTTGTGGTTATAGATGAAACAATCCGAGAATCGTTCTTGGATCATGTGGTTTCATCGCATGAAAATTTATTAAATTCCGCTGCACAGAACAACTAGTATGACTAGTCATTCTTCGTTGTATTCGATACGACGATCACACTTCCATGATGCGCTTGAGGATTATTCCATATCCTTCAAATGGTATCAGAGCCTTAGGTCGAAGGTTTTGGATACGATCCGCAAACCTAGGACGACTTGGGTTCGTAGAGGTCGCGAAAGTTTTTGTCGCATTTGATTTTCGCACATCTGTTTAGTGAATAAATTCGGCCTTGTTTAAAATATTTAAACACGAATTAATCACTCGGATTTTATTCCCCGTTAAAGAAGGAAACCATAGGATCTGAGTTTACGTAATTTAGATTCTGTTTGCTCGAGATATGGTTGTTTTAATGAACATATATTCACTGTTACGGGAACTGCAAATCTTAACATGATTAAAGAGTTAATTACTGTTTTGATCTGCCTTGAAATGCGTGAAATACCACTTGGATTATGTCTTAGCAATCTTTGAAAACTGATTTTGTCTAATTTAGATTTTAATTGATTGAGATATGTTAATTTTAGTAAGTAGGGGTCACTGCTGAAATTACAGTCCTAATTAAGAACCATGTGATTATCAATTAGTGAAATTAATTGTTAATTTCATGAAATAATTATGGAAAATATTTGAGAAATATTGAATGATGATTATTTCCTTAATTTACTTGGCCTCAACCAATAAATTGATTAGATTTGATCTAGATCATATATGGAAACACAATCATCAAACTCATTGCTTGAATAGGATTGGGAATTTGTCTAGCAAATTTCCTTATAATCAATTTTTTTTTATTATTACTATATGGTATAATTTCGGACCGATGATCATCTCAAGTACAAAGTGATTGACTCGGCATTATTTTTTTTCCGAGGCGGATATGGTGTCTAGTCGGGGATCGCTGGGATAGCGGGTTGTACCGGATGCGGTCCATTCCACTCCTGTTGGTACTGGCCATGACAGCGGGTAGGGAACGAATGATGCCTGAGAGATCATGATGTATTTTTTTGATTATTAAAATTCAAATTAATACGTACTTTGAGATAATACCATATATATATTCAAGTAAAAACAATCAAGTTTGTTGATTGAATTGGATTGATAATTAATTTAATATGATTGAATTAATTATGTCCAATTGAAATATTCTATTATGAATAGAGTCATTATTTCCTTTGGAAGAATTAATTATGTGAATATGATTCATGATAATTGATTAAAATTTGAATAAGAGGTGGAGGATCACATAAGTGACATCCATGGTCTCCCGTTAAGGCGAAGGGTTTCCGTCGCCAGGGATTGCATATAGGAGACGCCTGTACAAAGTGACAACTCCTATATGCAAGCGCATCTAGATTAAGCTCTTTACTTCTCGAAAGAGTAAGGCCGTATGCGTAGTGACCCCAATATCGGATCCTCATACTATTGGGGCGATATTGGATTGCGCATAGCGAGTACTATTCCTAATGACAGTTGGTTCAATTAACGACGGGTCAACATCACCTTAGGGGTGGTGGGCCCAGGTGTTAAAGACCGAATTGAGAATGCAAGTTGGACTTGCAAGGCAGAATATGTTCCCGCTTCTTTTTATCAGAGTTGCATATTCTCATATTATTAGGATGTAACAAAGATAAGGAAGGAGATCCCAGATCTTGCTTGAAATATAGTAGTAAGTATATCTCTTACATTGAAAGTGATTAAGGGAATGATCTTTCAATGTTGACAAGGCAAGACAACTTTGATATAAAATTCCTAAATCAAAGAAAAATGTGTGTGTATATATTTATATATATATATGCAAATTTCTTATTTCAGATAAATTTTTCATTAAACCCACTCAATACTGTACTCAATAATAACCAGTAAAATATCATGGATTGGATCCATGATTAAGATATTGTACTTGCAGTTGTACACATATTGTATGTGGTTGCAATGTGCAAGTTTCCTCGTAATAATGAGGAGTGACAATTAAATAGACAATAGGACTACAACCCTAGGGTTTGTATGTCTCTATAATCTTGATCCCTCATTGAATGTACTTCGAAAGTGACATGTCAATAATGATCGTAATCCTTATAAAATCTAAGAAGATGTCCTAGCATACATATGTGCTCTTGACATTTAATCATGAATGACATGGTTCTCTGCATCATGCAGAATGGTGGTTCTATAAGAGATGATGTATTCAAATCGTTTGAGTACCCGCCTGAACCTAAGTATTTGAGAGTTAAGATATATGATGAGTATCATCATTCTACTGTCTATACTCTGGTCATTCATGAAGCTTCGGAATATTCATATTGTATGAGTTGAATGAAGCATGTATAAATGTTGAAATGCTCTTATATTGAAATCTTTTGAATTCAACATAAGACATCCTTCATCTTAAGCAATGGTTGTTTATAGATAAGGGAATGCAGTGGAAGCATGGGTTGGACCCAAGTAAAAAAAGGAAAGTCAAAGAGTTGACTGCACTTCTGTGACTTCCATATGACATCCAAAGAGTTGGATGAATGTCAATACTGCAATAAGTTGATGTTGATAGTATGACTATCAAATCTACCTAGAATCCTTAGAGAAGGAACCGGATAGTACGTCAGAATAATCTACATATAATCATTGAAATTGGCTTACTTATTTGATAAGATAAAGTCTAATAATTGTATATCAATCTTCTAATGATACTTTCTAGTTGCATATGTATTAGAAGATTAGAAACTTGATATTATAGGTTTAATAGTCATCCACATGGATATTGATGCAATTGTTGCAACAATCTCTATTGAATTGATAGACTTCGTAATTTCAGTGGGAGAGCCCTTAGTCTTAGAGAATGTCTATATGACCTAGATATTAGAATACACTCATTGGTTATTTCTAAATGTTGGAAATAAACGTGAATTCTGTAATACACCTATCATAAGGAACTATGATGGAGATATTTCAGATAGTAATCTAAAAATCTTATGGACTCTACTAAATTAGAAAAATTAGTGAACCGTTCATTAACATTTCTAATACTGAAATTAAACTTTAGAAGATCAATAGGAGAATGAAGATCATTTGATGATGATCTGGCATCAAGCCTTGGACATTTGTCTGTTGATGTCATCAATAGATTAGTGAGAGATGAAACTTTAGATTGTCTAAAGGTTCAAATCTTGCATACTTGTGAATAAAGTATTTAAAAGTAAAAATGTCCAATACACCCTTCCTAATAATGGTGTAAGATGTCAAGGTATTCAAGATCTCATGCATATTGATATATGTGAATCATCTATATTAGAATAAACATTATGGATATATGATATCTATTGATGATTATTTGTGATATGAGATTTCTTTTATTCACTTAGAAAACTTTGAAATATTCAAAGATTTCACAATTTTGGTTTAGAACCAAAGTTTGAAGGAAGATTAAATGAATTTTTTATCTAATCTAGGTAGTCAGTACCTATTAGATTAATTCATGGAATACCTTATAGAGATATGAATGTCATTTCTTTCTCAATCCTCCTAATGTACCTAAACTCAAGAGAGTTGTGGGGAGATACAATTGGATCATGTATGACATGATTTGATCAATGATGAATTTTAGCATAATTACCTATTAGTTTCTAGGTATATATGTAGTAGAGACTACAATATATCCCTAATCAGATTCCATGCAAGTAAGCTGGAACTTAGCACTTGAGAGTGCTACTTCATTAGGAAAATAAAGGATGGTATTGGATACCTACTTTATGACCTTGAGATTCTTAAAAAGATCTAATCTTTGAGAATATGATTCTTATAGGATGACTCTCTTGAGAATCAAGATGAAAATGAAGTAAAGGAACTCATTTAATTTTGAGAAGATAATGTGGCTCCTAAAAATTGGAAACTAAAAGGATAATTAAAGATGAAACACTAATACCTATTAAAATAAGTTTGAAGATGGATTCCATGTGTCAGTTGAATCTGACAATGATCTGACTTCATGTGATGAAGCTTTTGAAGATCATAGCATGGAAAGATGGATGTTAGCAATAAAGTCTAAAGTAGACTTCATATACAAGTGTTGTATATGGACCCTCGAGGATCCACCTATATGGGTAAGATCTATTAAGGTGTAAATGGATCTTTAAGAGAAAAAGAAAATCTGATGAGAAGGTAGAGACCTTCAAATCACGGTTCATAGCCATGAGCTACACACCGAAGAGAAAACATCGCTTGCGATGAGACTTACTCTCCAGTTAGCTTGCTTTAACCCATCAAAATATTGCTAACCATAGCTACACAACTTGACTATGACATCTTCATAATGTGAGTCAAGATTGCATTCCTCTACGAATACCTCTCTGAGGATATTTACATGAAGTAGCCCCAGGGCTTCATGGTTGAGGAAAGAAAGGTGTGCAAGCTAGAGAACTCCATCTATGGTTTCAAATATGTTTCTTGTAGTTGGAATATTGGATTTGATGAAATCATAAATGTTATGGTTTTAGATAGAATCTTAATAAACCATATAAAGCTTAGTGGGAGTGCCATTGTGTTCATCATGCTAAATATAGATATCCTAATCATTTGGAATGATCTAAGTATGATAATAATTGTTTTATAATCTGGTTGTTCCATACCTCGAGATATGATCTCAAGGATACCTCTTAGATCTTAGTTCTGAAGTTGTTCAAAAGCAAAGAAAAGAGGGTATTGGGACCGTCACATTAATGGTATACCTTGGACATTTCCATGGCCCTCAAGATATGGTACTGACCTATCTAAAGGAATAGCAACTCAAAGAGTTGAGGATGTAAATGCTAAAACCGTTTGTCCTTGTGCATCAGTTTCAAGAATCCGGGTATATTCTAGATGCGTACAAAAGTCAGATGTCTGCCATGCAGTGGGAGTAGTAAACAATTACTGATCCTACTATGATGATTAAACACTTGATTGCAGTAATAACAATATCTTCAAAGATGATGAAACTTAGAGATAGTGATCTCAAAGTCTTATCTTCAAAAGTTTAAGACCTTGTAGATAGTGATCTATAAGGGTCTTAACTGTAGATACCTTAGGAGATAGAGATCTCTAGGAATAAAGGTAATCTGATAAGGATTACGGGCATATTGATTATAATAATTATCGAGCTATAGTGTCAAGGACACTATAACAAAATTGAGTATTGGTTGCATAAGATGCAACATTCGCATTGGATGCGAGCATTGTTACTAGGGATATGCAAGTGCCATAAAAGGACTTGGCGTAGTCTCTTGAGAACAGAGTGACTGATCAGCTTACCTAGCTATTTTCTAAATAGCCTATGATTGTCACATGAGTGTGGGTTTAAATGATTAAGCCCATTAATGGCTCTTTGAGCTAGTGGGAGATTGTTGGACATGCGAGCCCACGGCGAGCCATTATGCATGGATATAATTCCCTGATCTGAATTGAAGAATAAATAATTTGCATAATAGGTCCCTTAGTACAATTAGGGTTGTGTAGCATGGCAATCTTAATGATCATACAGCTGTTTGATTCAATTATTGATTCATAGAGGCTGGTTCTTGGATGAATATCTAAGGAGTTAGATAGAGGACTCATCAAGCATCATCAAATGATTTTTAAGTAATGATCTCCAGCCTGAGTAGAACATGGCAATCCTTTCTCATTAGGCTGATATCAGACCGACCGCTTGATGCAGGTCCTCTGCATGGGAATAGTGATTCGGAGATGTCAGATTAGTTGAGTCAATGGGTTGACTTAACGAGATCGAGATAACCAAAGACCTATGTTGAATACTATCACAGCATAGGCATGCATCCTCTGACCAGAGACAGATGTGTTACTATATGTCTGAGTTTGTAAATTTGGCAGACCAATAGGTTGATGACCTAACCAAGGTCTATACACCGACGAGCTGGTGTGCATGTAAGGACATATGAGTAATACGATCTCTCAAAGGGATCATACACGTTCACTTGTGAACTGGGAGACATGAGCTCACTCATGAGGTATTGGGACTAATCAAATTCCATGCATGGTCGTCATGCTTTGGAAGCATAACATGAATTTGAAGGTAAGATTTATGCTTTGTGAAAGCATATGAACTATACCAAATCCCAAAAGACCAAGATTGATAAACTTAGTGATCAAACCCTGAAGATGACAGTGTAAAAGTGATCTATATCTTTAGGATGATCATA
Organism: Ottelia alismoides; assembly: GCA_037367405.1. Classification (NCBI taxonomy): domain Eukaryota; kingdom Viridiplantae; phylum Streptophyta; class Magnoliopsida; order Alismatales; family Hydrocharitaceae; genus Ottelia; species Ottelia alismoides. The sequence goes on along the minus strand of JAZKJV010001032.1, from coordinate 743,263 downwards.
GGTCTTCCAGTATGCAAGATGTACAGGTGTTGGGAATACCTGAGGGTGATGTGATCATAAACGATTGTATAACCATGACGCTTCCATTCTGAGGGAGTGATGAAACAGATTTCGATTTTAGTGACTCCTCTCAGTAGAGAAGTGACCTAATCTTAGTCCATGTACTGGACATGGATCTGAATGAGATTTAGATACAATGAGAAGATTAGGTTTACGGTCTTGATTTAATCAAGCATCTATGGGAGGTCCCTGAGATCTGGATTTGAGATGTGATCTCAATATCCAAGTCACTATACGTGGAACAATACAATCGCCATGTCCTTATCTCCAAGTATCTGCGGAGAAATCGCATTATTCTTGAAAGTGTTCAAGGATAATTCCATAGTTGAATTGTATCTAAGCATTGAGAAATTGATAATTAAATGTGATTTAATTATCTTGATATTTGTGGAAATTATCTAATATAATTAAATGTGATTTAATTATTGTGGATAATAATAATGTGGATGGCAATATCCAATTATTCATAATATATTATAAATGTGATTTATAATGTATTAGAGAGAGCTAGTTATAATTTATATTTGTCAATTAATTGTTGATGTGTATTGGATACACATTGTGTATAATTGAAAATGTAAATAATATTTTGTTTTGGGTTGTGAATGTGATTCACAAAATTCCAATGGTAAGATTGCAATATTCTTAAAATTAATTATGAATTCTTTTTGAAGAATAAATCACAACAAAAGCTGTTGGAATAAATAATGGAGATTTTCATGGATATATGCAATCTCATGAGATCTCCTGAGATTACCTCCAATTGGAAACAAGTGGTCGTCCACCATGTTCCAATAGGAGACGCAATCTCCATGATGATTGTCTCCCTTATTTGATTGGTTTAATTTAGGATTGATTTATATTTGATTTGTCAAATATATTTGATCTAAATTAAATTGTTAGTTGTTGGTTTTTTCCAACAACAATCGTGACCATTGGATTAAACATAAATCAATCTCATCCATTGATTTTATGTGTCCCATGTATTGAGATCCATGGATCTAAAAAACCCTATAAATAGGAAGGCATACCATGCTCTCTAATGCTATGCTTTTGAAGCACATCTCTCTCTCTCTCTCATTCTACACGTCAACCCTCTCCCTCTCTCTTTGGTGGCCGACCACCAAAACCCTAGAGGAGAATTTCATCGTTACCTTCGCCACCGCGCCACCGCTTCGACATTCTTTGATTCTCCGTCTTCTTTGGAGTGCTACGCTCATGAAGAAGGCGTTCGATCTCGTACGATGAGATCAGGAGTTCACCGTGCTTGGATCAACTCGTTGGATTGCGAGGATCACGCGACTCATCCCCACGCTCGCAAGCTTCTTCTCTGACGATCGGAGTTGAGATAGGAGGTCTCTTTTCGTAGAGACTTGATCAACCACGCTTCAAGAGGTATTCCTTTATACTTGTTGTGGTTATATATGAAACGATCCGAAAATCGTTTTTGGATCATGTGGTTTCATCGCATGAAAATTTTTTAAATTCCGTTGCACATAACAACTAGTATGACTAGTCGTTCTTCGTCGTATTCGATACGACGATCATGCTTCCGTGATGCGCTTGAGGATTATTCCATATCCTTCATCATCCTAGTCGTCATGGATTAGGGTATCACGTCAAATCCTGGTATTTTCATTGTTCTTTATTCTCTATGTCTTGTTACGCGGTCGCGTTCTCGCATTCTACACATATCTACTCTAATGTCTACTGCATTTGTCATATTTCTTGGAGCATTACCATCATTGTAGTCATCTTCCTAGCAAAGTCCTGACCTACCATGATCCTGAGATGAATCAAGGCAATCAATTAGCTCCTCTTTTACTTAGCATGATATACACTTGAGACAGTAATTTGTGAATTGTAATATTTGTGTAGCCAATTATTAAGATTGGGGGATTTTTTCATATTCTTAGTTTTTGAATAGAGCTAATAAAAAATCCAAACAACTATTATAATCTTCTTCAAACTACATAATCTTATTCCAACTTTGATATAATTTTATGGTTCTTATAGGGGGAAAGTTAGAGACCAGGGATGATCCTGATTCAAGCAATCAAGGGGATAAGAAGGGAGGGCTAGTACCTCTCGATTGAGCAGTAAATTGATGTCACTTTGACAGGAAGCCGATGATCTTTCAATTCTAGTTCTAATTTCTGAGCCCAGTTGAGAAAGTGGTGCCTGATGGGTGCACAGACTACCTCGAGCTAAGAAAGAGGACTTATAGGATCTAGTTGGAAGGGGGGTTCTGTAGGGTTCACTAAATGAATTATTGGAATAACTTGACTCTGATACTAATCTGTCATGACCTTGGTTTTGATTCTTCGAATCCTCCATTTATCGAGATAGTTATTCAACAATGATTTTATCCAATATTCTTGAATAATTTTATTTAAGAATAATTTTATCCAATTTACATGCTAGCAAACACTTAATTCTCTTTACCATCGATTTTAATACATGATATTATGACCTAGCCGCTACTTAATCCACCTCGTTCCTACATATTTCATGGACACGTTTTTAGTCAGTCAATCTGTCTAATAGCAATCAAGTGCCAGGACTTGCAAGTAATTGATTTCACGTGCTCAAAACATCAAGGGCAACCGTGTACCACCTAGGTTTGGCATGCCCTACAGATTTCTTCTGACAAACATACAAGTTACATGCTCGACCTATAATATCTACTCCTAGTCATCCTTATCGTAAAAGATGGTACATAATACTCAATTTCACAAGATATCGACATAATTTTAAGTATAAATCTTTAACATTATTCTCAGTTAAGTATCTGAGTATATATATACATATAGAGAGATGATTGCTCCTATTTATTGATTTCTATTTTGTTTAAAAAAACTTAACTCTCCAAAATCTCAAATTTCAGGAAACTTGCATGAATTATAGTAACAACATGTATACATACATCATGACACCAATTCAGATTTATCAATTTTTTTGATTTGAATCATAAATCAATCTTCCAAAAATTCTCAAAATAAGCATATTGACGTTTTTTGTGACGAAGACCACAAAATGAAGGAAATGAATTTGTTTTACTTGAAAATCCAAAAGCAAAAGGTAGGATTTTTTTGCCTAACATGTTAGCTTTCATGCAACACCACAACTTACTTTAATTCATAACCAAATTGGACGGTTAACACTTCCCCAAACAATCGAAATCTACTTTTGAATAAATAACACAAGAAGAACATAAAGAACTAATGAAGAACGTGAATAACACAACTCTCGAGATTTCATCAGAGTTTTCCATTATATCAGGTGTTAATTCAAGAAAAAAATTTTCAGAGTTTCCCCTTATATCGGATGATATTTCAAACAAAAAATTTATAGAGTTTCCTCTTGTAAAAGTGATATTCGAAGGAAAATAATATTTTTTTCAAAGAAATAAAATAAAGCAATTCATGAAGAATGGGTACGTCTCGCATCATGGGTGGATGATGCATGCAAAGAATCACATGCTTGTCGATGGCTGGATTGCCCGGACCCAAGTGTTAATCAACATTAGCATACAATGAAAAATTGACTAGCCTCATATATGTACACTAACGACAAAGCCGCATGTACCTGAGCATGCCTATGCTCAAATTTTTCCTTTATATACTAATACCAACATATAAAAGGAAATGAACTTGAAAGAAGTTTGTAAACCTAGCTCAAGATATATCTACTTACCTCCACCTATAGCCATCTAAGAGAGGAGCACATTGTCTTCCTTCTCCTCTCCTTCCCAGTTGCGCTTCGCTAATGCTTATTTCATGCTTCCCTCTCCTCTGAGTCTCCCAACCCTAGCCCTAGGGGTGTTGAAAGTGAAATCATAGAGAATAAAAGGGTTAGTGGGTATTTATAGGCCCCAGATCCACGAAAATCATGGTTTAGAGATCATGGTATTTGGCCTATGGTTTTGCTAATGATGCTTCATTAGCGCTAATCATGATTAATTAGCATTAAACTGGATAATAATCCTTAATCGACATTCACATCCACTAATATGATTAGCATTCTGTGATCATGATTAGTAGCTTTAAGCATCGTCAGCGCCTTTAATCAAGATTTGTTAGTACTAATGATGATCATTAAGAATTAATGATGGCTGAACCTACGTCAACCTCCCTTGCTTCCAAAATTCATAACAATTTGAAATGACTTCCGATTCACTTGAACAAGTTTGTTGGATTCATCTCATTGTGGGCCAGGTCCAAGGACAAAACTCACGGTAAGGTCCGAGGAAGTTAATTTTTAGAGCTTTATAGGCTTAATAGTTTTAAAGGAAAGGATATTGAAATACGATACCAATATATACAAGATATATTGGTAGAACAATAGTTTATGATAACCTGCATACCTGCAAGTAACATTGTAGTTTATTCTCTAACCAATTGAATGATATGGACATGCATTAAACATATTGGTGTAACGGGACTCATGAATGCATCAGTCAAGGAAAAGCTTTCATAAATAATTATACCCACTGAGAACATCTATGTGCATACACTACATGAATAATGGGGATGTATGGGTTCTTGACCACTTTGGTCATATGGGAGATGTTTGAATGATTTTAAATTGAATGAGGTGACCTCTTGATCAAGACGTGGTTAAGAACCGCTGCCGACAATTGTGTGAGGCGACAATTAGACATGGCTAAGCTGCTGGTTAAGTTGGGCCAATCGCCAGGACGAATGGAACGAAGTTTTAAAACCCTTGATATGAGGGCTCAAGTTTTTATTTTATATAGAAAGAGAAATAAATTTTTTTAGTGACATCAAAACTTTTTAAACCTAAGCTACTATTATGTCCAACGTGAAATGTATACTATTAAACATAAACATAATGTAACATTGATAATGTAAATGAAATCTTTTAAGTGTATTATATTAAAGTATGTAAAAGCTAATTTTAATGTGAATTTTTATGTGTTGGTCAAGCATTTGGTTGGCTTTTATGGCACATGTCCAAGGAATGCCCATTTGCAAGCTAAGGAACGCTGATTAAGAGCCAACCCATTCATAAATTTTCTTAGCCCAATCCTATCCATAACGGGTTGGGCAGGCGGAGCCCCAGTCCACTGGCCAGGTCTAGCAGCAATTGCGTGATGCCACAACAAAAGGGGGTGTGGCTGTTGAGGGAAGATGAAGCAAGTAGATACACACCTATTAATATACTTCCCATGGGGAATACTAGTACCTCGCCATTGGGAGTCCTGAACCACTTAAACGTTTCCATTCCCTCCATTGTCCTCGCTAAGTGAAAGAAAGAACGACGCACTTTTTTTCTATTAGTTGTACAACATATTGAGAATGAGGGCTTGGGTGTTATCAGTAACGGAGAGAGGGGGGCGGGAGGGGGCGTAGCCCGCCCAACAATTTTGGAAATTACATACCTAAATTTAGGAAATTAAAGGTAATTAAATCTCATTAAACGGCCAGTAAGCCTCATATGGAAATGGACTCGTGACAATTTCAGAAAATCAACTAACGGCAATTAAGATGGAAAGTGGAATTGGAATGCCTTCAATTTAAAAAGTAGCCGACTCTATTGTCTATATAATAAGAAAGGTGTGCTCTAAAAAACCCTACCATTACACGAGAGTTGCGATTTACTTCCCTCTGAGAGGTGTTGGTTTATTTTCCTCTTTGCAGCGCTGGTCACCGAGTCACCAACGACGCGTCGACGACGATAGTTCATCCTTAGGGTTCGTTTGGTTGCAGGGTTGGACAGGGTTGGGCTGGGCAGGGGTACCCCTGTGAATAGTAAACTGTGAGGAGGAGAACCCTGTTTGGTTGCAGGGCCAACCCGGGTTGGATCAAGCCAACCCTGCCCAACCCTTCAACCAAACGAACCCTTAGAATACATTGTTATTTTCATTGATCGTGCATCAGTCCAAGTAAGTAATTTCTTTCATCACATTCTAATCTTAAATCAAATATTTTTTGATAATTTTTCCATCAATAATTATTTGTAGTTACATTTTTTAATTGCTAATTAGTTTTTGTAGGCATTATGACTAGAATATGTTGATTTTCATATTGTTAAATACTAAATTGTCAATAAATGCTAGTATATTCTAGGAATAGGTCACGGTTATAATTTTTAAGAATTTCAAATCATTAATTAGTTTTTTATATGCTTTGTGATTAGATCAAGATGAACTAATAAACTTATCATAAAAAAACATATGCGGGGGTGTGATATATGGAATACATGATGATATATATAAACAAGATATAATTTTGCATGATGATATTTTTCCTACGTATAGTACACTAAATGCTACAGGAAAACACCTACTATAATTTTGGAGATGCATGCAACAAAAATAAACAATTTTTAGATGGCAACTATATTTCAATGGAATACGTCTATTATAATTTTTAGATGTTGTTCGATAAAAATGGATTGTTTAAGAAATAATTGATATATTTAATTCGTAAAAATGTCAAACCATTATATTTTTAGAAACTGAAATTTCAAAAGCATATAATCAGAGACACATACGGTGAATTTTAGAGAAATTTTAGACAACTACATGAATTACCATGAGTTGTTTAAGCAAGAAATGGGTAATACATAAGGCCTACGGAGCGATTTGTACGTAAGGTCTACGGAGCGATCTCCAAACCTATTAGTTAGTGCATACCGAAGAATTATGTTTATACATCAGTATTCCATCCTTTATCAAACTTGTTTTACAGATATATTACCATGTATTTTTATGAGTCTTAAAACAATTTGCAGATAAATATATCATCTTGATATCTCTTTATATATACATATATTCATATTCATTTATCAATCTTAGTTTACGTAATTAGTTATAGATCTTTCTTTACAATTATGCGAAATAAATTTATGTAACTTCCGATTTGTATCCATTATATTTGTATATATTTTTCGAAGATATGGCATGACATTCTTCATATCAGTCAATATCAGTGTCTGTATTGGTATTATGTAAGTAACTTGATGACACCACATATGTTGCATCCTTGGGCAAGTAGACTCTTGATATTGATTATCTCATATATTTAGACGATTAGGACCATTAGATATGGTTTTTTTATAGAACATAACTTATTCACGATGTCACAATAATCTCATCTTTTATATAATTTATATGCTTACTATTGTTATAAATATAACATTTGTCATCTTCTGTTACTTTTAAATGAGCTCATTTTCCCTTTTTGATTATAATTTAAATATCTTTTCAGATTTGTATTTAAAAATGTCAAAGAATAAGATTATCGCCTTTTTTTCGAAGAAGATAGATGAAAATGTTCATTCAAAAAATGTAAATGCCCACAACGATCTTAATGAAGATGAATGCCCTCCTGCCAAAATTCCACGAGTAGAAATTACTAGTGATGATGACATTGCCGTAGAAAGAGATCCGGGATTACGTCAGATGATTTGGGAATATCCTTTTGAAAAAAAAGAAGATATAATTCGAACTTATATTAATATTGGACCTTATCAGCATGTCATGGCAGATTATCCGTATAGCAACAGTGGGAGGCAACGTAGACGATTTCAAGCATCTTGGTTTAAGCAGCATTTCTAGTTAGAATATTCTCCCTCTAAAGACGCAGCATTTTGCTTTAGTTGTTATCTTTTCTGTGGTAAAAGTAATTCCAAGTATGGTACAAATGTCTTTGTTGTTGATGGATTCCGCAATTGGAAGAAAGTAATTGATGGAAAAAACTATTCTTTTTTAAATCACATTGGGGGCCAGGGATCAGTTCATCATATGACAGAGGAGCGCTTGAGGAATTTAATGAATAAAACACAATACATTGAACATGTATTTATAAAATAAGATGACAAACAAATAAAAGAAAATCAATTGAGATTAAAGACTACTGTTGATGTCGTACGATGGTTGGCTTTTCAAGCTTGTGCATTTAGAGGAAATGATGAAAGATCGTGTTCAAAGAATCGTGGGAATTATATTGAATTAATAAAATTTATTGCTTCATATAATGAAGAAGTGGATAAAGTTGTCTTGGAGAATGCACCAAGAAATGCTAAATATACTTCACCTGATGTTCAAAAAGAAATTCTTCAAATTATAGCCCATAAAGTAAGAAGCTTCATTCTCGAAGAGATTGGTGATGCTGCTTTTTGCACAATAATTGATGAAGCTAGAGATGAATCAAAGAGAGAACAAATGGCAATTGTTCTTAGATTTGTAGATAAAGAAGGCATTTTACGTGAACGTTTCTTTGATATAGTTCACATTCCTGATATCAAAGCCTCTACATTGAAAGATAGACTATTCAGAGTACTATTACAAAACAATCTTGATTATAGAAGAATAAGAGGTCAAGGTTATGATGGAACTAGCAACATGCGTGGTGAATGGAATGGATTGCAGGCTATGATTAAAAAGGATAATAAATATGCATACTATATCCATTGCTTGGCTCATCGTCTACAATTGACTCTTGTTACTGCTTCAAGAGAAGTGATTCCGGTTCATAAGTTCTTCAATAAATTGACATGCATTATTAACATTGTTAATGCATCTTCTAAACGTCATGATGAATTACAAACTGCTCAAGCCGATGATATTTTATATCTTCTTTCTATAAATGAAGTTCATTCAGGTATTGGGTGTAACCAGATTGGCACTTTACAGCATGCTGGCGAAACTCAATGGAGTTCACATTATAGATCTATATGTAGCTTTATGAAAATGTATAGTGCAGTGTGTAAGGTACTTTTGGCTATTATAGATGGAGGGGATACTTATTTGCAACGTAGAGAGGCAGATGAAGCTTATGAGGCTATGACATCATTCGAGTTTATTCTTATTATGCATATAATGGAGAATATCTTGGGAGTCACCGAAGACTTATGTCAAAATTTACAGCGAAAAAATATAGATATTTTGAATGCTTTACAACTTGTTTCCTCAACAAAAAAACAACTTCAAAAGCTACGAGATGATGGTTGGAATGCTTTATTTGACAAAATTGTATTATTTTTTCAGAAATGAAGCATCGACATTCCAGATCTGAATTCTAATTATTCTCAAAGTCGAATGAGGAATCGTGGACAAGTACAAGAAATACTCTACTACACCACTTTAGGGTGGACTTATTTACTGCAACTATAGACTCTCAATTATCAAAACTTAATAATAGATTTAATAAAGATGCTACTGATCTTCTTACTCTTAGTGCATCTTTGAGTCCTACAGATGGTTAAGTCCTTCAATATTGTTGACATTTGCAAATTAGCAAGGGAATTCTACCATGCAGATTTTACAGATCAAGAAATATTATTATTAGAGAAGCAGTTGGTACACTATAAATCAGATATCACTACTCATCCTATTTTAAAGAATATATCAAATCTCGCAGAACTATGTCAAAAGTTAGAAGAAACACGAAAGGCAGAGATTTATTATTTGGTCAGTTGTTTGATCCGACTTGTGGCCTTGCCTATTTCGACTGCAACAACAGAAAGAGCATTTTCAGCTATGAAAATAATAAAGTCTACACTTCGTAACAAGATGGAAGATGATTTTCTTAGAAATTCTCTTTTAACATACATTGAGAAAGAAGTTGCTGAGAAATTCTCAACAGATTCGATTATCGATGACTATGATTCAAAGTCACGACGTGCACGATTCAAATAACTTCATATCCAGGTAATCCTTATATATTTGTCTTGTTCGTTTATTTTTAATTTTAAACTATTTAATATGACTAATTACTTGTATTTTCTTCATAACAGGATTAATATGAATCATTGTACGAAATGATTGATTTGAAGATGTGTGTCGTCATCTCTACATTATGGTCAAGAAAAAAATCATATGTTAGTTTTATTTTTTAGTTTCAAAGTCATATTTTTATGTACCATTAATTATTTATATAGATATTTACAAATTTCTAAAGGAAAAATCTTTACCTTTTTTATAGATGGATTGTATGGATATGAACTCAATCTAGCCCCCCCACACTAAAATCCTGGCTTCGTCCCTGGGTGTTATAAGCCTTAAGGAAGTGATTAAGGTTTGCTTACGAATTGAGTCATGTTTATATGGATCTACTCTGTTGGGTTGGTACCATCAATTTATGGCATCGATTTTAGCCTATCTAAACAGCTTAGTGTTGTCAACTTGCCCTCTAGCTTCTAGGAAAGGGTCTTTTTTCTGTTTTACTAGAAATCACACCCTCTCTGAGACTAGGGATGGTGGAGAATTTAGATTCAGATTGGATGATTGGACAAGGATGGAGCTTTGTGTGATAGCTTTTCATGTATTTCTCTCTTGCTACTGATCAAGGCATTTATGTTAAGGAGGTCGATTAAATGTTGTTTGGACTGCGTTGATCTATTGGTGCTCTTTCTTGTATCAAAGGATGGAAGAGTTCATGCAAACACCAGTATTGCTGTCTTCTGTAAATGGGCCCTTGTATGGATGTGACTACTTGGTCTGGTAGGATAGAAGAATTTCTTATTCAAAAAGTTCTTTGTGCTTCAATGATATTCTATCATGGTATCTTTTCTCTGGATTGCAAGAGGATTGGAGATGGAAAGTCCCATTGCGTGCCGATATTTTTCTGTCCTGTAAAACGGAGGAGAATCTTGACAGGAGCTAGGAGGGCCATTGTTTTTATGGAGATGAATTGTGAGTGACTGCAGTGCACAAATGACATGGAGGACGTGTGACAGTAGAGCTATCTAGGATGCTACAAAAGTAACAACGGCAGACTATGTTAATGAAGATGCATTCTAGGAGTCTATTGGCATTAACTGCAACAAATCTCGGAATGGTGTTTGATTTTCCAGCAAGAGAGATTCTGCGGAGAAAATTTAATTGAACAGGCTTCAGCACTTTTTGAGTATTCATCCTTGTAACTATAACTTTGCTATATAAACATGAGTTAGGGTTAGAGATGAAAACGATCGGATACGGATACGAATATAGGTATAATTATATCCTTATCCATTTTAAACTACGAATACGAATGCGGATACGAATATTGACGAATGTGAAAAATGTGTCACCATATCCTTAAAAACAAATACGAATCGGATACGAATAATAACAGAAATAATTTACTAATATACATGTTTAGGATGGTTTAAACATAAAATAGATATACAGATATTGTAATTTCATAACAATTATATCAACAATGGTGAATGCAATCAGAAAATATTGTTAAGCACATTTATAAATAAATCTATTATTATACCTATGTTCGAAAACAAACATACGAATGCAAATGCGGATATTAGAGAATGTAAAAGTGATATCCATATCCGCATCCATTTTAAAACGAATATGAATACGAATGTCAAAACATGTATAAAACGAATACGATAGCGGATCAGATACAAATATATTCACATTCGTTTTCATCCCTAGTTAGAGTATATACCTTTTGGGTTCCCCACCCATGCTTACCCCAAAAAAGTCTACTTTTTTGTGATAACACAAGTGCACTAAAAAAGTAATTCATAACTCTCGATCCAAAGACTGTAACTTCGTTATATATTTGAGTTTATTTTATTAGAAATGGAAAAGATCATTAATCGTAAGCAAAACCATCAACATGGTAATAGAATTTCAGTACAAACCAAATGTTTTGTACCCACTCAGGTGTAGGAAAATGGAAATCAACCCATAACAAAAAAAACAATATTAAGTTGACACATGATTCAACATCCAAAAAGCCAGGCCTCAGTCTTTTTTGGGTGCACCCCATGTTTATTCACAAAACTATATTTTCCTGGGATAACATAAGTTCATTAAGAAAATTAATACATAACTCTAGATCCAGACACATAACGTTAGGCACCACTCTCTTAATGATTGTGTTCAAAAATGGAAATTTACTTGGAATTTATAGGTATACAAGATCAATTAGTTGGTATATTGTTTAGGACCCAACCTAGGAAATTTTACTCACATAAGAATAAATTTAGGCATATGCAAACTTGCTATTGTGATTTGAATATCTAGTTCTCTTACTGTTGTCTTTGCTTGTTATGTGTTCGCATGTTATCTTATTTGTGCAATGAGGTATCTAGTTTCCAGTTCTGTCATTTTTTGCATTTCTTTTTTTTTTTTGAAATGACAAAAATGGGGAGAAAGCGTTAAAATATGAGAAAGTAAAAATTAAGTATATAATTTTTTAGCAAGATGGAGTTTTTAGTGAAGGGGAAGAAATCACGTTGAAAAAGAATATTAAAATTTTGCATTATTAAACAAACAAATAAAGGTTTTGTAACTAACAAAAAGGTAATGATTATTAGAAATATGATATCTTGATCACGACAAATGCAGAATAGAATATTTATTATTTTTATGAAGTAACATTATAGGAATATAAGATCAAAATCTAGAAGAATCAATTCACAATTCTACATATCTAGAAGGATTAATTCCCAATTCTGCATAGTTGAAGAAGTGAAGCACAACTAATCCTAGAAAAGACTGCATGAAGTAAAAGAGAAATTAGCTTATAATCATTTTATACCTTTTTTCTTTTAATTGAATTGATGTACAACAGCCAATATCAATTAAAAGTCCATTTTAGAAACTTAACCACCTTTTCTAATCCTATAAATAGGTCTGCACACTTCCTCAACTTTGTTTGGGCTTAGTCAACTTATAAACTATATAACTTGCTCAACTTACTAACTTATTTATAATCCTGTATATAAGTCAGATATTCAACTTGCAAACTTATTTATGATTTATAAGTCACTCAACTAGCGAACTTATTTACTTGAAAGTCTAATGTTGTAGTGATCTACTGCTCAAGCATGTTGACTTTCTGTAATTTACCTTTTTGAGCAACACTGTTCAAGCTGCGAATTATCTTTGATTGTTCTTAGATTCTTCGGGAAGCTTCATAAGCTTTAAGTCAATTAATTTATCTGATCAAGCCTTTCTTAGGATTGTGTATACATGATGCAGTCTGTGGGATCCAATTTCGAGGGTTGAGGTGAAATCTTCCTTCAGAGCTTCCAGGAAAGGGTGAACTGTGCATGAGGTTTGTTACAGTCATTAGAAATAACAAGGACAGTGGAAAAGAACAAATCTCTGGTCCAGTGATCGGAGGAAAAATCCTGGGTAATTGCTTTGGGTGGAGGTTTACCAAATAGTGGGTTCCTCCTTAAAATCATTGTGCAATTAGTGGTTTATTTTATAATTTTATCGATTTTTTATTTGCACAATTGTGCCTCTTGTGCTATTCTCAGAACCAAACTGAAGACAAATTTGCTACCACGTTTACTGTGCCAGACTAGCCCGTAATGGAATGGAAATGGGTCTTGGTGAGCTGGGTTCCTTATGCCTTGAAGTCTAATTTTTATATATTTAATTTTCATGTCCTGCAATTTAGTTGGAATGTCTTGCATTTGACCATGGTTTAAGTCCAATTTAGTACCCGACATCATGACCATGGTACAGTTATTCTATTGGCACTGAGGGGAGCAGCTGATTGCTTTCAAGGGTCTGGTAATTGGAATTTGGAGACTAGGGGTAGCTCCAGCGTTGGTGTATTAACATAGTTCTGCTTGTAATACACATTATTTTCTGATATTTTTAGCTCGGTAGTTTTATTGTATAGATTTCTCCCGGATTATAAAAAATGATGTAACATTATCACATAAAATAATTAATTGCACTTTTGGCTGAAACATGGGGATCATATTAGTCATTGTATTAGCTGATCACTTTTCCCATTTACAAGATGATCACTTATATATGAAGTTGTTCTTGGCAGGAAGCAAAGGTCCAGGCTGCTGACCGCCTTAAATCTGTATACGATGAGATACGTCCGACCATTGAAGAGTATTAGAGGGACAATCAAGATAGTGTGCCAACCAGCATAGCAGAGAAATGGATTGAAGCAAGCTGCTGCAATCTGAAAGCTGAATTCAACGCGTATTCATCAGTCATTAAAAACATAACTTCTACACCAAGAAGAAAGCGGGATGAGGTTCCGCAAAGAGCATACGAGGACCAAGATGAAGTCAAATACCTGGAAATGGGCTGAGGCAGGGAGTTCCACTCATTTCCGACACCATAAGTATGCCCTCGTCTTACTTGCCATGACTGATTTTGCTATTGAGTTGATCTGAACTACTGACTAAGCTAGTCTGAAGAAATTTAATATGGTAATGAATCCAATGTGATCATGACTTGCAAAGTTGCAATTTACAAGGGTCCCATGTACAAATTTCTGCTTACTCTCTTAGTCTTGCAGGTTGCACAATATACGTGATTTTGATGAGAACCCTATGGTAATTGTCCTGAAATTTCACTTTTTATTCATATTTATTTTGAAATTGATGATGACCATTACTGAACTGTTAGAATTGGATTCTTTTTAATTTCAAATTTTTTTCTTTATTGAGAAATGCATAATCCCATGGGGTAGGGGTGGTTGTGCTCCTCTCATCATACTTCATCATCAGATCCCATGGTTTAAATGGTCCGTGCATCGGCTATGGAGGGATCCTCGCGAAACAATGATCTTACTAGCAGTTTGACTGTTATGTGTTATACAGGGACAAGTTGTGGACATGTCTTACACTATGAGAAATCTCTTTGATTATCTTGTACACTACTTGAGAAAAAGTTTTAGACAGTGTTTTACCATTGCATTCCAACTTTTGATGATGTGATGCAGCATTTTTTTAAGTGCCGTACAAAGTATGTGCCAAGGTTGTTCAAAGTGACTTATTAAAAAAGAAGATAAATTTTCCAATTTGCACGCGGGCATTTGGGGCACCTACAATTTCAAAGTTTACACAATTCATATTGGGTATAAGGTTAAATTTCATTGAAGTTGAGGTGATTACATTGTTCAAATAAAACATAAGATTGATGAATAGTTACTTGTAGTACAAACTAAGGTGATAATATCTTTATAATCTGGCTCTAATTGCACCAAAATGATTATATTTGATAAGAATACTTGTAAAATTAGGAAAATACTTGCTTAAAATAGTTGCACACACTGTATCTATCAGAAATAGGTTATCCAATATTTCAGTCAATTAGTTGTCTGAAGAATTTGTGATATGTTTATAGCCTTTGCTTAATCAATCAAGAGTAACAAATTCATTCATACAAGTGAAGAAAGAGTGGTATTTTTATGTGCCATGCAAGTTCTCAATGCAAGCGACCTTCATCATCCCTTGAGCCATTGTCTAGCTCTACATTGCTTGTAAGCTTGTGAATTAGATATTATTGCTTATTTCTTTTCAATATAGTATACCTATGTACTAGATGTGTGGGTTCTTACTCTACAAAAGGAATTTTCTTTGGAGGTTGTCTAAAGAAGTGAGAGCGTAAGAAGTGCTGCCCTCAATTTATGTAGCTCGGTAAGTAGAAGCAAGATTCGTTGAGAAAGCAAATGGGAAATTCTAGAAGTGGATTCCATGTCTTGTTTTTTACTTCTTGGGTTTCCACGTTAAAAATATCATGTATTGTTATGATATGCATTTTTTATCTCTACTCTTGTTTCTTGAAAATTTCAATTTGAAGTCATCATTCAATTGTCATATAATGTACATTCACCCCACGCCCTCCCCCGGTGTTGGATTCACACCTGGTATCAGCATGCGTAAAAGTATTTGCAAGTCTAAATACTTACTTAAAGATCTGAAAGGCACAAGTGCAATTCGATGCTCTTTCTATGTCATCTACTTCATCAACCGTCCATTGTACTTTAAAGGTAAGGATTACTTGATTTGGACTAAAATCTTTGAAATTTTTGTGCAAGGTTTTGATTTCAAAATTAATAATATCTCTTAAAATCATTTACATTGCTAAACATTAAGGGTGTAGAAGATGATTTGGGATGTTCGGTAAGGAATAAGGGATGAGGATGAACAAGGGCTTATTTCTGTTCGATTAGAGGAAGAGAATAAAGGGATAAGTGGTAGATATTTGTTATTCTCTGTTCGGGAGGAGAGAGATGATAAGGAGGGATAACGGGGATATCTTAGATAAGATTGCTAAATAAGTGGTACTTATTTGTTTTTTTGCAGGAGAGGCAAATGATGGAGGGTAATGAAGGAAACATTATCCATCATCACGACTCCAAGATTAAAACATTGACCATCTATGGACGATAAGAAATTGGAGAATAAGGATGGATATTCCTACTTATTCCTCAAAATAACACCCTTTAAGGATCATTTTCCAGAGATCGAAAGAAATGCAATGGCCATGAACCTATTATATTGTGCTCTTTCACCTGAAGAGTGCAATAAGGTATCTCTTTGAAAAGTTGTGAACGGATTTGCAGAGCTCCAAATCATCTATACTAGAGAACATCGATTCAAATGATGTAAAAGAAGATGAATGAGAGAACAACTTGGAGGAAGATCCATGATAATATGTTGAATCAAGTTGCTCTAGCTCAACTTATGAAGAAAAAGTTTGTGTCGCATTCATAACTGCCCAAGATGAAGATGGGAAAATTGGAAAATGCAATTTCAAAGATGATACAAGTCCCCTGTAACGTTGAACTCCTTGAATTTTAATGAATTATGTACTTCTTATAAGAATGTGAAAAAATAAAGAAAATATATAGGAGATACTGAAAAACTCGTGGTACAAAATAATTCTCTTAGCATTAAAATGAATTCTCTACAACCTATAATAACTTCCATTGAAATTAAGTTTCTAGTATTAAATAAAATACAAATAGTTTAGTAGATAATATAGCTAAGGTTAAAAAAAAGAAGAAAACTTAAGGTACAAAAGAAGAAGAAAACTTTTTAGCACATCTAAAGTTTGCAACAAAAATTCATTTGCTTCTACTTATTTATTTAATGTGCATTTAGTTTCAAACTCTTTTGTCAAAAAGTGAGGAAAGTTTGTATACTCATAAGTGAATTGAGAAATCTAAAAACTAACATTCTTGGAGCTGAAGGAAATAGAAGATCATATAATTTTTTTGTAGATTATTAAAGAAGAGGAAGCCCACATCATGCATGGAAATATGCAATATTACCAAAACAAATGAGGCATTCAAGACCAAATGAAAATCATTGGAGGAACCTGAGAAGATTAAATAAAGATCAATATTTGAGGACTTTCATGTCAATGGAAAATAAATCACAAGAAGCCCGGAATGAACTTTCTTGAATGATAAAAAAACTCATGAAAATTACCCATAGTGAAATGGAGTTCAAAGAATGAACCTTAATGCCCAAGATGAAGGATTGATGCTTCACCATTAAGTTTGATAAGGAAGAAGAAGATGGAAACGACCTCAATGACAATATTCCTAGCCTTGGCCAACTAGGTATGATTAAGCTTCGTTATCCATTTATAACTGCATATATTTGTTAGGACCAGGATCTCCTTTCTATAAGATGCTCTTAAAAAGAATAAAGTTTAAAAGAACTTGAAATCATTTATAAGTGAAGAAGACTATTCTTGGAACCTTAGAATAAAAATCTTGTTTCACAACCTTTGATGTAACTTCTGAAATAAGTATATTTACTAACAGTTTTTTCTTGAAAAAGTAAGAAGGTACGATACGAAATTATACTATCCAAGGAGAAGTTACTATGATCACTTGAATAACTACTCTTTATATCAACTCAATAAAAATAGGTAAACCTTATAACAATGAAAGATTGCATGGAAGATATAAAAATAAAAGGAAACTACAAAGGATGAGAAGAAAAATCTTTATTATAGTTGAAATCAACAACATATAGATAACTCATGGGACTAAAACAAATAAGAGTGCTTAGCATTAAGAAGAAAGAAAATTACTCTTAAATTACACCAAAAAGGGGATAATCAAGAGGGCAAAAGGAGTATTATAATATGACAAAAAGCGAGAGCGTAAAATCCAATTAAGAATGAGAAGAAACATTGTCTTGCAACAAAAATAGGGTAATAAGAAGTCTCTTAAAAATCATGAAAAAAGGAGAGAGTAAAAAATAATTAATTATAAACAAATTTAAAAAGGGAGACATCTACGTCCAAAAATGGGGAGAAACCTTGAATTAGTGAAAGACGAGCTAAGGGAGATCCTAGTATATTTTTTTGATAATGATGAAAAGGGTGAGAGAAATCTTAACATGAGTAATCTTTTATTAATTAGAAGAAATATAAAATATTAAAAATCTTCTAAAAATAAATATAGATTGGGATATTTACACTTATAACCTTGAGTAATTTCATAACTATATACATTACCATGCATAGTCTTGAATTACACGATGAACCTTGAATAATGCTTAACTCTTACATGACATATTCCTGTGTTAGTACCCATCCATTTTTTCGATAATTTTGATGGAATCTGTTAATTGTCATTTTCACCCTTTAGGTTCGGATAATTACAAATGTTAGCACTCCCCTTCCTTCTCTTCCATAGGAACCCATCACCGTCGAGGGGAGAAAGGCGACGTCGAAGGACCCGGAGGAGGAGGAGCGGCTAAATTTGTGTCAAGAGGGAATATGAGAGAGGAGTTGCCTAGGGAATGAAGGTCACATACTTGCGGTTCAATTCCCACTTTTGGGGGAGGGCAAGTCCAAATGGTAGGGGGAGCGAACAAGAAAAGAGGGGCAAATTACTAATTTAAAAATAGTTACAACTGAGTATAACTTAACCTAATTAAGTTTATACTACCTACTAAATTAAAGAAACCTATTTAAGGTCATGCTCTAATCACCTACATGTTATCCAACTGAGTACTCTAATATAATATAATGTGTACATATTTAACTAAACTAAATTCAACGACATGTGTTGGATCACATTAAATGTTATTTTATATCAAACCAAAAGGGAGATAAGAGGTGGAGCACACCAAAATGATTTTCTAAGGGCTTAGGCTAGTGCTTGGATCTCAACTATACACCAAAGAGTAACGTACAGGAGCATAGGGCACAAGCCAGGGATTTGGGCTCTAACCTTATGGAAACATCCTCACCCACTCAGTTGGAGGGAAGTACTTGCAAACAATGAGGGGTTACTCTCCCCACATCAACGAGGTAATCTTTAATTTTATTTTAGGTCATTTAGAATTTCCAGACCCTTTTTTATTTGATTATCACTCCATTTGAGTTTTTTCAAAGAAAAGGTCTAACGATTTTTTTCAATTCCTTTATCTCCTAAGTGAGAAAATCAAGAGAGGAGATCAGAAAAGCCAATGCAAAGAAAATCAATGATGCATACAAGAGATAGAAGATATGTACCCTACTCCAATAGTCCATATGAAAAATGATCCTTGCATAAAAGTAAAGACAGAAAAAAAACTAACCTAAATGATGCAAGAGTAACATCCTATTAGTAACTTCTATTAATGGGAAAGAACCAATTATTTGACTAAGTCCAATCATACTATCTAATCTATAGGAGCAAATATTTGTATTTTGGAGTTTGGACCTAATCAGTTACCTAGTTCAGCAAAGATAATAGAACCTAATACTAAGGGATCAAGCACAAGAAAAATCATGAGAAAACAAATAAAAATAAAAAGAGAGAAAACAAAAACTGGTGAGGTCATATAAGTGCATTGTCATATGGTGAAACAAATCCCACAATCTACAAGACTCCAATCTCCAAATAAAAATAGAAAAATGTCAAGCATCAAAAAATTTTACAAATTATTACAAATAAATAAAAGGCTAAAATAAAACAAAAAATATGTGCAAGCTTCTCAAAGTATCAGCCAATATTTCTTCTCTCCTACGCACTCATGATGCTTGATGAAGAAACGAGATGCCTCCGCTTCGCTTCGGTGCATCAACGCTCCTAGGAATGCTGCCCTCACTCGTCGGGCCCTCGTATGATAGAGAAAACAAAAAATATGTCAGATACAATTATGAAAAATATATGAGCAAAAAAAAAGAAATAAAATTAAGCAGAAAATAAAAATAAACAAATAATGAAATAAAAATATGGAAAAGTAGAAAAATGAGAAGAACAAGAGAAAACAATCTCGGATGAATACACCGAGTTTGATCTTGGATAGCTTTCGATTTCTGACAAATAGGATTCTACAAGCGATGTATAAGCCCCCTCACGGCACTTGATACACAATTCGAGTGCTTACTCCTCAACACTAAGCAGATCCATAAACAAGTATAGACAGAAAAATAAACAAGAAAATAGATGATAGAAAAAGAAGATAAAAATAAAATAAAGAGAAACTATGCACGCAAACCAAGAATAGAATGCTATGAGAAGAACCCTGCTACCATCGTCATGCCTCCTTGGCAATGGTAGTTGAACAAGGCTTTTTAGGTTTTTTTTATTTAATGGAAATAATACAAGTGAACAATCGTTGCAACCCAAAGAAAGTCTCAACAAAAATAATTTTATTTTTATTCATAACTCAAGCCAACAAACAAAAGAATGAAAGAAGAGAAAAGTAATTGCTATTTATTTACATGTATAACTTACATGATCGGCCTCAAGGAGGCTACAATTCCCAATGGTTATTTAAATCAAAGAAAAATCAATGAAACAAAAGAAGAGTTCTTTTTTGCTAAATCTTAAGTTTTATGTGTTTTTTAGCTTTTTGATTTTTATAATTTTTAATTT
This sequence comes from Ottelia alismoides, assembly GCA_037367405.1. Lineage (NCBI taxonomy): Eukaryota > Viridiplantae > Streptophyta > Magnoliopsida > Alismatales > Hydrocharitaceae > Ottelia > Ottelia alismoides. Next base: position 722,624 of record JAZKJV010001032.1, on the reverse strand, counting down.
TTTATATTTTTATGATTTTATGATTTTAAATTTTTTAATGATTTTTATTTTTCAAATGTTTTTTAAAACAAAAGTGAAGTAAAAAATAAAGATAAAAGAAAGGAAAAACAGTCTTTTGGATTTTAAAATAGGGTAAAAATATACAGAAAAATCAAGTAAAAATATTTTTTGGTTTTTGGAAATATTTTATTATTTGTGACTTTTTGACAATTTTTATTTTTTTTACATTATTAAAACAACTAAAAATAGGAAAAGTAAGAAATATAAAATAATGTAGATGTTTTTTGCTTTTTAAATTAGAAAGTAAAATAAAAATATGTAAAATATAAATAAGCAGAGATGATTTTTTAGACATAAATGTTTTTTATGTATTTTTACATTTTCTGTGATTTTATATAATTTTTTTAATGTTTTTAGTGTTGAAGTTTTTTGGTTATTATAAGGAATATAAAGATGAAATTTTTACAAGAATGAAATCAAATAAAAATAAACAACCGCATTTTTTAGAATGTTTTAAAAGATTTTTGTATTTTTTTTATTTATTTATTATTGCAAATAGAAGAATATATAAGTGTTTTTTTATTTATTAAAAATAGTTAAACAAAATAAAATGCAAAACAGAAATTAGTGTTAACAGAACTATTTAACATGAGCTTATATTAATTATTTGGGAATTAATGACATTGATTAGCAGTTTACTAAACAAGATTAATGAATGAAAACTAAAATTGTTTCACATGAACTTAAACGTAAATAATTTTATCTAAGAGACTAAAAAATAACAAATAACAAAGGATGTGGGAATCGTGCAATTTCTCAAAAAATGGGGGCATTTGCTAGCTCACGTGAGCTACGAAGGCACGGGCCCCTATAGAATTATTTAACTTCAAGGAGGTAAATAGTAACAAAGAAATTGGGGATATATATTGCAATTGAACCACAAGTCATGGGCAGAGATCGTTTATATAGAACAATAGAATTAAAATACAATAAAAAATCAGAGGTAAAATAAGGAAAATAAATCAAGCACTATGGCACGACACGTGTCCAAACAAGACTTATTTACAAAATCAAATAAACGCAAGGGTTGGAGTTCAAAAAGTTCATCTATCCATGTGGCACAAGGGACGTCTAAGATTCATCTTCATATCTGATCTGACGGTTGTGCATGGGAGCCAGGGGATGAAGTAGATCCGATCTGGAGCAGCATATCAATGGTCGGAGTTTGGGGATTTTTAGATTGTCCTTATTGAAATCGGGGCTCGCATTCTTGATCGGACGGATGCAAGCGCTGTTGTATGAACTGGTATGAAGGTTGACTCTGGTTAACTTCATGAAGGATATGGTAAGATCCTTAAGCGCAACACGGAAGCATGAGGATCGCATCGTATGTGATCGGGAGCGACTAGTCGCACTAGTTGCTCGAGGAAGTGGAAATTAAAAAAAATTCATGCGATGAAACCACATGATCCAAGAACACTTTTCAGATCATTTCATCTAAACCACAAACAAGTATTAGGGTGACCTCTTGAAGCGTGCTTGCAATCGAGTCTCTAAACGAAGAGACCTCTTGTCTCAAGTTCGATCTGACGGAGAAGACGCTTGCGAGCACAGAACCAACGAAGAGAGGTTACGAGCGGAGGCCCTACTCTATTATAAGCTCGGACAAACATCTTTCTCACGGCTTCGCCACCTTCGCACACTCTCACCCTTCGGCGCTTAGCCCTCCATCCTGACCTCCGTCAACCGGCTTCCGGCAGGAACCCTCTATAATAGGCTTCGGTCTCTTCCGCGAGAAAGAAGCTAGGCTATGAGGATTTGACCATCACTCTTCCCTCCTTCAAAGAGTCTTAGGGAAGGAGAGAAACATGTGCTTCTCGCAATCCATGTTGATGATCCATGCAGTAGATCTCCTGATCTTGACACACAAGATCCGGCGACTTTTTCATGAGCGAGGCGCACCGAAGGAGACGTAGATCCACGAGCAAACGATCGGGCAACATAACGACGATGCTGCAGCAATGGAGATTCTCTCTAGGGCATCCATGGTGGATGGCCATATGAGAAAGAGAGGGCGTGTAGAGAGAGAGAGAAACTTATGTTCTCATTAGCATATGAAGAGCAAGGGATGCCCTTCTATTTATAATATTTTAGGATCCATGGATCTCAATCCATGGGCAACACAAATCTAATGGCTGTCATTGATTTGTATTTCTTTTAATGGCTAAGATTTGTGTTGGTAAAAATCAACAACAATTAATTTAATTTAGATTAAATCTATATTGATAAATCAATATAAATCAATACCAAATTAAATCAAGCAAACATGGAGATTATTGGATTGAGATTTCATCACACCAAGTTGATTGGTGGGATGGCCACCAATTTCCATATTGGAGATGGTAGCCGTCCACCATATCTCATGGTGGATGAAATCTCATGCAATCTCATGAGATTGCATCAATCCTTGGAAATCTCCATGATATTACAACAACTCTTGTTGTAATTTATTCTATAAAAATAATTCACAATTATTTTGAGAATATTGCAATCTTGCCATTGGAAATTTGTGAAACACATTCACAACCCAAAATAAAATATAAATTACATTTTCAATTTAATGTCCAATGTGAATCCAATTCATATCAACATTTAATTAAAAAATGTAAATTACAAATTGCTCTCTCTTATTTATTATAAATCATATTTATAATGTATATGATTAATATGGATAGTGCTATCCACATTATTCATATCCATGATAATTAAATCACATTTAATCATCTTGGATCTCTATTCTCATGTGCCCAAATAATGTGAATCATATTCATATTATTTACGTCTTTGATAATTAAATTACATTTAATTATCTAAGATAACTCTCTTTAAAATATGAATTAAATTCATATTATTCATGATAATTAAATTACATTTAATTATCCATTTTCTCAGTGCTCGGATACATATATTAACAATGAAATTTTCATGAATTCTTTCAAGGATAATGCACTTTCTCTGCGAATACTTGGAGATAAGGATAGGACGATTGTATTATTCCACGTATAGTGACTTGGATATTGAGATCATATCTCAAATCCAGATCTCGGGACTCCCATAGATGCTTGATTAAATTAAGGCCGTAAATCTAATCTTATCATTGCATCCGAATCACATTCAGATTAATGTCCAACATTTGGACTAAGATCAGATTACTTCTCTACTGAGAGGAGTCCCTAAAATCCAGACCTGTTTCATCACTCCCTAGGAATGGAAGCGTCATGGTTATACAACCGTTTATGATAACATCACCCTCAGGTATCCCCAATACATGTACATCCTGCATACTAGAAGACTCAGAATAAACCTGAAGTATAAGATCAATTTTTCATTGTCTACTTCAGAGTTTCATCATTAAGTTTCTCATTTGACTATTGGAAGATGGTATCGATCATATACTTTCCAAAAGCATATATCATACCCAGGTGTTGATCATATACTTTCCAAAAGTATATATCAAACCTACAAATTCAATCAAGCTTCCAAAGCGAGATGACCGTGCACGGAATTTGATTCTTCCCAATATCTCATGAGTGAGCTCATGTCTTCTGGTTCAATAGCCAAACCTGTAGGATCCCTTTGAGAGATCGTATTACTCATATGCCCTCATATGCACACCAACGCGCCGGTGTATAGACCTTGATTAGGTCATCAACCTATTGGTCTGCCAAATATACATACTCAGACATATAGTAACACATCTATCTCCGGTCAGAGGATGCGTGCATATATTGTGACAGCATATGTCATAGGACTTTGGTTATCTCGATCTCTTTAAGTCATCTCTTTGACCTAACTAATCTGACACCTCCGAATCTCTATTCCCATGCAGAGGACCTGTATCAAGAGGTCGGTCAGATATCAGCCTAAATGAGAAAGGATTGTCATCTCCTACTCAGGCTGGAGATCATCTCTTAACAATCATTTGACGGTGCTTGATGAGTCCTCAATCTAACTCTCTAGATATTCATCCAAGCACCAGCCTCTATGATTCAATAATTGAATCAACATCAAGATGGCAATGGTATATAACCCTAATTGTACTAAGGGACCTATTATGAAAATTTGTTATTCTTCATTTCAGATCAAGGAATGATATTCACAATAACATTTATTGCATAATGGCTCGTCGTGGGCTCGCATTTCCAACAATCTCCCACTAGCCCAAAGAGCCATTAATGGGATAACCATTTAAACATGCATTCATGTGACAATCATAGGCTATTTAGAAAAATATCTAGGTATGTTGATCAGTCACTCTGTTCATGAGAGTCCACGCCAAGTCCTTTTACGGCACACATATATCTCCGAGTAACAGTTCTCGCATTCATTGTGAAAATCGCATCTTATGCAACCAATACTCAACATTATTAGTTATAGTGTCATTGACACTACAACTCAATAATCATTTAAACAGTATTTAATTTCTATCATTCTTATTAGAATACCCCTAATCCTGAAGATCTCTATCTACGCAGTTAAGAACTTTTAGATCACTATCTATAAAGTCTTAATTTCTTGAAGATAAGACTTTGAGATCACTATCTCAAAAGTTTTGCCCTCTACGAAGATATTGTTATTACTGCAATCAAGTATTTTATCAACATAGTAGGATTAGTAACGGTTTACTACTCCCACTGCATGGTAGACATCTGGCTTTTGTACACATCTAGCATACATCCGGCTTCTCAGAACTGATGCACAAGGGCAAGCAGTTTTAGCATTCACATCCTCAACTCTTTGAGGCGCTATCCCTTTAGATAGGTTAGTACCATATCTTGAGGGAAAGAAGCCTTTCTTGTAATTTTCCAGAAAATGGAAATGTCCAAGGTGTACCATTAATGTGACGATCCCAATATCCTCTTTTCTTTGCTTCTGAACAACTTCAGAACTAAGATCTAAGAGGTATCCTTGAGATTATATCTCAAGATATGGAATAGCCAGTCTATAAAACACTTATTATCATCCTTATATCATTCTAAATGATTAGGATATTATCTACATTTAGCACGATGAACACAATGGCACTCCTACTAAGCTTCACACGGTTCATCAAGATTCTATTTGAAATCATAACATTTATAATTTCATCAAATCTTATGTTCCAACTAGAAGAATCTTATTTGACTCCAAAGATGGAGTTCTTTAGCTTACACACATTGATTTCTTCAATCATGAAGACCTGGGACTATTTAATGTGAATATCCTCAGAGAGGTATTCATAGAGAATTGCAATATTGACTTCCATCTCGAAGATGTCAATGTCAAGTTGTGTATCTATGGTTAGCAATATTCTGATGGGTTAAAGCAAGGTCACTGGAGAGCAAGTCACATCGCAAGCGATGTCTTCTCTTCGGTGTGCAGCTCATGGCTACGAACCGTGCTTTGAAGGTCTCTACCTTTTCATCGAGTTCCCTCTTTCTCTTGAAGAACCATTTACACCTTAATGGGTTTTACCCATATAGGTGGATCCTCGAGGGTCCATATACAACACTTGTATATGAAGTCTAATTTAGACTCCATTGCTAACATTCATCTTTCCATGTCATGATCTTTAGAAGCTTCATCGTATGAAGTTAGATCATTGTTATATTCAACTGACACATGGAATCCATCTTCAAACTTATTTGAAGAGGTATTAGTATTTCATCTTTAATTGTCCTTTTAGTTTCCAATTTTAGGAACCTCATTATCTTCTCAATATTAAATGAGTTCCTTAATTTCATTTTCATCTTGATCCTCAAGAGTCTCATCTTCTAAGAATCACATTCTCATATATGAGATCTTTTAAGAATCTCAAGGTCATAAAGTAGGTATCCAATACCATACTTTATTTTCCTAATGAAGTAGCACTCTCTAGTGCTAGATTCCAGTTCATTTGCATGAAATCTTATTAAGGATATATATTGTAGTCTCTACTACATATATACCTTGGAAACTAATAGATAATTATGTTAATATTCATCATTGATAATATCATGTTACACATGATTTAGTTGTATCTCCATACAACTCCTTTGAGTTTAGGTTTATTAGAAGGAGTGAGATAGAAATGATATTCATATCTCTATAAGGTATTCCGTGAATTCATCTAATAGGTATTGACTACCTAGATTAGATCAAATTCATTTAATCTTCCTTCAAACTTTGGTTCTAAACCAAAATTGTGAAATCTCTGAACATTTCAAAGCTTTCTAAGGTGAAGAGAAGAAATCTCATATCAAAAAATAATCATCTAATGATATCACATATCATCAATGTTTATCATGATATAGATGATCCACATACATCAATGTGTATGAGATCTTGAATACCTCAGCATCTAACACCATTCATATATAAGGGTATATTGGACATTTTCTACTCTTAAATACAATATTCAAGAATGTAAGATTTTGAATTTTCGACCTTCTAAAGTTTCATCTCTTACTAGTCTATTGATCTCATCAACAAACTTATGTCCAAGGTTTCATGCCAGACCATTGTCAAATGATCTTCATCCTGCTATTGATCTTTAAAGGTTTAATTTTCAGGATTAGAAATGTTAATGAACCATTCATTAATTTTCTAATTTAGTAGAGTCCACTACGTTTTAGATTACTATCTGAAATTTCTCCATCATAACTCTTTATGATAGGTCTATTAAAGAATTCATGTTTATTTCCAATACTTAGAAATAAACAATGAGTATATTCTAATATCTAGGTCATGGAGACATTCTCTAAGACTAAGGGCTCTCCCATTGAAATTATGAAGTCTACAAATCAAATAGAGATTGTTGCAACAATTGCATCAATATCCATGTGGATGACTATTAAACCTTAAAATCAAATTTTATAGTCTTCTAATGCATATGCAACCAATTGCAAGTGTTATCAGAACAATAAGATACTATTACTAGATTTTGATCTTATCAAATAAGAAAGTTAATTTCAATGATTATATGTAGATGTAGATTTTTCTGATGCAACAATTGGATCCTTCTCTAAGGATCCTAGATAGACAAGATAGTCACACTATCAATACATCAGCTTATTGCAGTATTGGCATTCATCCAACTATTTGGATGTCATATGGAAGACACAGAAGTATAGTCAACTCTTTGACTTTCCTTTTTACTTAGGTCCAACCCGTGCTTCCACTGCACTCCCTTTATCTTAAATAACCATTGCTTGAGACGAAGGATCTCTTATGCTGAATTCAAAAGATTTGAATATAAGAACATTTCAACATTTGTACATGCTTCATTCAATTCATACAATATGAATATTCTGAAGCTTCATGAATGACTAGAGTATAGATAGTAGAATGATGACACTCATCATATCTACATCCATCTAAACTCTTAAAACATTGGTTCAGGTAGGTACTCAAACAATTTGAATACAGCATATCTTATAGAGCCACCATTCTACATGATGCAGAGAACCATGTCATTCATGATTAAATATCGAGAGCAAATATGCATGCCAAAATTTCTTATTAGATTTTATAAGGATTATTTGACAATTACGATCATCATTGACATGTCACTTCTAAAGTACATTTGATGAGAGATCAAGACTATAGAGACATACAAACCCTAGGGTTGTAGTCCTATTGTCTATTTATATGTCACTCCTCATTATTATGAGAAAACTTGCACATCGCAACCACATACAATATGTGTCCAACTACAAGTACAATATCTTAATCATGGATCCAATCCATGATATATTACTGGTTATTATTGAGTATAATATTGAGTGGGTTTAATGAAGAATTATCTGAAATAAGAAATTTGCATAAGTATATATATTTATATATACATATTTTACTTCTATTTAGGAATTTTTATATCAAAGTTGTCTTACCTTGTCAACAATGAAAGTTCATTCCCTTAATCACTTTCAATGTAAGAGATATACTTACCAATATATCTCAAGCAAGATCTGGGATCTCCTTCCTTATCTTTATCACATCCCAATAATATGAGAACTTGTAACTCGGATAAAAAGAGGAGGGAACACATTCCACCTTGCAAGTCCAACTTGCATGTCCCAATTCGGTCTTTAACACACGGGACCACCACCCCTAAGGTATTGTTGACCCGTTATTAATTTCACCAACCGTCAACAAGAATTCAACTCGGTATGTGCAATCCAATATCTCCCCAATAATATGAGGACACGATATTGGGTTCACTACGCATACGTCCTTACTCTTTCGAGAAGCGAACAGCCCGATCCAGATGCGCTTTCATACATGAGCTGTCACTTCAGACATGCGTCTCCTACATACAATCCATGGCGACGGAATCCTCCGCCTTGACGGGAGACCATGGATGTCACTTATGTGATCCTCCATATCATATTCAAATTCTAATTAATCATCATGAATCATATTCATTATGTTTAATTCTTCCAAGGGAAATAACATCTCTATTCGTAATAGAGTATTTTAATTTTAATTGGATTCCAATTAATCTATCATATTAAATTAATGATCTGATTAATATCCAACAAACAATCTTTATTATTACTTGAATTATGGTATTATCTCAAATACGTATTATTCTGAATTTTAATAATTAGAAAAATACCCGTGATCTCTCATGAATTATCAAGTCCCTACGCGCTGTCATGGTCAGTACCGACGCGAGTGGGACAGACCGCACATGGTGCAACTTGCTACCCCAATGCTCCCCAACTAGACACCATATCCACCTCGGGAAAAGATAATGCCAAATTGATCATTGTGTACTTGAGATTATAATCGGTTCTTCAACCGAAGTTATACCATATAATAATAATCAAAATAATTTTGATTAACAATATAAGGAGTTTTGCTAAACAAATCTCCAATCCTATTCAAGCAAATATATTTGTTGGAATGTAGATCATGTAGATCAAGTAACCAATTTGTGATTTAGATCACATCTAATCAAATATTGGTTAAGGCAATGTCATTTAAGGAAATAATTATCATCAAGTATTTTACAAAAAATTATCCATAAATATTCTAGAAAATTAAACAATTTCATTTCACTAATTGATTAAATGACAATCACAAGGTTCTTGATTAGGAAAGTAATTTCCAGCAGTGACCCCTACTTACTAAAATTAGCATATCTCAATCAATTTAAATCCAAATTAAGCAAAGTAAGTTTCCAAATTTTTCTAATTTGATTTACAACAGAATATAAGTAATTTGCACGCATTTCAAGGCATTTCAAATCCGTAATTGACTCTTTAATTACGCTAAGATACGCAGTCCCCGAAACAGTGGATATATGTTCACTAATTTGATCATAACTTGAGCAAACGGATTTGAAATAATGCAAACTCAAATCCCATAGTTTTCTTATTTAATGTGGAAAAAAATTCAGGTTTTATTTTTGTGTTTAAACAATTCAAATATGGCTGAAAATAATCACAAAACAGAGATGCGAAAATGAAATGTGATAAAACTTTTGCAACCCTAACGAACCCAAGTCGGCTTAGGTTTATGGATCGTATCTGAAACCTTCAACCTGGATCTGATATCACTTGAAGGATATGGTAAGATCCTTAAGATCATCATGGAAGCATGAGGATCACATCGTATGCGATAGGGAGTGACTAGTCACACTAGTTGCTCGAGGTAGCGGAAATTAAAAAAAAATCATGCGATGAAAACACATGATCCGAGAACACTTCTCGGATCATTTCATCTAAACCACAAACAAGTATCAGGGTTACCTCTTGAAGCGTGGTTGCGATCGAGTCTCTAAATAAAGAGACCTCCGCTCTCATGCCCGATCGGACGAAGGAGACGCTTGCGAGCGTGTTGATGAAACAAGTACTTCTCGCAATCCATGTGTATGATCCAAGCGGCGTATCTCCTGATCTCGACACACGAGATCCGATGTCTTCTTCACGAGCGAGGCGCACCGAAAGAGGAAAAAGGTCCACGAGCAAATGATCGGGAAGCGTAACGACGATGTTGCACCAATGGAGATTCTCTCTAGGGCATCCATGGTAGACGACCATATGAGAGAGAGAGAGTGGGCGTGTAGAGATAAAGATAGAGAGAGACTTATTGTTCTAATTAGCATATGAAGAGCAAGGGGTGCTCTTCTATTTATAATATTTTGGGATCCATGGATCTCAATCCATGGGCAACACAAATCCAATGGCTCTCATTGATTTGTGCTTCTTTTAATGGCTAAGATTTGTGTTGGTAAAAGCCAACAACAATTAATTTAATTTAGATTAAATCTATATCGATAAATCAATATACATCAATCCCAAATTAAATAAATCAAACATGGAGATTATTGGATTGAGATTTCAACACACCAAGTTGATTGGTGGGAAGGCTACAATTTCCATATAGGAGATGGTAGCCATCCACCATATCTCATGTTGGATGAAGTCTCATGCAATCTCATGAGGTATCATCAATCCTTGGAAATCTCCATGATATTACAACAACTCTTGTTGTAAATTATTCTACAATAATAACTCACAATTATTTTGAGAATATTGCAATCTTGCCATTAGAAATTTGTGAAACACATTCACAACCCAAAATAAAATGTAAATTACATTTTCAATTTAATGTTCAATGTGAATCCCTTTCATATTAACATTTAATTAATAAATTTAAATTACAAATTGCTCACTCAAATATATTATAAATCACATTATAATATATATGATTAATATGTATAGTGTTATCCACATTATTCATATCCATGATAATTAAATCACATTTAATCATCTTGGATCTCTATTCTCATGTACCCAAATAATGTGAATCATATTCATATTATTTTCATCTTTCTTTATTAAATCACATTTAATTATCTAATATAACTCTCTTTATAATATTAATCAACTTCATATTATTCATGATAATTAAATCACATTTAATTTACCATTTTCTCAATGCTCGGATACATATATCAACAATGAAATTATCCTGAACTCTTTCGAGGATAATACGCTTTCTCTGCAAATACTTGGAGATAAGGATAGGGAGATTGTATTGTTCCACGTATAGTGACTTGGATATTGAGATCATGTCTCAAATCTAGATCTTGGACGTCCCATAGATGCTTGATTAAATAAAGATCGCAAATCTAATCTTATCATTGCATATGAATCACATTTAGATCAATGTCCAACATTTGGACTAAGATCAAATTACTTCTCTACTGAGAGGAGTCACTAAAATCCAGACCCGTTTCATCACTCCCTAAGAATGGAAGAGTCATGGTTATACAACCGTTTATGATCACATCAACCTCAGGTATTCCTAATACCTGTACATCCTGCATACTGGAAGACTTAGAATAAACCTGAAGTATAATATCAATTTTTCACTGTCTACTTCAGAGTTTCATCATTAAGTTTCTCATTTGACTATTGGGAGTTGATATCGATCATATACTTTCCAAAAGCATATATCATACCAAGGTGTTGATCATATACTTTCGAAAAATATTTATCAAACTTACAAATTCAATCAAGCTTCCAAAGTGAGATGATTGTGCATGAAATTTGATTCTTCCCAATATCTCATGAGTGAGCTCATGTCTTCCGGTTCAGTAACCGAACCTGTATGATCCCTTTAAGAGATCATATTACTCATATGCCCTAGTATGCACACCAGCGCGCCAGTGTATAGACCTTGATTAGGTCATCAACCTATTGGTCTGCGAAATGTACATACTCAGACATATAGTAACACATCTGTCTCTGATCAGAGGATACGTGCCTATAGCGTAACAGAATACATCATAGGACTTTGATTATCTCTATCTCATTAAGTCAACTCTTTTACCTAACTAATCTGACACCTCCGAATCTCTATTCCTATGCAGAGGACCTGTATCAAGAGGTCGGTCAGATATCAGCCTAAATGAGAAAGGATTGCCATCTCCTACTCAGGCTGGAGATCATCTCTTAACAATCATTTGACGGTGCTTGATGAGTCCTCAATCTAACTCTTTAGATATTCATCCAAGCACCAACTTCTATGATTCAATAACTGAATCATCAGTTGTATAATCATCAAGATGGCCATGGTACATAACCCTAATTGTACTAAGGGACCTATTATGCAAATTGGTTATTCTTCATTTCAGATCAGAGAATGATATTCACAATAACATTTATTGCATAATGGCTTGTTGTGGGCTCGCATGTCCAATACTTCAATCGTCCACAAATCGGTCGATCTACATTGTGAGCACCTTCAGATTATTTGAAGAGGTTTCTGCGGTGCTTCTTCATCTATTGAATGTTCTTCGAAGGCTCAAAGATGCCGGAAGGAAGATTTTGAGCCTTAGGCGGTCGGCGTATGAAGTTGAGCTCCAAGATCTAGATCTGATGCTCTAAATTGATCCATGTCCCTGCAGGTATGCTTATTGCTCGGTGGAGATAACTCCGACCATCAGTATTAGCATAAAAAGAAAGGAAATGGAAGTGAATGGCGTCTCCAGCGAAATATGATCGGAAGGGGGACTAATCACTCATATCTGAAGTGATCTAAGGGTGGAAAGGATGTAGAGGAAGATGAAGAAAGTCTGATGAATGTGTTGTGATGTTCAGATGATGGATTAGATGATCAGAGAGCTCCAATCGTGCATATCGGAGCTCGGGAGAAGATGATATGATCTATGCTAAATAAGGAATTAAAACTCGAATTTAAAAAGTGTATTGACTAGAAAATTATCTATGATTACCTAACGGTGGAGTTATGGTGGTCGTAGCCTCGATTCACAGTGATAAGCAAAGAAGTGTCGATGCAGCTGGTAGAGCTCTGGCCACGTGCTGGATCACAATTCGTAAGCCAAATGGGCGCGCTCCCAATTGCAGAGACAAAGCCCTATCATAACCACTCCCTCTAAAACTCGATCTTAGATGCTAAAGAGGTGTAAAATGGATCGGTGTGCTAGAGATTTGGAGGGGGGTTTATAGAATTTATGGAGCAGTGAAAATCGAAAAGAAAATGCACGTGAAGTTAGGTAATCGATGAAAATTATTAAACAAACGAGCTAAAAGATTATTTGGGTAGCAAAGAAGGAATCGAGGCAGATTGATGCACGGATCAGACTCGAAAAAGTCGATAAGTGGTTCCGGCGAAGCAAGATATAGGGCGGCTGGAGGAAGAGGGGGTTGACCTGGGTCAACAGAACCAAGTCCACCAATGGTAGGCGGGTCCTAATAGGACAAAGTCCACTAAAGGACAAAACCCAGTAAAATGTAAAAAAATTGTAGATAAAGTAATAAATAAATTTAAGTAAAAATATTATATGAAAAAATTATTGGAATTAAATAAAGTCAATTTAGGTGATTTTTAATAAATTAATTACAAAGGTTAAAATAAATATTAATCTTTATTTATACGTATTTATACATATATATGCAATACAATGATTTTTAATAAATTATGTTTCCAAATAATTATAAAATTTATAACTTTATTTATTTACAATATTTTATAAGGATTTTATTCATATTTTTCTTCTATTTTTATGAAAAGATTTATTATATTAAATAAATAGATATATTTACAATATACATAGTGATACATAATACAATATGTACAATAATTGATTCTTAAAAATTTGATTTTTGTAATTTTTACATTATTTATATAAAATATAATATTTAGAATTATTTAAAAATGCAATATGAACAAATATATACATAAAAGTAATGTATTCACATAATATAAAGTACACGCACTATATACAACACACTCCAAAAGCCACATTTTGCATATTAACTCCGATTTTAATGAAACCCTTTCCATTTTTAACCTTAATTTATTTAAAGTACAATATAAGTGAGTTATATTTATTTTGAGCTTTATGGAGAAGTTATGGGTCTAACAAGTTTGGCTTTGTGGCTTTTTCAAAGTGTCATTATTTACACAATGTACAATGAATCTCTTGTAATTTTTTTAAATATTTAATTTTTATTTTTTTAAAAAATAAAAATAAGAAAAATGGGGCAAGAGGAGCCAAGTTAGCTACTTTAGGAGCAACTCCATTTTACCCTTATATAATATCATTATTAGTATATATATATTTTGAAAATAAAAATGAAATTAAAACTTGCATAATTAAAAAGAAAATTGTAATTATAATTATAAAAATATAAATTATAAAATATTTAAAAATATAAAAAAATAAATAAAATTTAAAGCCCACATAAACATTATAAAAAGAGGAAAATAACAAAAAAGATATATACACAAAAATTATTTTTAATTAGCAACAATTATTAATAATTAAACTATCCATTATTTGTTCTCTATGGTTCGACCTTTATTGCTTGTCATTATACACATTCTTGTAGCGTTATAATAAAATTTAGTTCACATCTGCATTTATATGATTAATATAGTATCCATTGTGGATTGATTGTTGTTGATTCAACTGGATTAGGTATTGCGTGTCGTGAGAGCGGCTGATACAACGATTGTTGGATCTGACTTGTCAGACACCGCAGGTCCTCTAAGATCGGATCTTTGTACCTAGTCTGAGCGTTTATATATAGACGTTTCTTTTTTATTTTCATTTTATATCTTTCCTAATAGTTGTATATCTATTCTAATCCAACTCTTGTTTGACTTCTCTACGAGGGCCCGCATAGCAAGGTAGACTTCTTAGAATGACCTAAGCAACCTCGTGAAGTGGAGGTCAGCTTTTCTGATATAGCCGACTAGAGAGAGCAGGAAGAAGACCATAAGAGAAAGGATTAGATTAGAAAAATTAGCATAATTTCTATTAAATGAGTGAGAGAGAGATATTTTGATAATTGTAATAAGGGATTCTTACTCCCACGAACCCTATAAACTTTTCCAAATATCTCCTCGACCTTTGAAACAACCTAATTCCCCCCTCGACCTCGTAAACTTGCCCCGTCTTACCCTAAGACCCCTACCGTTAATATGACTTATCATGAGTCAACTTGCATGGGTTTAAGTTGAGTTAATCCAACCAAACCAAAATGAATGGTGGATTATAGTTTAATCTCTCCTCCCTCTCTCCTCCTTTCTCTTCCCCTTCTTCCCTCTAATGTCAGCCTTCATGTTGCTACACCTCCCCCACGAGAAATCCAAAGAAAAACACCTTTCCTGTGTCTCATCTACACGCTGAAGGTCCGGCCTCCAAGACGACTCTGGAGGTGGCAAAGATGACAATGTCATGTCTCATCAAGAAGCTAAAGGCATTGATGGGGTCGGAGGATGCCACAACGTGGATTGTCTACGAGCTACGATAAGGGGGTAGAGGCAGCGAAGCAAGGGGAGGAGGAGGATGCGACTAGAGGTAGTCAGGGGTGGAGAAAGGGGAGGAGGTGACTGGGGCAAATTAAGGTGAGGAGAGGAGGAGGTGGAGGGGGAAGAGGCAGATTACTAGGGGGAGGAGGAGCAAGCCGATAGTGGAGGAGCAAGGGGAGGAGGCAACTCGGGGCAGAGCAAGGTGAGGGGAGGAGGAGATGGTGGGGGATGAAGCAGAGGACCAAGGGGAGGTGGAGGAGGAGGTGCGGGCAAAGCAAGGTGAGGTGAGAAGGTGGTGGTGGGGGCGGAGGAGCAAGGGGAGGAGGAGGAGGCGATTGGGGGTGGAGCAAGGGGAGGAGGTGGCTAGGGGCAGAGCAAGGAGAGGAGGTGATTGGGTGCGGAACAAGGTGAGGGAGGAGGAGGTGGACGAGGTGGTGTACGAAGGGAGAAGGAGGAGGTGGTGCAGGGGAGGGCTTTGAGCTCAAGGGCAGCACAAGGGACGTCGACGACGATGCATGGGAGGATGGGCGCCTCACCAAAGATGGGATTTGCAAAAGAGACCAGAGGATTCGATCTGCAAGAGAGGATGGAGGATCGATTGATTCACATGGGAGGGAGATGGCAACACCTTTGGATAGTGGGAGTGAAAGGGTATGGCTTTCTAGATCAGGGAAGCGTGGTCGAGGATGGCACAAAAGAGGTTGAGGGTGGTGTGGAGGAGGTCAGCGGTGGCGCAGGGGAGGGCTGGGAGGTCGAGGAAAACGTAGGGGAGGTGGAGGAGAAGGGAATGTAAGGAAGAGGGTTAGGTAAGAAGAGGGATGACATTTTGTAAATTTGTTAAATAAAGATGGTAATATGCAACACTTTTTAATAGAATCCAGTTATTTTTAACGGGTGAATGGATGGAGGTTAACCACATGGTCTTTAAGGTAAGGTTTGCAAGTTTATAGGGTCGAGGGGGGAATTAGGTTGTTTCAAAGGTCTAGGGGTAATTGGAAAAGTTTATAGGATTCCTAGAGTAAAAATTCCTTGTAATAATACAAGTTGAGACTCTCTAGATAGTTGGATTGTACACAGGCCTATTTTACCAAGTGTGTGTTCACTTGGTGGCCCGCCTGTTGTTTTATCATGTTTTCTTGCCTTCTGCACTTTATTCCTCTCTATTTATCTACATGTTTATTTTTGTTTTACATGATTTGAGTTTTTCTGACTTTCTTTTCCTTTGTTTTGTGTTCTTGAAGCCTAGTCTTGATTTTTATTTGGTTGAGCCATGTAGAATTAGGTCCAAGCACTTAATAAACATATGATTCCTGAGTAACTTAGTCAAATTAATAAACATATGATTCCTGAGTAGAAGTTCCTGCTACGACGGTTTTTGTTGCCACACATATATCATAGCTTTATTTTTATGAGTGAATCATCTTGCATGTAAACTACTGGAGTCAGGTGCATACTCCTACCTCTAGCATTTGCATTGATTAATTCATGCACATCGGAATTTTCGATTTCCTCCCTCCTATTTTCTTGGACTTAGGCAGTAAAAGGAAGTGGAAATTTTGTTACACGTTTTCATTTTCAAAAAGACCAAAAAGTGATAATTAATAAAATTGGGGATACTAACTGAACTCGACCCTAAAATGAAACGTAAGGATAAATATCATTGTTTTGGGGAGAGTAACCCACTCATTGTTGCATGTACACTCTTGACCAAGAGAGGCATGTACCTGTAAGGAATAAAGCCCCAAACTCTGGACTTGTGCCTTAAGCGCTTGGGTCAGCTCTTAGGCCATGTTATTGCTGAGAATGCTTGCCTCTAACCTTAGACGAAGTGGTCCGGTGTTTGAGTTGGTGTGATACATCGACTCGAACATAACCACTACAGGAGACTGCACCTATGAGGTTGTAAATAACAATATTGTCACCTAATTCTAAAATAGATAAGATAAAAGATCGTACCTTCATGGTCTTAACAGTATTGAGTTGGTGAATTGAGGGATTTGATTTGTGTTTCTCTTGTGTGCGTTTGATCATTCTACGCATTTGCGCCTTTTTTTGTTCACATACTTACTTGACTACCGTGATCTTCCCGATCCCTGCCTCTTCAAAGCTAAGATGGCTAATTGGAGCAGCTTTTATCTGGACTTCATGGATTTCTCTCATTTTGCTCTAGTTGGTGCATATCCATTTTGTCATGAGGATTATATCCCGGATTTTTTTTCTTTTTGTACATATCCTCCTATGAAACCGCCTATCGAGACGGACCCTCCTCTCGAATGGCCGCTTGAGTAGCCTGCCCACTTTTATTTTCCATATCCATTAGGGCTACCTGCACACCCACAGTGTCAGTAACCGCCTCTACCATCTCCACCACCACAATCATCTTACCCACCATCAACCCCACCTAGTGTTATGATGTTGGATATTCCTCTATTGGACCCACTCTTGGCTACGTGACTCAGTTAGTGGATCAAATGCACAAGAGGATAGAGAACCTCACTGAACTGAATAAGATCCACATTGGAGATTCACCTTCTGGCATATGGGAGTCACAAGAGGCTGTCCATGGTAGAACACCATCACTAAAAATACCAAAAAAGAGCAAAATGTAAAATTTCAAAAAGATAATAATGGGAGACATCTGGCCAGGACAGATTGTGAGGATAGGGTACCCATGTCCCATCCTTTACCTACACATGCACACACCGTAGTTCCCACCACCCTACTGATAAAGAATGACCTTGTACAACCTTTTAATCACCCTTGTGTACAAGTTGATTCCAACCTCTTCCATTAGCAGGAAGAAATAAAAAACTTAGAAAATGTTATCTGATCCCAAAGTGGTAGATGATATTCAGGCTATCATTGAAGCCTCACTTCGTCAAGCCACAGACTTTTCGCTTGCACCCAAGAGGGAGAACAAACATCATAGGATTGAGCACCAC
Organism: Ottelia alismoides; assembly: GCA_037367405.1. NCBI lineage: Eukaryota > Viridiplantae > Streptophyta > Magnoliopsida > Alismatales > Hydrocharitaceae > Ottelia > Ottelia alismoides. Next base: position 704,367 of record JAZKJV010001032.1, on the reverse strand, counting down.
ATTCTTACCATGGCCACTGCCCACTCTATCACCCATTGTTTACCTAATAAGAAAAGGGACACAGGTACACCCTTCATTAGATGCGCCATTTTTTACCATCATTTTGATCACACTCTCCTTGACAATGGCGCATTGATTGATATAATACCCTCCTCACTTGTCGAGACACTCAATCTCGGGTCTCTCAAGAAAACCAAGATGATTTATTAATTCGCTGACGAATCAATAAAGAAGCCGAAGGATATTCTTGAAAATGTTATCATTCAGCTCCATGGCATGAACAACACTATAGACTTCGTTGTATTGCCATGGAGACCTCCACCTCAGTGGAATACACTCCAGTTCATCCTTGGTCAACCTTTCTTTGCTACTGTGATGGGCGTTATTGATTATGGATATGGAGAGATACATTGTCGTTCCCACAATAGAGTGTTGTATTGAGATGGTCACTGCACCTACTACTACCCTTAAACCCACCCCTGATGAGCGTGTACCTTTGTCAGCATCCTTAGAGGATTATGTCCTAGCTGTTTAGTTCAGAGAGGTTTGTTATACCATGGACAATAGTGAGAACCAAGAACGCCTCTTTAAGGGGGAAGACTCAAAAAGCATAGACCTCTGCATTCCTTCCTCTTGTGTGGAGTATGTGTTGATAAGATCCGTAGCATTTACATTGTTGATACTTTACTGTGGAGGGCAGAGAAAGGAGAGACTTTCCAAGCCGAACCTAACTATACTTCTTCCATTAATGAGTTCGTGCCTTTCTGTTTTGAGACCATTAAGGACTTCCTCCACATCGATCCTGATCGAGATTCATCAGCAGTTGACCTCGATATCAACTTGCACCTTGTTAGATCTATTCCTCAGCGGTCATGCAAGAAGGCAAAGATTCTACCTTCTTGAAGACTGTATATTCCTATTGCCTTGTATATATTCCTTGGCATTTCTTTTTTACCATATCACATTTCTCTCATCCACATCGATCTGTGTGTTTGCCTTGCTTAGGATGTGCTTTATCCTTAGTATATGGGAGTTGGATGAGGTGACTGTTCTCTGTTCATTCCGTTTCATCACTCCAGTTGTTGCTTATACTTAGTGATCCCTTACCCTAAGTATAGGGGAATGATGTTACCCATTCTCTCATTTCTATTTTTTGTTTCTTTTGATCCCCTCACTTGTCTCTCAATTTGTTAATAATTCTTTTATAAAGTTAGGGATCTTTTACCCTAAGTATGGTGGGGGGGAGACAAGCTGAGCTGTTGATTTGTTCATTCTAATTGTCAATCATCCTCGCTTTGCGCACAGTCTGTTATATTTAGGATTAGTTGATCCTAAGTATAGGAGGACATTGAGTTTTTATTCTTTTGTTCAATCATTGTAGTATAGACTTTTCTATACTTAGCATGAGTTATGTCTTCCTTTATTGCTCTTTGATTACTATGAGGACATCGTTCAAGTTAAGTGATGGATGTGCATTTCATCATCTTTATTGATTTATTTAAGCTTAAAATCCCTTTTTAAACAAATGTAAATATTAATAAATCATGATTTTTATTATTTCTTTTTCTTTTGTAAATATTGTACACATATCATTGTTTTTATCCTATAATAAATAAATATAGGAAAAATAAATAAAAATTAAGACTATATATGTAATAAATACAAGATGACTCTCACCTCGAGGGATGGTCAAGATTTGACATGACTGATAAGGAATAAAGTAGAGGGAGATAAGGCCACTAGTAGGAAAATAAAGAAAATTAAATTCCATTGATATTGTACAAATTGCACATATACCATTATTTTGTATAGAATTCTTTCTACTATTTTATTTATCATTTAATTCATTCCAAATAATAATGTTTTCTTATTGAAAATATGTAAAAAAATTCACCACTATATCACTATATTATGTCATTCAAGTTTCATGCGAAATAGAGACTCCTACGACCTCTATCTACACAATCACTTTTTAACGGTCGTAGAATTGTTGGAATCAACCCTGTCTGGATGGAGGTTGTAAGAGTCGTTGTGTCACAGGAAACTTGAATTCCATAATATAGAGACATAGTGATGAAAATATTTATTTTTCAAAAAAAATAAAAAATGGAGAAAATGGAGTGGGAGGAGACAATTTAACTCCCCCCAAGGGGCAATCCCATGTGTGTGTGCGTGTGTGTATGTATATATAGAGAGGGAGAGACGGGGAGGAGTATGTGCCCACGGGAATTTCAAATATATATGGGTAAAATGTGTATCTCTAGGGAAGCCAACATAGCTCCCTCCCCCCTAGCACACTTTTGTGTATATTTGGTCGATTTTTTAGAAATACCTCAGGGATTCTGATAACTCAGTGAAATATATTATCATTCAAATTTCATGCAAAAAAAACCTATTAAGCTATTTGTATGGAGAGGTCAATTTTTGCAATTTTGATACCATAAAATTTTAATGGTCTTAACGGAGTGTATATGAATCTCCAATTGCATCAAAAGTTGAATGACATAATATTTTCAGTCAGTGATAAAAAAACCCTCATATATTTTAAAAAAATCAGAATAAGGAAAAAGGGCGAGAGAGCCATGTTAGCTCCCCTCATTGGATAGCCTCATTTTACTTTTATAAATTTGGGTAAAATGAGGCTACCCCAGTGAGGAGCTAAGTTAGCTTCCCTCGTTTATTTTTTAACTTTCTTCCAGTAGTTTTTTAAAACACCAGGTGTTTTAGATCAATTAATATCAACATGGTCTTATTAAAAAAATCAAGTTATTTGAGGTACTTATCCCATCCATCAAGCCTATCAAATTTTAATGGTCTCAGATTGTTGAAATCAGCACCTTCCAGATGGACGTGTTATGAATGTTTGTTTTTTCATGAAATTTGAATTACATATTCCTCTTGTTAATCTAAGTTAATGCACTCATGTGTTTTAAAAAATTAACATAAAAATATTTAAAAACTAGATAGGGGAAGCTAACTTGGCTCCCTTCATGGGGTAGCCACATTTTATCCTCTCTCTCTCTCTCTCTCTATATATATATATATATATATATATATATGATAAAATGGGATTGCCTCATAGAGCGAGCTAACTTGGTTCTCCTTACCCTATTTTTCCCATTTTTTATTTTTTTTGACAAATGAATCATGAAAATTCATCATTATATCCCTATATTTCTTCATTCAAGTTTTGTGTGAAACAGAGACTCCTACAACCTCCATCCAAACGGTCATTTTTTAAAGGTCGTGGAATTGTTGAAAGCGACCTCGTCTGACTGGAGGCCGTAGGAGTCTCTATTTCGCATAAAATTTGAATATCATAATATAGGGATATGGTTATGAAAAACTACAGATGTAGTTTAAAAAAATGAGAAAAATGGGATGGGGTGCCAAGTTTGCTTCCCCAGGGGCAACCTCAATTTACCCATATTTACTTGGTAAAATGGGATTGCCTCTAGGGGTGCTAACTTGTATCGCCCCACCCCCATTTTCTTATTTTTTGGAAAAATACTTCCATAGATTTTCATAATTATATCACTATATTATGTCAACAAAATTTCATGTGAAATAGAGACTCTTATGACCTCCATACAAACAAGGTCGATTCAACAATTATGTGACCGTTAAAAATGATTGTCTAGATGGAGACCGTAGGTGTCTTTATTTCTCATGAAACTTGAATGACATAATATAGGGATATAGTGATGAATTTCCATGGATTCATTTTTCAAAAACATAAAAAAATAGGAAAATAAGATGGGGAGCCAAGTTAGCTCCACAAGGGGGCAACCTTCCCATATACATACATATATATATAGAGAGAGAGAGATGCATACATAAATATATAGAGGGTTGATTGTGTGAGAGCCAAAAAATTATGAGAGAATGAGAGCACTAAATCTGGAACACTAGATTTTGTTCATCTCTCTCCTCCAATCAATAAGGAGAGAGATGAGCAGAATCTAGTGGTCCAGATTTATATATAGAGAGAGAGATGCATACATATATATAAGGTTATGTTGACACGAGATCTTGATGAATCAGATAAATTAATGATATAAATATGTCGTTACTATCCCCAAAAAAACCCATGACAAACAAACAAATTATTTTATTTATGCTACTTATTACATGTATAGCGAACAGGGTCGAACTCAGGAAGGCTACAAATCCCGAGGGTTATTCAATTAATCAAAAATCAATTAAGAGAAAAAAAGGAATCTCAAAGTACAACTATCCTTGGTTTTTGTGATTTTTTATTTTTTTAATTTTTTATTTTTTTATTTCAACTTTTTTGTATTTTCTGATTTTTAAATTTTTAGTGATTTTGATTTTGTAATTTTTTTAATTTTCAAATATCGAACAATATGCACAAGCACAAGAAATATGAACACCAATTTTTTTGTATTTTTTATTATACCAAAGAATGCTCGGAAAAATCCAGAGAAAATTTTTTGGGTTTAAAAGTTTTGAAATGTTTTTGAGAATTTTTATGGAATTTTCAGATGTTTTTCTATTTTTTTAAATAAAACAGTGAGAAAATGCAAAAATGTGTACAGCATGGAGTAATTTGCAACTTAAAAATATTTTAAGTACCCAAAACTCCTAAAAATTATTTTTATGACAAACTACAGGCAAATATCTACAATCACAAACTGAAATCATAATTTTTGGATTTTTGTAGAATTTTTTGGAATTTTTTAATAATTTTGTTTTTTCGTATTTTTTTGGTTTTTATAAAGAGTTAATGCATGAAAATTGGTCAGAAATTAAAAGACATAAAAATACACCTACATTAATTTTTATGGAATTTTTAAGCAATTTTTCAAATTTTTATAAATTTTCAAATGTCACGTAGACAAAATGTCACTGTTTTTTATTATTTAAAAATATCAACATCAACCAAAATTCATGAAAATTTTATACAACGATGAGAACTACAGCAGGAACATACACCTTTTTTTTGGGAATTTTTCGAAAAAAACATTTATTTTGATGAAAAAGAGCATGCAAAGTTTATGTTCTGCAATATTAGGACTAACATGAAATTATTGAAAGTTTTTGCATAAAATGATAAAAAACAAAAACGTTTCAGATAAAAATTGAAAATTACCCAAATGTTTCTGAAGCTCGGGGATATTTCTGCAAATTCGGAAACCCTTGAGGGGCTTTCATGTAAATTTTCCAAATATAATATTCCCACCATTAGGGTTCCTGGCCGTTGTTGTTTTCATTCCCAAAAAGATGAGAGGGGCTTGGCCACCACCCCCTCTCTCCTTCCTCACACGGATGGCATGGCGGTTGCGGGAGAGCACGGAGGTCGGCGGAGCGCAGAGGTCAACGACGGGCGATTCACGCACGAGGCGCGCACAGAAAGCCAATGGTGGTTGTTTTAGATCGGGCCGCGCAGCGCTGAAGGAGGAGGAGTCGCATGGGCCAGGCGGAACTGGAGTCCTCACTAGCGGGCGGCGCGGCCGGAAGCTGGAGAGGCGCGCGTGGCGGTGACGATCTGGCGGAGTCGGGTTAGCGGGCGGCGCGGACGGTGATGATGAGATGGCTAAAGCGCAGGCCTGGAGGGCACCGGGCTGCGAGCCGCCGCGCTGGGAGGAGGGCGCACCACGGAGCAGATCTGGTAGCTGGCGATGGTGGCAGGGGTGGTGACCCTGCTGCCATCTCTCCCTTTTTTGTTTTATTTTTTTAATATTTTTTTGTAATTTTATTTATTTTATAAATAGTGAATGAAAACACTAATAATAAAAAATTTTAAATCCGAAATATTAGAAAAAAGAAAATGAGGAATGTTTTTTTTTATGTTTATATTTTTTGTTGTTTTTTAACGGTCCTGGAAAACAAACGTTAGAAATAAATAAAACAAATGGTTTTTGTATTATTTTTTTATTTTTTTATTTATCTACAACTTGAAAAAATGAACGAGGATCCGGCAGAAATGAGAGATTCGAATCCGATCTCCGGCTACCATACGCGGCCGAAGTTGAGTGATCGTGGACAATAGAAATATAATACGGGGAGATCAAGAACGTGAGATGAAAAATCGAGTTGAAGCGGATCAAAATCGTGATGAATTTTTTAGGATATAGAGAAATGAAATGATGATGAAATCAAAAAGCGACGAAATGGACTACGATTAATCAAAGATAAAAATAAGAAAAATGTGGATCTCACCATAGGAGCGGAAATGGACCTTGATCGCCTCGACAAGGCCGACTCGCTATCACCGGACGGTTTGGAGACTAGGCACCTTTCTCGACAAAATTTTCTCTCTCGGTGATCAGGCTCCTCTCTCTAAAGATTGATCCGGTTGGAATGAGGGAGAAGGAGCCATATAAATAGAAAAGATAGAGATGAAATTTGAATTTTTGAATTTTTTGGTGGAAGAGATAAGAGAGATGAAAATTGAAATGAGATAAATATAAAAGGAGATAAAACTATTTACAAAATTATCTAATTTTTTTGAATTTTCGTCACTTTATTTATTTGAATTAAAAAAATGTTATTTTTTATTTTTTATGGTGGTTAATTAAAAATAGCAACTATATACATATATTATATACATATATGACATTATATACAAGGGTAAATGAGGAAATTAGCTTTTTTGTTTAAAAAAATTATTTTTTATTTGGAATTAATTAGTAAAAATACAATATGTACAAAATACATGGGAAAATTGCACAAACCACCCCGGAAAATCAACTTTTTACTCGTAACTCCAAAAATTATGAAATTACAATCATTTTAAAGATAACTTAATTTATAATCCAATGGAAGTGTGATTGGTTCAATTTGAGTTCATATGGAGCCAGAATCGGTCTTTCAATTAGTGCTTAGTGGATTTTTCAAAGTGTGGTTACTTTTATTCTGTACATAATTGTGCAATTATTTTTATTACTTAGAACACATTTTTATTTACAACTTTGGTTTTGAAAGTTATTTGATTTGAGGTTAATTAATGCAAAAATAAATTAGTGTTAGTTTTATACAGATATACACAAAATAAGTGAGAAGTATTTACAACAACACACACACACAATTTTTTTGGATTTTCTGCTTAAGGACCCTATCTCCCCCTACTTTATTCCTGGCCGATCTGGTCAAGTCTTGACCTTCTTTCGGGATTCGAGTCTGCCTGTATACAGACTTCCTTTTTTATTTTCTTTTCTTTATTTTTCCTTTCTTTCTTTCTTTATTTATTTTAGGTTAACATTTGTAAGAATATGGAGTTAGTGTTATATGTAGGTTTTTTATAAGGGATTTTAAGCTAAAATAAATGAATAAAGATGATGAATCGCAGATTCATCAGGTTGATTGTGTGAGAGCCAAAAAATTATGAGAAAATGAGAGCACTAAATCTGGACCACTAGATTCTGGTCATCTCTCTCCTCCAATCAACAAGGAAAGAGGTGACAAAAATCTAATGGTACATAATCATTGCTCTCATGTTTTCACAATTTTTGGCTCTCACAAGATCAACCCCCCCCCCTCTCTCTCTCTCTCTCTCTCTCTATATATATATATATATATATATATATATGGTAACATTGGGATGTCTTCCAGGGGGAGCTAACTTGGCTCCCCCCGCGCCATTTTGCCTTTTTTTTTGAAAATTTCTTCAATGGATTTTTCATCAATATATCCCTATACTATATCATTCAAGTTTTGCGTGAAACAGAGATTCATACAGCTCCATCTAGACGTGGTCGATTTTAACAATTATATTACCGTTAAAAAAATGATTGTCTATATGGAGGTTGTAGGAATCTATGTTTCGCATGAAACTTGAATAACAAAATAAAAGGATATAGTGATGAAAAATCCACGAATGAAATTTTCAAAAAAAATAAAAAAATGGGTGAAATGGGAGGGCAGCCCCATTTAGCTCATATATATATATATATGAGAAACTTCCGATGAGGTGGACCTTTCCTTGATGCATCGAAAGCAACACCAATTTATATATTTTTTCTATTTATTTTACAATTTCTAACTCCATAAATTTAGTAATAAATATTAACATAATTTGTATATCAAGAAAGATTTTTAAAAATATTATTATAATGGAAAAAAATTATTAGTTACAATATGGATGTTATGTTTTACAAGACAGTATGATCATCATTGTTTTATAATGTGCACTTTATATTTTATGAAATTGTAACACAATTTACAAATTTCATGGTGGCTTTTTAAATCTCTGTAAAGGCACACCTTATTGAAAGCGTTATAAGTATATCGAAAAATGGGGATGCCCCGCTTCATTTTCCAGAATTTTTTAATTTTATCAAAGATAAAGCCATGTACTTTCATCATTATATCCATCTAATATGTCATTCCTATTTTGTCAGAAAAGAGACTCATATGCCTTCCATCTAGAACAGGTAATTTTAACGATCTTGGAATTGTTGTAATCAAATTGTTCTAGATGAATGGCATATGAGTCTATGTTTCGGATGAAATTGAAATGACATATTAGAGGGATATAGTGATTGATGGAAATACATAGCTTTATTTTTGAAAAAATAAAAAAAAGTTGGAAAATGGGCAGGAGCAGCCCCATTGAATGATATATATGTGGTTGATCATGTGAGAGCCAAAATTTGTGAGAGCGAAAATATGTGAGAGCATGAGAGCAGTGATTCTGGACACTAGATTCTATCATCTCTCTCCTTATAGATTTCATGAGGAGAGAGAAGAGCAGATAGTGGTCCAGATTCACTGCTCTCATGCTCTCACAGATTTTGGCTCTCACCGAGTCAGACCTGTGTGTGTGTGTGTGTGTGGAAAAATGGGGTTGTCCCTAGAGGGCAACTGATGAATCCATGATTCAACATCTTTATTCTTTTATTTTAGCTAAAATCATTGGTAAAACACTTTTATATATTTATTAATTATCATTTTTATCATTCATCCTCTATTTTTTAATAATTCATATTTAACATTATTTTTAACCAAAATAAAAGAATAAAGAAGAAAAGAAAAGGGAAGGATGTATTTATGCAATAAATGCAGACTGACCTGAACCTCGAGAGAAGATCAAAACTTGAACTGGTCGACCAGGAATAAAGTAGGAGGAGATATGGTCCATAACTTAAAAAAATCAAGAAAACCAAATCTCACTTGTACATATTCATCATTTTTTCACCTTGTACATATTTTCACCTATTTTATTCATCAATAAAATAACCTCGAATAAAAATGATTCCTTCTTTAAAGTTTTTCATAGTAATATATATTAATTTATAAAAATATCAGACATTTTATTTAACTAATAAATAAATATAATGAACCTAAAAAGTCTAAAAGTCCAACTTCTCGAGTTCATAACTATTTATAGAAACATCCAAATTGACCATACTCACTTTTAAAAGGTTTTTTGTAACTAATACTATTTACTAAAAATATTTAAAAAATCATGGAATAAAATGTGCAAGTTTTGACGTTTGGACCCCTATGTCTATATGTACATTATATATATATAACTTATTTATTTTCTATCTATTTATTTATAACTCAAAATAACTTAATTCTTTTTCTGAAATGTTCATAAAATTCACTAGAAAAAAAATATATTTTAAAAATAACTATAGGAAAATACCAATAAATCTCAAAATCTAAAAGTCGTAAAGCCTAACTTCTGAACCTTATAACTCAATTGTAAGGACTCCGATTTGGGTGCTCACTTTTAAAGTTCATTTTTGTAAAATTATATGTGAAATAAGAGTGGCATTGAAATCAGAGTTAATATGCAAAAAGTAATTTTTGGGACCCTATTAGTATACTTGTATATATGTATATATTGTATATATTTTTATTATTTTTTTTAATTTATTTTTGCATGTATTGTATTTTTAAATGTTCTGTATATATTTTTTATGTAAAAAAATAAAAATAATAAAAATAGAAAATAATCAAAAATAAAATAAAGTATTTATTATATATATTTTATACCTATTAATAAAGGTTTTTATTTATTTTATCTCATTTAATTAAATTATTTTATTTATCAAAATTCATAATAAAATTATTTATTAAATTAGTAACATTATTTATTTTGATAATTTTGTAATTTAAAATCATTTGCTTATTTATTTTTTTGTTCTTTATTTAATATGTTATTCTATCTTTTTCCCTATTTTGTCATTTTCCTCCTCAAATTGAAATAAATGCTCGTTTATCCATTTTCTCCCAAAATTCTAGAGTGAGTCTTTGATCCGATTGACTTGATTTCTTCACCAAAATAAAGCCCACACAACCCTCATTTTCCCCAAAATAAAAGTTGAAAATTTTCGCCTCGTTTTGCTCGCCGAAAATTCATTTGAAATTTCGATTCTCATCCTTTAAATAAGCTTGGAGCTTCTTCCTCCTTCCATCTTTGGCCTCTCATTCCGCCTTTGGTGAGCTCTAGATCTCTATGAGAGTGACAGCAAGCGTGAGTGACGTTGTAGCGAGGATTTGGAATCGTGTGCGCCTCTAATCCGACGAGAAATCACCGTGCTCCGCCTCCGGTGAGCAGAGCTTCCGCGAGTAGCCGCCACGTCGAGGCAACAACCCGAAACTTCTCGGAGCTTCACTCTAGGTTCTTCATTCTAGGTAAGTTCAGATTCCTTCTTCATTTTTAATATGCTTTGATTTTGTAGATTTTCTCTTCAGGCATCCGATTATCCAGATCGAAGGCTCTTGTTCTTCCTCTATCCATTTCCACCACTTCCCCGAACTTCACACCATTTTTAAATCCCAGCACCTTCATGTCTACCTCCCAGACATCTCACCTCCAGCCATGCACGTGGCCGAAGCCTTGGTTCCTTCCCTCACAATCATTGGAACTACATGCTCACTCTCTATTGTTTCTTTTGTAACTGAGCACTTATGCTCGAGTCAGATCGTATAATTGTAGGAACATTGATAGTGAAATCTGGAGAAGTTGCAGCGTATGCATGAATATCAAGTCTGACTCGAGAATAGTCATACCAAGATTCGCATCGAATTTCCTATCAGAGTCCTAGTTGTCTGAGATCGAGAAATCGTGCTTAGAGTTGTAACATGAAGAATATCTTTGTGCCTTCACAGATCACATTCACCCCTGGCGACTTCGATCAGATTATCTGCAACCTCGAGCATTACAAATAAGATCCATCCATTAGGTCGAGATCTGCTGATCTTGAAGCACAAGAATCAACCACTGATATGAACACCATTCTCTGCCACCTTAAAATCACGTTTACCACCTGGAGCCAGAGTCAATGAGACCTTGAATAGCTAGCAGCTTCGAAGCCTCGAAGAACTGACGTATTGCCTTTAGTCATGAAAGCACCAATGTTGCCACCACACCCTTGACTTGCCACACGAGAGTACCACTTCTGAAAGATCAAGCATCACCTGAAGCCCCCAGATCAGTCATCGTATATTGTGAAGTTAGGGAGGAATAAGCAGCTCCCTCCATATTAAACGCAAGTCACACGATCAATACCCGATTGAACGGATCTGATTCGCTCCTCCATCCCACTTCCTAAGAATCACACGTGCACGTGAGAAATTATTCTGTGGATGACTTTCTATTTCACCCTCATATTTATTATATTTGCAAAAAGGTCTTGTTGCATATTAAATCATGTGATCTGCATGCATTCTCTGTGAATATTGTGCAAGTGTCCCTACCTTAATTCTATGTTAATAACTGCAAATAACTTTTCAATAACTATATCAATCCTTGTGTTTGAGATTTAATTTGCTTGTCTATTTTGCATGAAATAAATGTCATAATTGCTCCAAAAAGTATACAAATTTTTGTAGAATCTTACATGTTGCTTTATCTTCCATAGATTTATTTTACAATTTATGATCATTTGCTAATTTTAATATTTCGAAAACTATTAAAAAGTGCCATGTACAGAGTATAATAATTATAAAAAATTTGAAAAATGTTTTAAAAATTCTAAAAAGTTTGTATGTGTCTTTTGCCTTGTTTTTAATTAATGTATAAATTTTGTTTGAAAATCTTTTCTAAAAAATATAAAAATTGAAAAACAGTGACAAACTTTAAAAATACATATAAATTCAAAGAATTTTTTTTAAAAAATACATTTCTGGTATCTATACGAAGCTTAATAAATTCGCTTTTTGTGAAAATTGGTTTTTTGGATTACTAAGATTATTCTATATTTTAAAAATCCAAAAATTGTATTCTCATATTCTGTTTTGCTTAATTTATGTTTTTAATCATTTTGAAAATCCTAAAAAATCTAAAATCTTTGAAAAATGACAAAAGCACTAAAAATCTTCAAAAAAAAACAATATTTTTATTTGAGTTTTTTGGATATTTTTCCTATACTTGAAAAATACAAAAAGATTGACTGCTTATTCCTTTCATTTTCTTTATTCACATTGTTTGAAAATTTTAAAATATAAAAACTTTGCAAAATGAAAAATCATGACAAAAATCAAAGAACATAAAAAAATATAAAAAAAATCTATAAAAATTAAAAATAAAAATAAAAATCCCTAAAAATCCAAGAGTAGTTTGATTTTATTTTACTTTCCTTTGATTTTTCATTGAATTGAATAACCTTCATTTAATAACAGTTGGCTCCTTGTATTCGACCTCGGAACTTGATGAATCCATGATTCATCAACTTTTCTGTCGCATTTTATCTTAAAACCCTTAACAAATGCATGTAAATATTCATTAATTCCCATCTTTTAACAAATCCTTATTCATGCATAAATATTCACTTTTAACCATCAAAATAATGTAAATAAATAAAGAACAAAGAAAAAGAACAAAAGGCAGATTGAATATATGTATATATGTGCAATATGACTTAAAAATATAAATATAACTGTAAGGTATATTTATAGCCTAACCCCTGAGACCAAGTCAGCATGGATTGGTGGACAAACCAATAAGTAGGGGGAAATAAGGAAAGAAAACCATAAAAATAAATTAAGTCACACTCCATACACTTTCCACTATTTATAAAATAAATATAAAATTTCAAAAGTTTTAATTATATCATATATACATATTTTTCACCAAAATCTTTTCCTAAGTATTACTAGAAATGTATATAAAAATATAAAAATAAGTTAAAAATATTACCCTGTATATATACCAAGAAACCCAGCCTATAAATTGTCAAATCTCAACTTCCGAACATCATAACTTCTTCATACGAACTCCAATTTCACTCTACTCACCTTTAAAGTTCATAAAATAATTTTCTCTAATTAATAAAGGTGGTTTCATCGAATTCGGAGTCCGTTTACAAAAAAATCGGTTTTGGGACCAAAAGACAACGGGGTTTGTGGCCTATTTATTTTATATAACACACATTATTTATAGTTTCCTTAATTTTATGATTTCTAAATATTTTTATGATATTGTATTTTAACCCTAATTTATTTCATAATTTTTGGAGCTTATTTATTATTTTTATAAAATCAAAAACACTAAATTACAAGTAAAAATGAATTGTATAACTTATACATGTATTTATTAATATATGTAAACTATTTTATTAAAATCCATAAAAATTCACACCAACCTTATTTATTGTTCTAATAATTAAGAAAATATAAAATTAATTTTTAATTATTTATTTATTAAATTAAAAATCCAAAACCTATTTATATATACATAGTTATTAATATAATATTTATATTTCAAATAATATTTATTATTTATAAAAAGTATATATTCCATAATTAAGATTATTTAATTTTTTACATTTCTTGTATTTATACCTATTTAGAATAACCTTATTTAGTATTTAATATTGAATTTACAAGTAATTAAACCCATCTGGCCAACCAGGTGTTGACACGTGTCAGCACCTGGTTCATCTTCCTCAAGAAGCGGGTAGAACAGAATCTGTTCCAACTAGCTGCCTTCACCTAATTTTCCTGTGCGTATCTTAACTCTTTCCGATGATTTCAGCCCTTGATATTCACCTCCTAACAACCACCAAGCTCGCCTATCACTCGATCAAGCTTGAGGAGCAAGCAAATCATCTATATAAACCCCAAAAGACCCCCAATTCGCAACTAACTCTCCAACCACCTGTAGCTCCAGCTCCAAGTGCCCGACCCCCATCGTTCCAAGCTTTGCTCCGCATGACGTGGAGGTGACAGCTCCGATCAAGCGAGCTCGCGTGGAGGACTGAACATCGGAGGAGGTTCCAAGGTTCTTCTCAGCCTTGCATCGCCACCATCGTGTGCGTCACGCTCCCGTCTAGGTCTCCCATCGAGCACTCTTTCGAGGTAATACACCTTGATCTTCCCAGACCTACTCATTCACTTTCTCATATTCTTTCTCGATCGTCATGCCATGATTAGTATGGTTAATTATCGTGATTAGATCGCCTAATCTACTATCTTACACGCCCAATCAAATTCCAACCCACATCATTTCAAATCTCTTCGATTCACATCTTGTTTTATCAGCTTTTTGAACGTAAGTTTCATCAATGTCTGGAAACCATGTTTTGATCTTGTGAACTCTTAATCCATTGGACGATTCTTCGTGAATCGAGCATGAAATCTTGTTGTTTGCAGATTATTCTTCCATCAGGAGCCATTCCCAAGCATTTGAAAGCCTCTATTATTAAGAACATCAATTTCAAAGATGGTGTAACCACCTGATCATCAGACGCCAGTACAGCAGACCTCCACCTTCGTCGAGTGATAGCCAATGCCTCGAGCCATTTCCGACCGCCATCCACCGTGGGCGGCTCGAGGGGTAGAGGAGCTACCCCTCTAGCCCTGCTGGAGGTCCATTTGCTTCGCCTTTCACCGGAAAGAAATCGGAGAAAAAGCCCTCGTTCGTCAGACTTCTAACCGCTCAAGAACAACTAAAGAACACCCTAAGCTACAGGTTGCTGACACGTGACACGTGCGGAGATGTCAGATCAGCACCATCAACTTCTAATCTAGGCCGTTTATTCTGAACCGATGGAGAATTTGCATCTTCAACCCAGCATGCTTTCAAACTTTAAATCCCACTCCAAAAGGTTTTAAGAATTGCATTTAGGTCCCTCCGTAGGGACCTACATGTAAAACACTTTATTTTATTTACAGAACAGTCCCTGTGAGGACCTAATTGCATAACAATTTTGATATTTTTCTTGCGCTTACACCCCCTGGCTGTAGGGGATTATTTTTGGACCTCGTTTGACCTCATTTTTTGTTGATTTCTTTAGGGTAGTTATGCAACTACCCCAGCAAGATTTTCAAGTATTTTTTCGTGTCTTTTTCTCATGTTTTTGTCATGTATAGTTCTTCAAAAACTGACTCATTTTGTTTTGTTTTCGTGTGTAGCTCGAGCCCATTGCTCGATTTTTTACCTACTATACTATATCACCTATATTTTACATATTTTCCATCTATTATATAATAAATAAATCTTGTGAAAAATATCCCTTTTGAAAACTAAATAAAATCTGAAAAGATTAAAATCAAATAAAAAAAATTAAAATAAAAATTCAGATAAAAATTGTCATGTTTCTTTAATCGCTTTAAGTAGAGGTAAAATAAAATCGCGAAAATATTCTCCTAAAAAAATCAAATCCCTCTATTCTGCCTCCTTGAGTTCGACCCAGGCACACACTTACTTGGATAAAAAATAGTGTACGTTTTCTTTAGAAAACCGAATTTGTTTGATTCGAGTTAAGATCTGTTTCGCGGCTTTTCTACATCGACAACGTTATTTTCTAAAAAGCCACGATCTTATTTTTAACACCTATCAAAATGGCATCGTTGCCGGGGAGGCGTTAGAGTACTTTGCTCTTTTTCAAATTTTTGTGATTTTATTATTTCTCTTTTTTTTGTTTGGTTTTTCGTAGCTTTTCGTATGATTTTTCGTACGGCTTTTTCTCGATCGACTTATTTTTGTTTTCGTAGTTATCTTTCGGCTTTTCTTACGATTTTCTCGACTCTTTTCTCGATTGATTTTGTACAGCTTTTCGTACAACTAATCAAGTTTTGCAGGGCCTGTAGGATCAGTCGGCTTCTTAGGAAGCCGAATCAGTTGAAAGAGCAGAGGATGACTTCTTCTTCACGAGTCGGCTGCAAAGGGCAGACTTAGTTAGTATAATTTTGTAAAAGAGAGAGAAATGGAGAGAAACTGTAAATGAGAGTAAACAACCCCCCCCCCCCATTTTTTTGGGGTCTGATTCACCGGATACCATGTATTCGAGGGATCAGGGCGCCCACCACGGTTTTTCTTGCCTTATCGGTTTTTCCGCGGCTTTTTAGATGTTTGTTTAGGTTTTTCTTTCTATTTGATTGTACCTATGTAGCTAGTCTCAGGACTCGTAACCTAGGTGCATGATTTTAGAAATTTTATAAAAAAAAATCAGTAGACATTTGTTTGAAAAAACCCAAAAAAATACAAAACCACAAAATAAAATCAGGACTGCTAAACATATCTGACCTAAAAAAACTACAATGATTCATCTGTTTTGGGAGAGTAATCCCCGCACATCTTCTCAGAGTGCGCGAGCGAGAGCCGACCCATAAGGTTAGAGCCCAAAATCCAGTATTTCCCGTGAAATACTAATTAGTCCATACACCTGATCACCGTTCCTCAGTGGGTACTCTCGGGTAGCTGGAAATGGTCCGAGTGTACTTAGCAGAGTGGGAGGTTTAGAGGACACTGCACAAGGCTCCGCCCTCAAGTAACACGGGTTGCAGGAAACGGTCCATACTTACTCCCATACTGGCTGAGTGCGAGTGATCTTATGTAAAGACTCGGGCCAGTGTTTCGGAGAAACCATCGGGCATCTATTAGCTCGCTCAGTCTGCGATAATCGGAACTTGTTTGCTAATTACAACCCTAAAACCGACAAGATAAAAGACTGAACTCTTACGGTCTTCATCGGGTTGAGTTGGTGAACACGGGGTTTGCTTTGTGTTTGCTTGTGGGGCGTGAGTTTCTACAGCTTTCGCATTTTTCCATCTCCTTTGAATCGTAAATCGTGCTCTCCCGATCAAAACTCTTGACATAGAGGATGACGTCTCGACGGCTTTTCTGCTCAGACTCCGTGAGCTTTCGGTCGTCCACCGTCAAGCGTACATCTTCACAGGCTCAGTCTGACCCTCCTACCGAGCTGGTCCCATCTGATCTCGAGGAGAGTCAGACCCAGACTCCCTCGCCTCCTGGCCGGAATATTGAGGCAGACCCTTGCCTCAATACATCTAGATCTCCAGCCAATTTTTCACTAAGTTCTTACGAGAGCTTCTCTTTGACAGACGATCAAATGGCTCGCGGCAAAGGACCAACGATAGACGAGAGGCCACCAGCTGGGGAACATCAGGAAGGAAGACCAGATCCCGCAGATGTTACTATAAGGATTCTCGATATGCTTCAACAGATGAATTTACAGATTCAAGAACAATTCAGAGTTCAGAATGAACTGCGGGCAGAAATAGCCACGCTGCGAGCAGGGGTCAGGAACCAGTTACCGCCTGCGGTTCCCGCTACTTTACGGGATGAGTATGACCCGGGAGCTAGAACGTTCCACCATTAGATTCGGCTACCGCCGAATAAAGGGTTATACGAGCTGAGACCGTCCTTTGTTTCACTGCTTCCCAAGTTCTATGGGAATGCCGCAGAGGAGCCGTTTACCTTCTTACAGCAATTCGAGATGATTTGCGGTACGACTTTCTATCCAGGAGTTACGCAGGAGGTTGTACGCCTCAAGGCCTTCCCCTTTGCCTTAGCCGATATGGCTCTTTACTGGCTGAGTCATCTGGAGAGGGAAATCTCTACATGGGACGATCTGAAGTCTACTTTCCTGCGTAAATATTTTCCTCTGGGAAGGACGAACATGATGAGGAGCCAGATCTCTAACTTTACGCAACTTCCGCACGAATCTTTCCATGAGGCATGGGATATATTCAAGGACCTTACGGAGAGATGCCTGCATCATGAGATCCCGATGAAGGTGCTAGTTCAGAACTATTTTGGAGGACTCCAACCGGATATCCAAGGGCTCGTGAGTGCCGCATGTGGCGGCAGCTACTTGAACAAGGACGCCGAGTCAGTTTGGGCCATCTTCGAAGGGATGGCAGAGAATTCGAGAGTCGTGGACTCTACTCGGGCATTTCAGAAAGCCCCGCAGCCACCACATCACCGCGATCACCAAAAGGTGGCTAACATTTCAGACTCTGAATCAAACACCAACATGGGGTACATTAGCGAGAAATTGACGTTGGTGGACGTGATTCAGAAGCAAGTCCAAGACTTACAGCTGCTGTGAGAGTTGGGGAAACTCTCATCTCTACCTCAGCAACTGAGTGATCTTTCGAAGAAGGTGTCTGAGCTCCAACTTCAGTATCAGCAGAGCCAGTCTTCTTCGACCGCACAACCAGCACGGAGGATAGCACCCGCTCCACCCACCCGTCAGATCCATTATGTTCAGAGCGAGTCTGAGATTTCCGCAAATCGATTGGAATGAGGATCAGTCTCATGCCAATCCCGGCCAGATCACCAGCACCGCAGAGATGGAGGTGGAACCGCAAGCCACTCTTGAGATAAACGGGATTTGGTATACTACGATTCAGCAACTGAGTATACCGAATCAGCAGCAGCCGCCGTACGGTCATCCGCAACATGGAAGTCCGCATTTCCAGCACCGTCAGAGCTTCACGCCGCAGCAGTCTCACCCGAATGTCTATCATCAAGGACCACTATCATATCAGCATCCTGCTCACTATTTACAGAATTATCCTTATCAGCAGCCGCAGCAGTCTTCCTCCACACCACAGCAATACTCTCAGCCTTCCACCTCTCAGCAATACACGCCAAGGCAAGAGAGAGGAACAAGACAGGGCCACCACACCGAACCAGAGATGTCTTCACAGGCCCAGCCACTCAACCAGATCATGGACATGCTGAGTACGCTCCAGATTGCACACAAGACTGAGATGGAGCAAGTTAACAGTCGTCTGGATGAGTTAACCGCACCAAAGACCACTCTTCCAGCCCAGTCTCAGATGAACCCAAACAATAAGTGGAGGCATCCAGATCAGGAAAACACTACAGGTAAGATCTCATTTCATTAATTTTTATCTAACTTCATTCGTCTCAGGTGCGGTAGATCACCACAAGCACCTGCTGGAGTAGAAGAGCGGGCACTTGACGAGGAGCACGAGCAAATCCATGAACCGTATGATTCTGAAGCCAAGGAGGAGAACCAACAAGATGATGAGGACCACCCTGCAGACTCGAGAGATGGGAGCGATGCCGACACAGTAGATATGGACACTGGCGAATCAGACGTTGACATCATGCCAGATCAGGTCGAGAATCCCGAGAAAAACATTTCTTCCCCTGTCTGAGAGAGTTTTGTACATAGTTCTGAAACTCTCGATGTACAAGCTAATTCTAATATCAATAAAAATTCTAATTTTCTGACTCCTGATTTTGTTCTTTTTCCCGATGCTCTGTTTGGAAAAGGAAAGAAAAATACCAAAAAGAATGTTGTTTCTCCATAGACTAAACGTTTACTTAAAGATCACATCTTTCTAACGATTCCACTGCACGATGCCTTGGATCATTTTCCTACGCTCAAGAATCAGTTGAGGAACAAATGTACTACACGTAGGAAGAAAAGATCACGAGTTGAGAAGCATATTTTGACCAAGGCAACTTCGTGTGCTATTCGGAACAAGGTACCCAAGAAGAAGAAAGATTCGGGAGCTCATTATGTCACCTGTCAGATTGAAGATGCTACATTCCATCGTACTCTCTTAGATAATGGTTCCTCGATTAATTTGCTTCCAACCTCTTTGCTTGATAAGCTCAAGCTAGGTCCTCTCTACAAATCACGAGCGATACTTCAGTTTGCAGATCGATCTGTAAAGAGACCTAGAGGTGTGCTAAGGAACATTATCGCGACCATTCAGGGCTTGCAATTTCCAGTAGACTTTAATGTCTTAGACATGGCATGCCCTACACAGTTACACCTTGCTCCAATCATTCTCGGGAGACCCTTTTTGCAGACAGCAAGAACACTCTTCGATTATGATGCTGGGAGAGTATCATTCCGCACAGACAATGGAGAGATACACATTGAGATGGAGAGAGGATGTAGCAATCCTAGATCAGTATTGTCATTCACTTCAGAGGACACCAGTCTTGCATAAGATTGCCAGCACATAGATGACACACAGTCTCCTGATCTTGAGAGCGTTTATTTCGATACCCACGATATCTTACACGAGGAAAGGGTAGATCACATGGTACCTGGATCTTCAGATGATTGTTCACATACAGAGATAGATTTCATATCAGATTCAGATGAGCAGTCACCTGCAGTAGATATCTCAATGTCGCAGATTGAAAGTACACATATTACAGCACAAGAGTCAATCGATTACATTGCATAGATCATACAGTATATTCAACGTAGAGAGTCGGATGGTGTAATTCTTACACATATAGACACCTTCTGTAGTCCAACTCCAGAGAGGCATATTTTAGAAAAGAGAGCTATGCTAGGTACAGAGTCCACTTACAGAGGAGGCTCTACTTTTTCAGCCAAGAATCATTATACACATAAAAAGCAGAAAATTCAGTATGATATTGGCTGAAGTGATCTATTTTATACTAGATTCATAATCACCCTTTCACTTCATCTCACCCTGTACAAATGCTTTTGAGCCTTTCAATTCTGGAGATCCACAACACTTGTATATTCTTTGTAGACCACAATCGTCCCCATTTTTTCTCATCGTCTATGCTTAGGATACCAGATCCTAAGTATAGGGGGGATCAATTGACCGCTGATTCATGTTTTATATTTTGTTCTGATTCTTTTGTATAGCCTTTCTTTTTCACAAATCACTGGTCTCCTATTTTTGGCTACACTCTTTTCTATACTTACGATGCCTTATCCTAAGTATAGGGGGAGACCGAGTGATTTCGATGATTTCATATTCTTTTCCTTTTGATCTTTCATTATATATTCTTTTTACTCAGTCATCCCATTTTTGCTCTCCCGTTATACTTACGATGACCTGATCGTAAGTATAGGGGGGGTTGACTGATTTGTACTCTCTATCCTTTTTCACCCACTTTTACTTAGCACGAGTGATGTCCTCCTTTTTCTCTTTTGACGCTACGAGGACATAGCACAAGCTAAGTATAGGGGGTGCGTATATATTGCATATATACTTTTGTCCATAACTCGTACTTTTATGTATTTTCTATATCTATAAAATCCATAAAAAGTAGGTAAGGGTTAATTTAAAATCCATTTATATATCTATTTATTACTTATAAAATCCTTGTAAATAAGTAAAATATGTTTAAAACATGTATTTAAAATCTGTAATTAAAATATGGAATTAAAATTTGTATTTAAAATCCTATTTATTAAAATATGTGTAAAAATCATTCAATCCTTGTAAAAATCCTTTGTAAATAAAATCTATAAAATACATTAGATACTTAAATCGAATAAAATATATCTTGTAAAATACATGTATAAAAACTTGTTTATAAAAGCCATAAAATCCATAAAAAATACAAAGTATTAAAATTCATAAAAATTACAAAATCCTTAAAATCCATAAAAATTAGTAAAATTCAGAAAATATACTTCACAAAAACATGGTTGCATTTGCATTCGCATTTTTCAGAATAAGTTTGATTTCTGGAACTAAGGACTGAGTCTAGTCTAAAGGATGGAGCTTGATTACGGCCTTTAACTTTCATTGCAAGGAGCCTAGTTAGGATCTGGAATTTAGACTCTTCAGGTCTTTTGACTTAAAATCTTTGGGTTCCATAAGACCATATTCGGGAAATCAAGTCATATGTGCTTAAGTAGACTATTTGGTGTCATTCGTACAACTCTACACCAGTACCAATCTTGAACACCTGCACTCTGCACTTAGCTCAACTCGCATGGAGTTACGAAGGGCAGTACATCTTGGTAGTGCGTTTCTATCCTTATCTTTGCGGCATTGACGTCTAAAGATGGGAGAGATTAGGGTTGCGATAGTTGCTTCGTATGAGGGGAGGATCTGCTACACAATTTTTCTAAGACCTCAAAAAAGGGACGGAATAAAAAGATGTTATATCCGTCGAGGCACAAAAAGATGAATGCAGTACAAGCAAATTACAAAGTCAAAGCAATGCAGAAGCCACCAAATAAGACCACAATGGTCCAAGCTTCCACCAAAAATGTCTACACATCTTAGTGGAGACTCAGCTACACCGGTTGAGCTTCACAAGGAGATGCGTCTACACTGGTAGCACTCCACTTCTTTTCTCATTCTTCTACTTTCTCTCTATATTCGATTGTGGACATAGCAGAACTGAACGCAAAAGGGAATACCTCCCTCCCCGAGGAAAGAGTAGCGGGATGAGGAAGCCATAGATGTGTATAGCCAGGATGGACGGTTTCTTCATTTCTCTAAGCAGGAAGAGCTAAATCAATTCACACTGTGCAAGTTGACTTCAAGGACGATAGAGTTTGTGATATAAATAAGTGAGTCTGAACAAGCCGATGAAGTGATCTTGAGTAAGGAATTGTGGAACTTGAGGACTGTTGAGGATAAAATCCTAATCCGAGTTAAGGTTCCGACAAAATGCTTCTTTCAGGCGCGAGTGAGCTCTGTCTTTTGTCTGTTCTCATGAATTGGTTTAGGAAAACAAATTCATTCTAACTTTCTTTCTTTTTCACTTACTTTTCAAATAAGTGTTTGCTAAGGGACTAGCAAGGTTTAAGTATAGGGGGTTGATGAATCCATGATTCATTAACTTTTCTGTCACATTTTGTCTTAAAACCCTTAACAAATGCATGTAAATATTCATTAATTCTCATCTATTAACAAATCCTTATTCATGCATAAATATTCACTTTGAACCATCAAAATCATGTAAATAAATAAAGAACAAAGAAAAAGAACAAAAGGCATATTGAATATATGTATATATGTACAATATGACTTAAAAATATAAATATAACTATAAGGTATATTTATAGCCTAACCCCCAGAGACCGAGTCAGCATGGATTGGTGGACAAAACAATAAGTAGGGGGAGATAAGGAAAGAAAACCATAAAAATAAATTAAGTCACACTCCATACACTTTCCACTATTTATCAAATAAATATAAAATTTCAAATTTTTTTAATTAATTCATATATACATATTTTTCACCAAAATCTTTTCCTAAGTATTACTAAAAATGTATATAAAAATATAAAAATAAGTTAAAATATTACCCTGTATATATACCAAGAAACCCAGACTATAAATTGTCAAAATCTCAACTTCCGAACATCATAACTTCTTCATACAAACT
Organism: Ottelia alismoides; assembly: GCA_037367405.1. Classification (NCBI taxonomy): domain Eukaryota; kingdom Viridiplantae; phylum Streptophyta; class Magnoliopsida; order Alismatales; family Hydrocharitaceae; genus Ottelia; species Ottelia alismoides. The sequence continues at coordinate 681,039 of JAZKJV010001032.1, read as the reverse complement.
CCAATTTCACTCTACTCACCTTTAAAGTTCATTAAATAATATTCTCTAATTTATAAAGGTTGTTTCATCGAATTTGGAGTCCGTTTGCAAAAAATCAGTTTTGGGACCAAAAGACAACTGGGTTTCTAGGCTATTTATTTTATATAACACACATTATTTATAGTTTTCTTAATTTTATAATTTCTAAATATTTTCATGATCTTGTATTTTAACCCTAATTTATTTCATAAATTTTGGAGCTTATTTATTATTTTTATAAAATCAAAAACACTAAATTACAGGTAAAAATGAACTGTATAACTTATACATGTATTTAATAATATATGTAAACTATTTTATTAAAATCCATAAAAATTCACACCAACCTTATTTATTGTTCTAATAATTAAGAAAATAAAAAATTAATTTTTAATTATTTTTTTATTAAATTAAAAATCCAAAACCTATTTATTTATACATAGTTATTAATATAATATTTGTATTTCAAATAATATTTATTATTTATAAAAGTATTTATTCCATAATTAAGATTATTTAATTATTTACATTTCTTGCATTTATACCTAGAATAACATTATTTGGTATTTAATATAGAATTTAAAAGTAATTACCCATCTGGCCAACCAGGTGCTCACACGTGTCAGCACCTGGTTCATCTTCCTCAAGTAGCAGGTAGAACAGAATCTGTTCCAACTAGCTGCCTTCACCTAATTTTCACGTGCGTATATTAACTCTTTCCGATGACTTCAGCCCTTGATATTCACCTCCTAACAACCACCAAGCTCGCGTATCACTCGATCAAGCTTGGGGAGCAAGCAAATCATCTATATAAACCCCTAAAGACCCCCATTCGCAATTAACTCTCCAACCACCTGTAGCTCCAGCTCCAAGTGCCCGACCCCCATCCTTCCGAGCTTCGCTCCGCCTAACATGGAGGTAACAGCTCCGATCAAGTGAGCTCGTGTGGAGGAGGGAACATCGGAGGAGGTTCCAAGGTTCTTCTCAGCCTTGCATCGCCACCATCGTGCACGTCACGCTCCGGTCTAGGTCGCCTGTCGAGCACTCTTTCGAGGTAATACACCTTGATCTTCCCAGACCTTCTCATTCACTTTCTCATATTCTTTCTCGATCACCGTGCCATGATTAGTATGGTTAATTACCGTGATTAGATCGCCTAATCTCCTATCTTACACGCCCAATCGAATTCCAACCCACAGCGTTTCAAATCTCTTTGATTCGCATCTCGTTTTATCAGCTTTTTGAACGCAAGTTTCATCAATGTCTGGAAACCATGTTTTGATCTTGCGAACTCTTAATCCATTGGCCGATTCTTCGTGAATCGAGCACGAAATCTTGTTGTTTGCATATTCTTCTTCCATCAGGAGCCATTCCCAAGCATTTGAAAGCCTCTATTATTAAGAACATCAATTTCAAAGATGGCGTAACCACCTGATCATCATACGCCAGTACATCAGACCTCCACCTTCGTCGAGTGATAGCCAATGCCTCGAGCCATTTCCGACCGCCATCCACCGCGGGCGAGCTCGGGGGGTAGAGGAGCTACCCCTCTGGCCCTGCCGGAGGTCCATTTGCTTCACCTTTCGCTGGAAAGAAATCGGAGAAGAAGCCCTCGTTCGCCAGACTTCCAACTGCTCAAGAACAACTGAAGAACGCCCTAAGCTATAGGTTGCTGACACGTGGCATGCGCAGAGACGTCAGATCAATGCCATCAACTTCTAATCTAGGTCGTTTATTCTGAACAGGTGGAGAATTTGCATCTTTAACCCAACAGGCTTTCAGATTTTAAATCCCGCTCCAAAAGGTTTTTAGAATTGCATTTAGGTCCCTCCGTAGGGACCTAAATGTAAAACACTTTAATTTGTTTATAGAACAGTCCCTGTGAGGACCTAATTGCAGAACAATTTTGATATTTTTCTTGCGCTTACACCCCTGGGTTGTAGGGGATTATTTTTAGACCTCGTTTGACCTCATCTTTTGTTGATTTCTTTAGGGTAGTTACGCAACTACCCCAACAAGATTTTCAAGTATTTTTCTGTGTCTTTTTCTTGCGTCATGTTTTAGTTCTTCGAACTGACTCATTTTGTTTTGTTTTCGTGTCTAGCTCGAGCCCGTTGCTCGGTTTTTTACCTACTATACTATATCACCTATATTTTACCTATATTCCATCTATTATATAATAAATAAATCTTGTTAAAAATATCCCTTTTGAAAATTAAATAAAAATTTGAAAATATTAAAATCAAATAAAAAATTAAAAATAAAAATTCAAATAAAAATTGTCGTGTTTCTTTAATCGCTTTAAGAAAGGTAAAATAAAATCGCGAAAATATTCTCCTAAAAAAATCAAAGCCCTCTATTCTGCCTCCTTGAGTTCGACCCAGGCACACTTACCTGGATAAAAAAATAGTGTAGGTTTTCTTTAGAAAATTGAATTTGTTTGATTTGAGTTAAGATCTGTTTCGCGGCTTTAATACATCAACAACGTTATTTTCTAAAAAGCCGCGATCTGATTTTTAACACCTACTAGAACTATACGAGGTTAATTAACAAGTAGTAAAATAGCATTGTTGCTAGGGAGGTACAACGAGGGTAGTTAGGTTTTCTTTGCCGTCTGCTCTTAGTTTTTGTATACTATGTTTTCTTTTATTTATTTCTTTTATTTAATTTCATGCTTTATTTTAGTTGCTCTTATTTTTCATAACTAGTTATCTGATGCATTTCTTGTTTCATCTTTGTTTTCTACACCGACCGGCAAGAGAAAGCAGATTAGAAGGGGCAGGATGAGTAGAAGATTGTCTCAATTTTTAGATTTTTTCAATCATTTTTTATCCATTTTATTTTTGTAATTAATTTGTAATAATTTTTAACACTTGCCTTTTTTTTGTTTTTTAGAGAGACTCCGGACACTTAACTTTCCGGGGTTTGTTTTACCAAGTAACGATGCACTTGGGGGACCTCACCGTATTTTGTTTTCTTCACTTTATTTTCTTTTGTTTCACATGAATTTTTTTGTACTTGAGCCCCTAGATTTAGGTTTCTATTTGATTGAGCCAGGTAGAATTAGGTCCAAAGCTCCTAATAGATTGTATGTTCCTAAAGAACTCACTTGGACTTAGATAAACAAATCGGTGCTTCATGATAACAGAAAATTCTATTTATGACGGTTCTCACATTCATTTAGATTAGTTTAATTTTTATGCACGGACCATATTTCATGTAGACTGATGGAGCAAGGTACGCCTCTTATCTCATGCATGCATTCATAGCTTTCCCGCACATCGGTTTTCCCACCTTCCTCCCCTTGGTTTCTTTTACTTAAGAATAAGAAGGAAACCAAAAAATTCATTAGAAATTTAATTGAAAATATAAAAAAAGAGAGAAAACCAAAAATTAAAAATGTGGACTGCTAGTTGAACATGACCATAAAATCAAACGTAATTCACTCACATCATTGATTTGGGGAGAGCAACCGCCTCATTGTTTTCAGGTACTTTTCAGACTGAGTGGATGAGGATGTAGCCGCTAAGGACTAGAGCCAAAATCCCTGAACTTTTGCCCTATGCTCATGTACATTACTCATTGGTGTACGGTTTAGATGCAAGCACTCGCCTTCGACCCTTAGCAGAAGTAGTCTTGTCTAAGTTTGGTGTAAACTGTTGTCTTAGCCAGGTTCAACCCTAGGTGACTTCACCCGTGGGTCTGCTTAAGTAATTGCATCATCACTTAACTCAAAAATTGAACAGACAACGACCGAATCTTCTTGGTCATCATTGCATTAAGTTGGTAATATTGGGGGTTTGCATTGTGTTTGCTTGTGCTTTATGTGAGTTGGTTACGATCATCTTCTCTAGATAATTAGCAGTCACCTTCGGTTTCCTTTCGTGTATTCGCTCTATTTTCTTTTCTTTTCACCCTCCATCCCACCCTTATCTGTCTTCTTCCCTCTTCATTCTTGAGTCGTGATGACGGATCGATGTTCTCGTCAGCCGGATCTTATAGCTTCATTTTTTATCCCCACCGTCCACCATGGCTTGAGGTTGGAACTCCAACTAACCTCTCGTCCTTGTCGCTTCTCTCATCTTCTCTTTCTTCACCCCCTCTATTTGTTCCATCTCGTTCCACTTCCGAGTCTTATTGGGCATGATGAGCTAGGAGTTGAGGCCCAATGAGATTACACTGAGCAGATGCGAGATACGAACGACGTATAGCTGGGATAATGGTGCATTCCATAGGCGATCACATAGAGAAGTTGCGAGCTTCAGACGACTACTTGTTGGGATGATGGATGAGCAGCCAAATCATGGAGCGAAGTCAGTTTCTATATTGAGTTCGTTCATTCTAGATTTAGAGTTCATTCAGTTACTGCCAAAGTTTTCAGTGGGAATGCACGAGGAGCCATATTTACATCTTGCTGAGTGTGAGGAGTTTTGTGATTCATGTGCATATTCAGATATCACCTCTAGGGAGTTGAGGTTGATGACCTTCCCTTTCTCACTTCAGACTAGAGCCAAGAGATGGCACAGAGAATTGAGGAGGAAGATTGCTAGATGGGGCGACTGATAAAGAGGGTAGATCAAGCGTCTACTAATCAAACTCAATTAGCGTCGCTGAGGTGACTACTCGACTAGACCCTACTTTAATCAACAATTAACCCACAATCAGATATAAGCAATTAAACCTCAAAATTTTTGGAGTTAAGATTTATTTTAACTCTACAGCAAAATGTGTATAGTGTGTAAGCATGTGTAGAGTGTTGAATACTTGGAGACGAATGGTTTGTGTTTGAAAATGAATGTACATTTATTCAATTATATGTTCATGTCCATGTCTTTGTTGTTTTAGGGGGTTTTAATTTTTAATTTTTTAATTTTATTTTTGATTTTATAAATTTTATATATTATATATCTTTTTTATCTTTTCTTTTTATATTTATAATTATATAATATAGGTATATATAGAGAGATATATGTACAAGATAAGAGAGATATAATATATAGATATATGTATAAATAGTCCAAATATATTAAAGGAGCTGGGAGCCTACACATAGGGGTTTTTTCTTCATGATTTTTGAGTTTTTTTGAAGGAAACCTTAGGGGGATTTTTTTAATATATCCAGGGGAATATGTGTTTCAAGTTTCATGCAAAACAAACATTCCTAACATGTTCATCTAGAAGGGGTCAATTTTAGCAATTCTAAGACCGTTAAATTTGGATAGTCTTGATGAAGATGATAGGAGTCTCGAATTAAGTTGAATTTTGAATGACACCATGGTGATATATAGTGATCTAATTCCCCCAAGGTTTCATTTCAAAAAAATAAAAAAGCTATGAAAAAGTTGAGCCGGGTGTAGGTAGTTACCTACACCCCTGGGTGTAGGTATATATATAGAGATATATGTACAAGATAAGAGAGAGATAGAATATATAGATATATGTATAAATAGTCCAAATATATTAAATATAGTATTTTTGTGCTTTTTTTATATTTTTCTATTTTTTTGCTATTTTTCTGGAATTTTTGCTAATTTTTAAGTATTTTTAATGTCAAAAATGTCCCTAATATGGGATTATATAATAATCCAAAATTAATTTGCGTGTTAAAAATAATAAATATGGTTCAAAATTACCCAAATTAATTTTGATACATAACTAATAATATATAGATAATTATAAATAAGAAAGACATTTTTTGTATTTTGTGGAATTTTTATATTTTTTGGCGGACTTTGGAGCTTTTTGATTTTTTACTTTTACTTTTTCTATTTTTAGGGTTTTTAATTTTCTAGACTCAATAAATATATAAATATATTATTTATTTTTTTTGTATTTTTCAAAAATGTTTTTATATTTTTTTGGTATTTTATACTTTAAACAATGAATATATGCTCTTATTTCATTTTTAATAAATAGATAAATGCTTAAAATCCTAAATAAGTGTTGGACGTGAAAATACATGGCAAGATGCATCTATCCCTATTTTTGTGGATTTTTGGAGCAAATTAGCTATATTAAATAAATCGATAAAGATCACAAAAAAATCATTTCCTAGAAGGGGCATAAATGCAATACGAATAAACATCAGGGGTTCATCTGCAAATGTGCCTTAATAAAAGAACCTTTATTTAATTTTAAAGAACTCCATTACAATATAAAAAATTGCTAGGGGCCTCTATGCAAAATTACAACCCTCACGGGGGACTACATGTGAGGCGGGGAAGGACATGAATGTAGATACAATAAAGTATGGGGGTCCATTTACAATATTCCCAATTTTATTTACATGCTACATTTTATTTAGAATATTAAATAACAAATACAAAAAATTGTGGGGCTAAGTGTGAAGTTTACCCCAAGTGGCACGCAGGCGGACGGTTAGATCCTCTTCACTTAGACACATGTCGCATCCTCGGCGCTTGATGACGCTTCGCCGATGAGCGGTGGAGATCAGATCCAAGGGAGGATCCGACGGTCAAGGAATGGCTCCATCGGATGGTGCTGATCAAAACTTGGGATCCTCCCCAAATCAGACGGTGGCTGCTACTTACAAAGAACAGGGAAGAACTCGTCTTCCCCAAACTTCGTTCGTCGATTCCTCCCTCCACCAGCACTCTTCTTCGATCGTCAATGGCTCTACATGACCGGCGAGGACGTCCGCAGTGGTTGGGGGTCTAAAGAGGCTCCAGAACCACGAAAGGAGGCATGGAGAGCTCGGTGAAGACGGGACCTCTAGGTACCAGCATGCGGATGTGATTCGAGCCCAGGAGGACTTCGTGGGACGCGTGACCTGCACAGAACGAGCGAGGGGCTCGAGGGGTTTCTCCTCGACCAAAAATGAAGCAGTGAGCGTAAAGGATGTGGTGGGTGATGAGGTCTCTGACGAAGCGGCGGAGCGAGATCTCGATACACAGAACTAAGAAGGTTCGGGTTGGTCAAAGGTGGTTGGGAGGTGGAGAACGTGTTGGGGAAGGAAATGAGGTGGTCAGCAAGGCAGAAAAACATGCGAGGCACAGTGGATAGGTTCACCGGAACGGAGCTCCGGCGAACTACGAAATAACCTAACTACGCTGAACCTAGGGTATAACAACAAATCTAAAGACATAATTAAAACACTTGAATTGAAATCTAACTAAAATAAGTAAAAATGCGCAGCTCAAACTTCGGTATTGGCCAAGGAGCACGACCGCCAGAGTTGATGGCCGTGGGTGCACCTCCTTCATCCTCAAGCTACCAGACCTTCAAGGATAACCATCTGTCACATGGTGACCTTCTTGGCTGAAGGCAGGAGCTCTAGGGTTAGGGAAATGACCAAATGGAAACATGGAGGAGGAGGTTGATTATTTATAGACAAAATGGAACACCCTTATTGACCAGTCGTAATCAATGAATCTATCGTATTTACAAGGGGTACAAGGCATGGACGTGTATCATGGACTAATGGGGAACATTTCTTTTGAAGGAAGCGAGCGCGATAGATGGATGGAATGCCCGGGAAAAATGGGAGAAAACGGGGTCTTTGACAGATTTGACGGGCTGCAAAGTGAGTTGTTTATAAAACAAGTGAGTACCCTTATTTGATCGACCGTTAGGAAAGAAATCAAGTTATGTATAAAGGATACAAGGATTGGGCGTGTATGAGGGTTGTTTTGGGAGTAATTTCTGTGAAGGGATCCATGTTATTGGAGCAATGGATCAACCGAGAAAAATGGGAGAAAATGCATGCTTTGACATATTTGACGGGCTGCAGAGGCTGGAGGTTGAGTTGACCAGAGGTCAACAGAGGAAGCCATGTCATTGGTTCATGTAGGGGCTCACTACGGGACAAAATAGCAGGGTTATTAAAGAATAATTATTTAAAAATAATAAATTTTTATTGATTTTTGGGTATAAAATAAAAAACTATTATTTTATGTAGTATTTTATTACGATTTTTATTTTTTTGATGTATTTTATTACAAGTTAATTATTAATGGTGTATTTATAGGTATATTTACCTGTATTTTGTATAATTTATTTTTTATTTTGTATATTTTATTTTCTTATTTATAATGTATTTTTAGGTATATAATTATATTTTTATTATATTTTTATGATGTTATTTATACACTTAAATAAATAGGTATATATAATATGTAGGTATACTTATAGGTATTTTACCTATATTTTATATACATTATATTTATTTAATGTATTTTATTGGGTTCTATTTTGGATTTACATTTTTAATGGAACATATATATAATATTTACAATTTAATAAAAATATAAATGAATAAAAAATAGAAGAATGAAATACCCTTTTATTTATATAGAAGTAATACATAGGCATTTTGCCTATGTAATTACATAGACTTATTTTATTTTACATTTTATTTAGGTTTTATTTTAATTTAAATATGTACATATGTTATGTATAATATTTAAAAAATGATAAAAAAATAAATTTGTACAAATAATGAATAATGAATATAATGATTATTTAATCTGGTCTATATACAATATGGGCCAAAAACCTAACTTTCACAGATAAACTCCAAAAAATATGAAACTATCTCCATTAAATAGATATTGAAAAGTTATCTACAATTAAATGTGAATTTGATAGATTTTGAGTTTTTATTTACATGATATGGGTTTGTGAGTTGAGATTTTGGCTTTTTATTTTGTGTATAAAATGTACACGGTATATCATTTTTGTACAAACTCAATTTTATATTTTTATTTACATTATTAACTAAAACTTTTATGTATAAAATATTTTTATTTGATGAATAAATAATTAGATACAAAATAGGTGTCAAAAATGCATAAATAATGAAATGAATAGATGGAATTTTTATTGCATTATTGGCCCTTATCTCCCCCTACTTTATTCTTTGTCAACCAAGCCCATTCTTGACTTGGTCTCAGGGTTAGGGTCATAGAATATCTTCAATAATTTATTCCTTTTTCTTTTCTTCTCTTTATTCTATAATTTTGGCATTAAAAACAGTATATTATATACAATAAATACAATAAATAATAAGTGCTTATTGACACAAATTGAGGTTATCTTCATGCATTTGCTAAGGTTTTTAAGGCCAAAATGATAGAATAAAGAATGATGAATGGAGATTCGTCAGCGACCTACGGTAATTGTTCTTGCAGAGATTTTACCCCCATCGTAAAGCTTATTTGATGTGGTCTATTATGAGAGAGTTTACCTTAGACCACCAAAAGCAATTGCATGATTCATGGATGAGGTTTCTTGACCTCTTGAGGAGATTTTTGGATCACAGAATCTCAAAGACTGACCTTGTACAAATCTTCTATTGAGGGATGGTCGTCGAGCAACAGACATTGGTCGATGCCTCGTGTGGTGATTCATACCATAGTCTTCATATAGATACATTTTGGATTATCTTTGGAGAGCTTTCTGATATCCCGTTGACTTCCCAGTCTTCACGAGATGATTTAGTCGAGATAACACACGAGGGATATGCAATACCAATTACGTGTGAGACACTTCATGAGGATTCAGATATCACACAACCTCTAGTGGACGTGGATATCGATATAACACAGCCGATATACAACAAGACAGTCACCACGAGTTTCCATCTTTAGACACTGGCCGAGCTTCTTTTGGTCTTCTAGCTAGAGCTTGAGTCACTTCCGCATTTTACAGTTCAGGATTCTCGGATATGACCTCTATTGGTATTCCACGAGATGGAGGAGGAGCCCATGTTGTTTTAGTCGTTCTTTCAACCTTTTCAGTTTCCATGTCCAGACCAGACAGAGTTCATTCCTCAGAGGTACTAATCCGATTCATATGGATATCTTGATCCAGTCCGGTAGCTAGAGCACGATGAGGGACACAATTCTGAGATGAAAGACATTGAGAGTCTTGTATTTGAGCCTTTAGTCCTCTATTTTGATGAGATTGATATATTTCCTGAGGATCGGATGATAGCCAGCATTGTCACAGCTCGAGGATTAGTTTTAGACACTTTGACAGCTTCTGTGTTGTTGACCAGTACCAATTCATGTTTCCAGATTATTCAGAGGCAATCTTCAGTTGATGAGACACTTTGGTACAAGGAGTGGGTGCTTGACGGTGGCACAGATTCCAAATTAGATTATGATTCCTCCTTCTTTATTGATGATTTTGCATTACTCCCTGAGGTTTATCTGCAGGAGGATGCCACATACTCTATGTACTCGGTTTCACTTCCTGGATGTGTATACGATCTGTCGAATCATAAGACGAGTCTTTTGATTCTTCCTATTTTAGAGTCTGAGTTGTCTCTCCTTGACGATCCTTACCAGGATGAGACGATCTTTGATATATTCGATGAATTATCTTATTTCTCTATATTATGTGCATCAGATATCAGTTTTCTTAGTGAGTATCCTGATTTTGACTTTCCATACCTTTTTGAGATGGTGATTGACGTGGAGGATTCCCTGACTGATCCTTCTTCCTCCACGTTCGATTTCTTCGTCTCCACCTTTTCACTTCATTCTAATCTTGAGCCAATGATTTCATTTGTGATACTGGATCATGATTTTATTTTCTCATCTATTTTCCCAGTAGAAGGCACCTGCCTGATTGATTATTTGGGTGTCATCATTTACACTGTTGACCTCGTTGTCGTTCTCACATCGAGACTACAACGACAATACGACACTCGCATTACATATGTTGTCCTCAACCTCTATACTGTGTTGTCCTAGCCTTTGTGCCCATCTAGGGGGTGTACACTATAGTGCTTGTTGAGTGGAACCTCAACATTTTATAATTTATATATATGTGTTTCATCTTGATTTGTTCTTTGTTTCTCCCGTTTTTGTTTTACACCCCAGGTCTCATTTAGGTTTGTTGTCGCTATACTTGGGATGTACTTTATCCTAAGTATGGGGGTGTAGACACTGAGTTGTTCATTTTTGTTCCATTTCATTACTCTTGTTGTTTCCTATACTTAGGGATCTTTTACCCTAAGTATAGGGGGAGTAATGTCGTTCATTTTGTCTTTTTGATATTTCCATCTTAATTTCTTTTGTTCTCTCGCTTGTCCGTCAACCGTTGATATTCTTTTCTATACTTAGCGATAGTTTACCCTAAGTATAGGGGGACAGATCGAGTTGTTGATTTTGTGTACATTCTCTTCATCAGTCTTCCCTTCTTGTACAGTCTTCTATACTTAGGATTATTTGATACTATGTTTAGGGGGATCATCTACTTCTATTCATTTAATTTTTTTATTCTTTGAGTATTCATATCATAGGTTCTTTTCACTTTTCTATAATTAGCACGATTTGTGTCTTCCTTTGTCACACTTTGATCACTATGATGACATAGTTCGAGCTAAGTATAGGCGGTGTCGTATATATTGTATATATACTTTAGCCATTACTTGTACTTTTGTTTGTTAATAATATTTACATTATTTATAAAATTAAATTAAAATTGATTTTGAAAAATGATTTGTAAATCATTTGTAAAATTATTTGTAAACTCTTTTATAAAAAGTTTTGTAAAATCTTTTGTAAACATTTTGTAAAATCTTTTGTAAACATTTTGTAAAATCTTTTGTAAACATTTTGTAAAATTATTTGTAAAATTGTTTTTGTACAAATATTTGTAAAATGTTTGCAAAGTTATTTTGTTTTAAAAATGTTTGCAAAATATTTTGTATCGAAACTAGGTATTTTACAAATATTTGTAATTTGTTTGAAAATAAATTGTTTGCAAAATTTTGTTTGTAAAATGATTTGGAAATTATTTTTGAAAATCTTTTGTAAAATTATTTTAATTTTTTTGTAAAAAAAGTTTGTAAAATTATTTTCAAAAATTATTTGTAAAATGTTTTGAAAAATTTTGTAAAATGGTTTGTAATTTTTTTGTAAAATATTTTGTCGTGTGGGTTTTAACTTATGGGTTTAAAAATTATTTTATAAATTTGTAAAATCCACATGTGTATAAAAGCCATAATTATTAGTAATTAGTCATGAATTAAATTCTTTTGTAAAAAATTTATATATAAAATTCTTTTGTATATAAAATCCTTTAATAAAATTTGTAACAAAATCCACTTTAAAACTTGTATATAAAACTTGTAAATATTCTCTTTGTAAAATCTTCTGTAAAATATGTACAATCTTGTATAAAATGTGTATAAAATCCTTGTAAATTCTTGTAAATGTGTATAATACCCTTTTACAAATCTTATAAAAATTGAAAAGGATAAAATACATAAAAATTTGCAAAATACTTTGAAAAACTTTTCAAAAAGATTTTGTCTTTTATTTTCTTTTCTTTTCAAAAAATATTTTGTAAATATTTTCTTGCATGTGCATTTGCATTTTTGAGAATGTAATTGATGTTTAAACTAGTCTAGAATAAAATTGAAGAATGGAACTTGATTAAGATATTAATCCACTTAATTTAGAGGAACCTTAGAGGAACTGGAGTTGAGATTTTTCAGGTCCTAGCGACTTAATTCTTTGAATCCACAAGATTATGTTCACATGTCATCTTGATTGGTCTGACTAGAATATTTCGCAACACACGCATGATTCTTCGAGATAGTGGCTTAACTTGGACAAGCACTCTACACGTAGCTCTTTATGGATGAGGTGGTGAGGGAGGAAGAATCCTTTGGCTTGGAGTAGCACATGGGTGGAAACATCCATCCTCCTCTAGGGAGGGTAGTGCATCTCAATCTAGTCTAGTGGTGCCGACGTCTAACGATAGGATGTTGTGGGTTGGAATAATGCTTCAAAAGAGGGATAGTCTACTGGCTCAAGAAGAAAAACTCCTTATGTGCATGCTGCACATTTGTATATATGTTAAAAAAGGAAAAATAGAAAAGAAAATCTCCAAAAAAGTTTGGCATGCCTGATTGAAAATAAAATGCATGTTGGAGAAAAATATAAATAGGCAAGGCATATGTTTCAAAGTCTCGTACCAAGGAATCCTGCAGCTGGAGACTTGACTACACTGGTCAAGCTCCAAGGATAGGTGACTACTGTGGTCAAAATGCATTCTCTCCTCTTCTCCCTCTTCTTGAGCTGGTTGCACTTGAACTTAGAAGGTATTACCCGCTCCTCGAGGAAAGAGTAGCTAGACTGGGGAATTAGAGTTACCAGTTGGAGGAGGTTGTATCTTTGCCATTTCTGAGGTGGAGAGTTATATTTCACTTACATCGTACAAGTAAAGATTCATAGTCAAAGGAGTTTGTGTATGTAGACTTATTCTTACCTGACTGTTGAGGCTACCTAAATAGGAGCCTTGTGAAACTTGAGGGTTGTTAGATTTTAACTCCATTTCCTAATAAGGTTCTGCCAAAATAATAATTAAAGGTCCGACCGGCTCCATACTTCAATTTTATGAAGGTAAGTCTAATAATCAATATTGTTCTAAGTTCTTTCCTTTTTCTTTTCTTATTTTTTTTCACTTCTTCTTTGAATAAGTGTTTTCTGAGGGACTAACAAAGGAAAAGTATAGAGGAATGATTGAATCCATGATTCAACGTCTTTATTCTTTTATTTCAGCTAAAATTCTTGGTAAAATACCTGTATATATTCATTAATTATCACTATGTGCCTTCCATCCTCTATTTGTTAATAATTCATATTTAACATTTTTTAACAAAAATAAAAGAATAAAGAAGAAAATAAAAAGGAAAGAAATTAATAAGGATGTATTTATGTAATAAATGCAGACTGACCTGAACCCCAAGAGAAGGTCAAGACATGACCTGATCGACTAGGAATAAAGTAGGGGGAGATAGGGTCAATAACTTAGAAAAATCAAGAAAACCAAATCTCACTTGTACATATTCATCATTTTTAACCTTGTACATATTTTCACCTATTTTATTCATCAATAAAACACACTCAAGTAAAAATGATTCACCTTGAAAATTGTTCATAATAATGTATTTTAGTTTATAAAAATATCAAAAATACTATTTAACTAATAAATAAATATAATAAACCTAAAAAGCCTAAAAGTATATCTTCTTAGGTTCATAACTATTTATAGAAAAATCTAAATTGCCAAACTCACTCTTAAACTTTGTTTTGTAACTAATACTATTTACTAAAAATACCAAAAATCACGGAATGAAATGTGTGAGTTTTGGCATTTGGACCCCTTTGTATATATGTACTTTATGTATATAAAACTTATTTATTTTCTATCAATTTATTTATAACTCCAAATAACTTAATTCTTTTTTCTTAAATGTTCATAAAATCACAAGAAAAATAAAAAATATAACTTAAATAATTTTGAATAAATACTAATAAATCTCAAAATCTAAAAGCTGTAAAGCCTAACTTTCGAACCTCATAACTCAGATGTATGGTCTCCAATTTGGGTGTACTCAATTTTAAAGTTCGTTTTGTAAAATTATCTATCAAATAAGAGTGATTTCACTGAAATCAAAGTTAATATGCAAAAAGTGGATTTTGAGACCCTATTGGTATACTTGTCTATATGTATATATTTTAATTATTATTTATTTTCATTTATTTTTTCATGTATTGTATTTCTAAATGTTTTGAATATATTTATTTTATTTATGTAAAATAAAAATAAAAATAACAAAATCAAAAAACAATCAAAAATAAAATAAAGTATTTATTATATAGGTATTTTATTCCTATTAATAAAGGTTTTTTATTTATTTTACATCATTTAATTAATTTATTTTATTTATTAAAAATCACCATAAAATTATTTAATACATTATTAAATTATTTATTTTGATAATTGTGCAATTTAAAACCATTTGCTTATTTATTTTATTTATTCTTTATTTAATCTGTTATTCTGTCTTTTCCCTATTTCATCCTTTTCCCCTCAAACCCAAATAATCTGCTCATCGAGCCGTTTTCTCCCAGTTTTCTAGAGTGGTTCTTTGATCCAATTGACTTGATTTCTTCTCCAAAATAAAGTACACATAGCCCTCATTTTTTCCCAAATAAAAGTTTAAATTTCCCGCCTCATTTTGCTTATCAAAAATTCATATGAAATGTTGACTTTCTTGTCCTTTAAATAAGCTTGGAGATTCTTCTTCCTCCCATCTTTGGTGTCTCCTTCAACCTCTGGTGACCTCCAAATCTACGTGAGAGTGACAGCAAGCATGAGTGACATTGTAGCAAGGATTTGGAATCATGTGCACCTCTAATCCGGTCACAAATCGTTGTGCTCCGCCTCTGGCAAGTTGAGCCCCCTCATCCTGTCAACGACCCAATGCTTCTCGGAGCTTCAGCCTACGCAATCTTCCTTCATTCTAATTAACTTTTGATTCCTTCATTTTTTATTTTCTTCGATTTTATAGATCTGTTCTCCAGGCATCTGATCATCTAGATCAGAGGCTCTTGTTCTTCCTCTATCCATTTCCACCACTTTCCCGACCTTCGCACAATTTTCGAATCCCAGCACCTTCATCTCTACCTCCTAGACCTCTTACCTCCGGCCACACACGGTGGCCAGAGCCTTGGTTCCTTCCCTTACCATCATCAGAACTACCCACTCACTCTCTACTATTTCTATTTGTGATTGAGCACTTATGCTCGAGTCAGATCGTATAAATGCAGGAACATTGACAGCGAGATCTGGAGGAGTTGCAGTATCTGCACGAAGATCATGTCTGACTCGAGGACATTTGTACCTAGATTTGCATCGATTTGTCGATCAGAGTCCTAGCGATCTGAGATCGAGAAATCATGCTTAGAGCTATAATGTGAAGAACGTCCTTGCGCCATCACAGATTGCATTCACTACCTAGAGCCTTCGATCAAGTCCTCTGCAACTTGGAGCATTACATATAAGATCCATCCATCAGATCGAGATCTGTTGATCGCGAAGCACAAGAATCACCCAGAGATACAAACACCTTTCACTGCCACCTCAAAATTGCATTTACCACCTGGAGCCGGAGTCAACGAGACCTTGAATCGCTAGCAGCCTCAAAGCCTCAAAGAACTGGCATATCACCTTGAGCTGTGAAAGAACCAATGTCGCCACTGCACCCTCGACTTGCCGCTCAAAAAAAACACTTCTGGAAGATCAAGCATCTCCTGAAGCCCCCAGATCAGTCGACGCAGATTACAAATTTAGGGAGGACCAAGCAGCTCCCTTCAGATCAAATGCAAACCGCACGATCAAGCCTCGATCGAACGGATCAGATTTGCTTCTCCAGCCCACGGCTCAAGCATCGCACGCGCACGTGAGAAATTATTTTGTGGGTAATTTTCTGTTTCACTCTCGGATGTTATTATATTTGCAAAAAGGTCCTGTTGCATATTAAATCACGTGATCTGCATGCATTCTCTATGAATATTGCGCAAGTGCCCCTGCCTTAAGTCTATGTTAATAATATCAAAAAACTTTTCAATAATACACAACAGCCCCTATGTTCCAGATTTATTTTTCTTGTATATTTATCATGAAATAAATGTCATCATTGCTCCAAAAATCTACAAAATTTTTCGTAGTATCCTGCATGTTGCTTTATCTTCCATAATTTTTGCTTTGAAATTTACTTTCATTTGCTAATTTTAATAACCTACAAACTCTTAAAAAGTGTCATGTTCATAGTACAATAATTATAAAAATTCGAAAAAACTTTCGAAATTCTAAAAAAATATCCTGTGAGTTTCATTTGCCTTGTTTTCATTATTGTTTGAATTTTGTTTGAAAATATTTTATAAAAAAACTTACAATTGAAAACATTGAAAAATATTAAAAATCCATATAAATTCAAATGAAATTAAAAAATGCATTCTAGTCTCTGTGTGAAGCTTAATAAATTCCCTTTTTGTGAAAATTGGTTTCCTGGATTCTTATATTATTCTATATTTTAAAAATCCAAAAATAATGTTCTCATTTTCTGTTTTTCGAAAAAAAATTTGATCACTTTGAAAATCCTAAAAAAATCTAAAAATCTTTTAAAAATGACAAAAACAGTAATATCTGCATAAACACAAAAATATTTATTTTGAGTTTTTTTGACATTTTTCCTATACTTGAAAAATATAAAAAGATTGTTTTCTTCTTCCTTTTCATTTTCATTATTCACATTGTTTGAAAATTTTAAAAATATAAAATTTACAAAATTAATATCATTAAACATAAAAATATAAAAATTAAAACTCCATTAAAAATTACAAAAGATAATAATCCTTAAAAATACAAGAGTAGTTTGCTTTCATTTCCCTTTTTCTTTTCTTTGATTTTCATTGAATGGAATAACATTCGTATAATATCATTTGCCTCCTCGTGTTCGACCCTGGGAGCTATACCGGGTTAATTAATAAATAGAAAAAATCAATTTTCATCTTGTTTTATATTAATTTGGATAAAGTAAAAATTGTTTAATTGAAATGGTTCTTTTTGGGGTTACAACGACACGTGATTTAATAACTAAAACCCTTGAAAAGATCGATAATCAGCAACCAACATGGCTACCCTCGCCACATTTTTCCGCTTTTTTTTGAAAAATATCACCATGTATATTCATCTCTATATCCTTCCTATATTTCATTCAAATTTCAACAAAAACAGAGACTCATATGCCCTCCATCTAGAATGGGTAATTTTAACGGTCTAAACATTGTTGTAATAGACCTGTTCTAGATGGATGGCATAGGAGTCTCTATTTATAACAAAATTCAAATGACGTATAGGAGAAATATATAGATTAATATACATGGTGATATTTTTCAAAAAAAAAGACACCGGAAAATTGGGGGCAGCCCCAATTAACCCTACACACACATATGGGAAATTATTCAATGGGCCCTGATTTTCTTGTTATGGAGATGAACCCCACTAAGACTTTGGCCCAGACACCCATCATCTTGGGTCCTCCCTTTCTCTCCACGGCCAAGGCCACTTTGACTTAGAAGTGGGAAAAGTGGAATTAAAGGTCTATGGCAGTATTGTTCCTATCGATCTCCTTGTCCCTGGAGACCGAAGGTGGGCAATTAGAGGAGTGTTCTTATTTGGACACTCAGAATGTTCTTACTCATGTAGCATCTGAACCACTCGATCCACCATCTCTCTGGCTAACACATTGATGAATCTGCGATTCATCATCTTTATTCATTTATTTTAGCTTAAAATCTCTTATAAAACACATGTATATAACACTAACTCCACATTCTTACTAACTTGCATCTGTGTGTAAATATTGTATATTTGTATATTATTTTAACCTAAAATAAATAAATAAATAAATAAAGGAAAAATAAAGAAAATAAAATAAAAAAGGAAGACTATATATATGTAATAGATGCATGCTGACCCGAACCCCGAGAGAGGGGTCAAGACTTGACCAGATCGACCAGGAATAAAGTAGGAAGGATAGGGTCCTCAATTAGAAAATTCAAAAAAATTATGTGCTGTGTATGTTTGCATACTTACTATTTTATCTGTACCTTAATGAACTAAAATCAAATAACTTTCCAAACCAAAATTGTAAATAGAAATGTCTTCTAATTAATAAAAATAATTTTACATTTACTCATGTACAGAATAAAAGAAACCACACTTGGAAAAAAAGCCACTAAGCACTAATTGAAAGACCAATTCTGGCTCCATATGAACTCAAATTGAACCAATCTTACTTCTATTGTATTTTAAAATAAATTATCTTTAAAATGGTTGTATTTTCAAAATTTTTGGAGTTACGAGTAAAAAGTTAGTTTTCTGGGTGGTTTGTGCAATTTTCAAATGTATTTTGAAAATATTGTATTTTTATATATTTGAAAATATTTTTTATCATTATTTAAAATAAAAATAAAAATAAAAATAAAAAAATATTAAAACAAAAAGAGCTAATTTCCTCATTTACCTTGTATATAATGTCATATATGTATATAGTATATGTATATAGTTGCTATTCTCAATTAACCACCGTAAAAAAATAAAAAAATAATCTTTTTATTTCAAATAAATAAAGTGACAAAAATTCATAAAAATTAATTAATTTTGTAAATATCATTATCTCTCTTTATCTTTATCTCATTTCAATTTTCATTTCTCTTATCTCTTCAACCAAAAATTCAAAAATTCAAATTTCATTCTCCATCTTTTTTATTTATATGGCTCCTTCTCCCTTATTCTAACTTGATCAATCTTTGGTCAGAGGAGCCCGATCTCTGAGAGTCTTCATGTAGAGAAAGGTGGCTATCCTCCGAGCCGTCCGGTGATAGCGAGTCGATCTTCGTCGAGGCGATTACAGTATTTTTCCGCTCCCAAGGTGAGATCTGTATTATTTTTCTTATTTTTAATTTAGGTTAATCATACTTTCATTTTTCGCAATTTTATTTCATTGACATTCATTTTTTTAGATCATAAAATTCATCACGATTTGATCCGCCTCCGATTCTGAGTTTTCATCTCAATTTTTCGATCTCCACGCATTCCTTTATACCTATCACGATCTCTCAACTCCGGCCGCGTACGGTGGCCGGAGATCGGATTCGATTCTTTCATGCTTCGTCGGATCCTTGTTCACCTTCTGATTTGTTTATAAATAAAATATATAATAATAATAAAACAACAAAAAATATATATTGTTTTTCTGCCTAACATTTGTTTGCAGGGATTAAAAAAATAAAAAAAGAAAAAAAATATACATAAAAAAACTTTGCTCTTTGTTTATGCTTTACAAAGAAAAAATATAAAAAAAATAAAAAAGGGTGGGGCGGTGGCCCTCCGGCCGCCGGCCCACCTCCTCCATCCACCGCAGCGCCAGCCGCCTTACCTCTGGCCGTGAGACGCACTCCCTCCACCAGTCATGCATCTACTCTAGCAGCCACCCTCCACCGTCGAGAGCTGTTGCGCCACCTCCTGTGTGGGCCTCCTCAGTCGCATCCGTTACACCACTAACGATCACGTGTGTCGCCCCGCCATCGCCACCATTGTTCTTTGTCGCCAGACGACAAATGCACCACTCGCGCATATTTCTCCTCCACCTGGAGCCTCCGCATGACCTCCATCTCCACGGCCACACGCGTCATCTCGACGCGCCTAGGAGCGTACACCCGCATCAATGCTCATCGCCACCCTTCGTGTCACCTAGATTCACCGTTGTTGCGGCTTGGGAGAGAAGGAACGCAGGGGCGACACCCCCCTTGGCTCCATCTTGAAGAACGAAGAACCCTAAGGGGGAGGAATTAAAAATTGAAAACACTGCAATTGACCCCCCCTGAGGTTTCCAAAATCGCCAAATAGCCCCTACCAGAACTATTTATATTTTAATCCTGTCTTCCAGACTTTAAGTTGCAAAGTCTTTTCATTCAAATAAATATGTTTGTTCATCAATTAGTTTCCCAGAAATCAAGTTGGACTCTTGTTGTGTGCATATTCATTGCTTATAAATTTCATTGCATTTTAAATTCATTTATTATTATTAAAAGAAATAAAAAATAGTGTAATTTTATCTTCCTAAAATTCTAAAATTCATAAAAATTCGGAATAACTCCAAAAATTCCAAAAACTTTAGGGTAGTTTTATTTCATTGTCTTTTAATTTCTTTACAAATTTCGTGCATTAATCATTTATAAAATTCAAAAAAAATGCAAAATACTAAAAATCTTATAAAAATCACAGAAAATTCTATAAAAATCCAAAAACAGTGATTTCAGTTCCTAGTTGTAGATATTTACATATAGTTCATCATAAAAATAATTGCCAGGAGTTTTAGGCACGTAAATATTTTTAAGTTGCAAATTACTGTAGGTTGTGCATTGTTTCACATTTTTATCGTTGTTTCATTTTAAAAAAATACAAAAACATCTGAAAATTCAACAAAAATTCTCAAAAAACATTTTAAATTTTCAAAACCCAAAAATATTTCTTTGAATTTTTCTGGTCATTTTTGATAAATTGAAAATTATAAAAAGAGTTGGTGTGTGTATTTTTGATCTTGTGAATATTGCTCTGTGTTAATTTTGAAAATAAAAAAATTGCAAAATCAAAATTACTAAAAGCTTGAAAATCAAAAAATAAAAAAATTAGAAAAAAACTGTTAAAAAATAAAAAAGATAAAAAATTACAAAAACCAAGGATAGTTATCCTTTGAGATTCCTATTTTCCTTTTTATTGATTTTCGATTAATTAAATAACTTGCAGGATTTGTAGCCTCCCTGAGTTCAACCATGTCCCCTATACAAGTTAATAAATAGCAAAAAATAAAATTAAAAAATTTATTTGTTTGTCGCGGGATTTTTCGAGATAGCAACGACTTTCATACCATTAATTATCGATCTTCAAAGGTTCCTACATCAACAAAACGGTGCTGTTGTCGAGAAGGCATGACGAAGGTAGTTAGGTTTCTCTTTTGACCTGCTATTCTTGGTTTGTAAATATCTCTTTGCATTTAGCCATTCACTTCATTGTTCATATCCACCACATTTGTTTCATTTTTTCTCATATTTGATAATTGTATTTCTTACACATTCTCTTTTCTTTTTCTTGTGAGGGCCTACGGAGCGAAGGAGGCGATCTTAGGAGAGCTGAAGCACCCAAGTGACGTGGAGGCAGCTTGATTCTTCACCAAGCCGCAAGATAGCATGAGAAGAGGGAAAAAAGAATTGAAGGAGATGAAAAAGAGAGAGAGAGAGAGAAAGAGAGAGAGTTTTTCTTTTCTAGCGTTTGAAACTCTTGTAAACGGGCATTCATTTGTTGCGGGGTCTGTTCACCAAGTGCCGATGCACTTGGGGGATCTCACTGGTTTTGTTTTCATCGTCTTATTTTTCTTTGTTTCCTACGGATTTCGTGAGCTACCTCTTGATTGCTTTAATTAATTTGCTTGATCCAGGTAAATAATTAGGTCCAAACATCCTAAACAAGAATTTCTGTACCTATAGAGTAGAGCGTAATTTGGACTTAGTCAAATTAACTTGTTCTTGCCTTTTAATAGATGTTATCATCTAGGATGGTTCACTTGCATCATATAGGATAGTTTATTTAAATTCTATGTGGATCACTTGCATGTAGAGTGTTGGCGATAAGGTACGCATCTCTAACCTCTGCATGCACCATTGTTTTTAATCACGTATTGGCATTTCTCTTCTCCTTCCTTGTTTTCACTCATATGAGTTAAAAAGAAAATTGGACACTCGGTAGGCGATTCTTTGAAAATATTTTAACCAAGTGACAATTGCCTAAAATACGGGACTGCTAAAGAAAACTCGAGCCTAAAATAAACACAAGGAAAAATCATTATTTTGGGGGAGAGTAACCCTCTCGTTCTTTGGTTTGTATGTAACGAGAGAGCAACCCACACACTAGGATAGAGCCACGCCCGAACTCTTTTCAGACTACTATCTTGGGTCAGTCGTTCTCCAGTGAGGATCTCTCCGGTAGCCGGTAAAGCGGCTCGTGATGTCCTTAATAGATTGAATTGATCGGGTAGACGGTAAACGATCTGCAATGCATACTGGCTGGGAAAGATCTAACTTTGGGATTGGGCCAGTGTCCCGAGAGCATTGGGTTCCTAATAGCTCGCTTTAACCACTCTGATAGATTGTATTATCACCAAACTTAAAAATTGACAAGATAATTGATCGAACCTTCACGGTCTTCACATTGATTTGAGTTGGTGAACTGGGGGTTTGTATTGTGTTTTCTTGCTAGCGATAAAGATTCTTCTGCGCAATTTGTGCCTTCATTCACTTTCACTCTTGCATTGACCTTCGTGTTCTCGCATCCTGTGTATTGATTTTGAAGATGTCGGATCGGAGTATTTCTCGTTCAGACTCTGCGAACTCATTCTACACTCCGAGCCGTTCACCTTCTATTTGGGAAGACTCACTTCCCAAATATTCCTCTTTCTCCACTTCACCCTTCACAACATCCATCAATCCCCTATTTGAGATTGGCTTTAATCTTGAATTAATATCTGAGACTCCATCAATTCTGAGTACTAATCGAGTATCATGCACATTTTCAGAGTCAAACACTGAACACTTGACGCCACCAAAGGGAAAGGGAACCATGTTGGAGCAGAGCGAGATCAACAGCACCATGTTAGCCTCCATACAGACAATTTAAGCCTAGATAGCAGAGCAGGCTAACTTTCAGAACGCATTGAGAGACATGATTCTAGAGCTGAGATAGGAAAGAGAAGATAGGATGGGGATAACAGAAACCCTGGAGGTTGGAATGGGGGAGAAGAACCTCATATAGAACTTGGGGCTAAGCCTACACTAAAAGATGTTTATAATCTAGGGGTAGGACTGACAAATTCTTGGATACAAATCCCTGCAGTTCATGGGCATTTTGAGCTTAAGCCTACTATTTTACCTCTTCTCCCAATATTCCATGAAAATATTAAAGAAGAACGTTATATACACCTCCAGCAGTTCGATCGCATTTGTGGAACAGAATACTACCCAAATGTCCCATTGGAGGTAGTGCAGATGACCGCCTTTCCATTCAGTCTGATGAGCAAAGCTTTGTATCGGTTAAATCACTTGGGTAAGGTTGTCACTACTTGGGAAGAGTTGAGGTCTGCATTTCTGAACAAGTATTATCCACTTGGACGACTCAACCAAATGTGATCCTTGATTGCTAATTTCTCCCAGCTGCCCCAAGAGCCTATTCACGAGGCATGGGAACGATTCAAAGATCAGACAGAGAAATGCCCCCATCATGATATTATAAATACCATCCTTGTACAAAATTTCTTTGGGGGTTTAAGCATTGAGAATCAGAAGCTAGTAGATGCTGCTTGTGGGGGAAGTCACTTCAATAAGGACGAGGATGTCCTTTACCAAATTTTTGAGGAGATGGCAGAAAGTTCAGCAGCTCTTTCTTCTTCACATGCTTTTCAGAAGCACCTCATCACTGCCCTTGTAGTACCCCACAAGGATGTCAATATGACGTCAACAAAAGAAGTGGATAAGGTGGATAGTACTGACATGGCCATCATTGGAAACCACCTATCCAAAGTGGACATTATTGAAAAGCGATCCCAGGAACATGATAAGCTTCATGTGATCGAGTAGAGGACAAAGAACCTGGATAAGCTGGATGAGATAATAAAGCACCTAGAGCTTCTTGCGAATACGATCAGCGCAGTCCACAGTACGAGTGCAACAACCAATACCTCTACTAGGGAGCAGACTTCTTCCACCAAGTAGAGTAGCGGAGGACCATCCACAGTTCAGCATGTCTACTATGTGCAGACACCTGATCAGGTTCAGCAGCATTAACATAAGATAGTTCTGTATCAACACGAAGTAGCCTACATTCCTAAGC
The DNA here is from genome assembly GCA_037367405.1 of Ottelia alismoides. NCBI lineage: Eukaryota > Viridiplantae > Streptophyta > Magnoliopsida > Alismatales > Hydrocharitaceae > Ottelia > Ottelia alismoides. Next base: position 656,751 of record JAZKJV010001032.1, on the reverse strand, counting down.
AGTAGTCTCCACCTCCACCTGGTATTCAGGAGGTGAACGGTATCTGGTTCGACCGTGAGTGAAACCAGCCCCGTCCGTCAGGGCAAGGCCAGTTGGGTTCACAACAGGGTCAGAGACCCACCCACCAGTTTCAGGGAGGCAGACAGCAGCAGTACCAGCACCAGCAGTTCCAGCCTCAATATCAGTCTCCACCTCAGTTCCAAAACTGGAGACAAGGCCAGCCTCAGCAGCAGTCTATGTATTTCCCTCATCCTAGCCAGCAGCAGACTGCATATTATAGAAAGTATTCTCCCCCTCCTCCTCCTCATTATCGGAATCCGTAGGGGTACCAACATCCTCCGTACTATCAGCCTCAGCGACAGCCAGTCAATGAGCAACTTGAGGCCCCTTCAGTCAATCCACCACTGGACCAACTTACATTGCTTATGAAGAACATGAATGAACTGACTCAGCAGATTGACGACCTGACCACCACCAAGACACTGATTCCAGCATAGGTTGAAGCCAACCCCAACAACTTCAGACGCAAGGAGCAGGTAGCCAATAGCCCAACCACCCCCGAGACAGGTATGTCCCTTGATTTTACATGTTTATCTAGAACCATTCATCTCAGGAGCGGTAGGAGATTGTAGCTGCTTACGAAGCAGTTGGCGTTGGGAGATCGATCCACTTAGAGAGCATCATCTTCTACATCATCTCCTTCACCAGCAGTCGAGAGGCCCAGTATAGCAACACCTGGAGTTTCACCGCCTTCACCACCACCTTCACCAGGAAGATGTAGATCACCATCAGCAAGGGAGAATATACCAGTCGCAGATTCTTCCTCTTCACCAGCAGCAGCATCCCGTTCTGTTTTAGATTCTGTTTTTCCTTCACCTAGATTGGACAACACTGTACAGACTGATTCTGGTTGTCCTCTTATACATGATGATTATACTTTGAATAAAGAAAATAAATGTTTACATGTTTATTCTGATTCTGTTCCATTTCCTTCTGCTCTCAAAGTTGAAAAAATTAAAAAATTAAAAATAGCACTATCTGATCCTGGAGTGGTTGAGATCTTACAAAACATCTCTTTAAAGATGCCACTCCTTAAGGCCATGGAATACATGCCTACAGTAAAAAAAGGAATGGGAATGAAAGAGGCATGTACCCAAAAGCGTCAACCAAGGAAGAACAGACGAAAGGAAACAGTGAAACACATCTTGACCATGGCCACGATTCATGCCATCAGTAACCTTTCACCTAAAAAGAAAGACAATGGAGCACCTCACATCCGTTTCCATATCTTCGATCAAGAATTTGATCATACTATTATCAATAGCGGTTCCTCCATTAATCTCATGCCTTCCTCGTTATTAACTGAATTCCAGTTAGGGCCTCTTAAAACAACCAGAATGATCCTTCAGTTTGTTGATAGATCGATTAAGAGGCCAAGAGGCATTTTAGAGGATATTATTGTAACACTGCAGGGAATAAAATTCCCTGTTGATTTTGTTGCCATGGATATGGACACACCTGCACTGTTTTTCCATAACCTGATCATACTAGGTTGACCGTTCATCCGAACGGCCGAAGAAGCAGTTGATTATGGTACTGGAGAGATCATCTTTCACTCTTGTAGTGACAAGATGAAAATCGAGACGATCTCTGATCCTAGACCATCACCTCCACCAGTAGCAGATGATACAGAGAAAGTTATATCAGAGCCAGATGACTTTGATTTTCTTGTTGAATTCAGAGAGATAGATTTTTTCACGGATTTTATTGATACCCATGAGTTCCTTTCCCAAAAGGACTCTTTGGAAAGCACAATCGACATGAGTTCCCTTGGTGATCCAATTGAGATAGTTGCCGATGAGCAGTTTGAGCAGAGTTCCGAGGTCCAGATATCTGAGCCATTTGTTGATTTTCCTAATTTATGCACATATGCGAGACATGTTTCTGAGATTATTGCTGAGATATCTGAGCTGTTCATTGATAAGAATATTGAACATCCTGATGAGCCATTCAATTCTGAGCATAGATCATTCAATACAGATCTATCCGATATTCTATTTGCTAAGCCGTCAATAGCCAAGGTGGATAGTCTACAGAGCACATATCACATACCGTCTACCAGTACAATAGCAGAGGTTATCGCAGAGCCGATTCAGACCCCACATGAGCTCAAGGTTTTACCATCAATGTTGAAATATGCTTTCCATGCAGGTCCCCCCAAATGTTTTCGGTCATCCTCAGCTTACAGTTGACTACTGAACAAGAATCTCGGATGCTAGAGGTTCCTGAGAGAAACCGCAAGGCCAAAGGATGGAATATCTCGGATCTCCGTGGGATTAATCCAGCATTGTACTCGCATCATATCTACCTAGAGGATGATTGTAAACCCTCCCATGAATGTCAGCGCCATCTAAATCCAAATCTAAGGGAGGTTGTCATGAAGGAGATAAAGAAATGGTGTGATGATGGCCTTATATATCCTACTTCAGATTCCAAGTGGGTCAGCCCTTTACATGTGGTTCAGAAGAAATCAGGGATTACGATCGTAAAGAATGATCGTGGTAAGGAGATTCCGACCCGAGTACCTACTTCATGGCGTGTCTGTGTAGATTACCAATGCCTGAACTCAGCTACCAAGAAGGATCGCTTTCCTCTGCCCTTTATTGATCAGATTATTGAGAGGTTGGTAGGGAAAGAGTGATTTTGCTTCTTGGATGGGTACTCGAGATACAACCAAGTTGTTATCACTCTTGAGGATCAAGAAAAAACTACTTTCACTTGTCCGTTTGGCACTTACGCCTTTAGACGGATGCCCTTTGGATTATGTAATGCCCCCGCTATATTTCAAAGGTGTATGTTGGTTGTTTTTGCCGACATGGTGGGTAATTTTCTTGAAGTCTTCTTGGACGATTTCTCGATCCACGAGGATAGTTTTGACACATGTCTTGCTCATTTAGACCGAGTTCTTCAACGTTGCTATGAGGTAAACCTAGTATTCTCGTGGGAGAAGAGTCACTTTATGATGACTAATGGGATTGTATTGGGCCATGTCATATCCAAACATGGTATGGAGGTATGGAGGTTTACCCGGCTAAGATTGATGTGATTTCCAAGTTAGAGCCACCATAGAATTTGAAGCAATTGAGATCATTTTGGGGACACGTAGCATTCTATAGGCGATTCATAATGGACTTCAGCAAAATCGCCAGACCTTTGACTGAGCTTCTGTTAGGAGACCGATTTTGTTGTCGATGAGAAAGTCCTCCTTGCATTCAATCAGATGAAAGAAATGGTTACTAGTGCTCCTGTCTTACAACCACCTGGTCTCTTCCTTTTGAGATCATGACGGATGCATCGGATTTCGCAAATGGAGTGATTTTAGGACAAAGAAGGGATGGGATACCATTTGTTATACACTATGCTAGCAAGACTCTGGATGAAGCACAGAGGAATTATACAGTTACAGAGAAGGAGATGTTAGTAGTTGTGTTTGGGCTAGAAAAGTTCAGATCTTACCTCATCGGTTCACACGTTATTATGTACATGGATCACACTGCCATACGATACTTGCTGGAAAAGAAGGATGCCAAACCATGCCTTATCAAATGGATCCTTCTTCTCCAGGAACTTGATTTAGAGATTCGAGATAAACCTGGAGTGAAAAATGTTGTGGCAGATCACCATTCCCATATCACAGATACAGAGACCTCTGAGCAGAACATGATTCCTATTTCTGAAACCTTTCTAGATGAGACCATTTTGTCTGTGGACTCACTCCCATGGTATGTTGATATTGTGAACTATCTTGTCTCCAAAAAAGTTCCACAAGATTGGTCGAAGTACAAGGTAGACAGATTTCTGTCAGAGATTCATTATTACCAGTGGGAGGATCCATACCTATTTTGCGAGGGTCCGGATTGTATCTAGAGAAGGCGCATTCCTCAAAAGGGACACACCAGTGTACTTGAGCACTATCACAAACTAGAATCTTGTGGGCATCATTCGGGGAAACACACGGCAATAATGGTTTTACAGAGTGGCCTATGGTGGCCCACATTGTTTAAGGATGCTACAGAGTATGTTCGAGGTTGTACTGATTGTCAGAAAATGGGAGGAATTGTTGGTTCCAAAGATACCATGCCCCTAAGATATATACAGATTTTTGATGTTTTTTATGGTTGGGGCATAGACTTCATGGGCCCATTTCCTGTCAATCAGAGAATTCAGTACATCCTGTGCCGTAGATTATGCTAGTTGATGGGTGGAGGCTATCCCCACCCGAGCCGTAGATAGTCGTACAGTGTGTTCCTTTCTCAAGGACCACATTATTGCGCGGTTCGATATTCCCAAAATACTGATTTCAGATGGAGGAAGTCATTTCATTATTAGAGAAGTAAAGAAGCTTGTGAAGGAGTACACCATTGAGCACAGAGTTGTGTCTCCTTACCACCCTCAGATAATGGCTTGGCAGAAATTTCAAATAGTGAGATCAAGATGATATTGCAAAAAGTTGTACGACCAGATAGGAAGAACTGGTCCCAGATGCTTGATTCAATTCTATGGGCTTATCGGATGGTGTAAAAGTCTTCTTTGGATATGTCTCCCTACAGATTGGTGTATGGAAAGCCTTGCCACATGCCAGTAGAATTAATTCACAAATCTTTATGGGCACTCTGTGTATGAAATCTAGATTATGAGAAGGCAGGAAAGAACTGGAAGTTGGATTTGAACAAATTACTGAAATTCTGAGACTTTGCATATGATAACTCACTTATGTATAAGGAGAAAGTCAACCACTGGCATGATAAACACATTTGAAGAAAGACTTTCTCCCCTGATCAGAAAGTTTGGTTATTTGATGCTAAGTTGAAGATGTTTCCAGGAAAAGAGAAAAACAAGTGGTCAGGACCTTTCATCGTGAGAGTTGTGTGTGACAATGGGAGTATTGTCATATCTGGGTTGTCATCTGACGCACAACCATTTGTTGTGAACGGACAGTTGCTGAAGCCATATCTAGATCATGATACATTCATGTCCGTCGTTGATTCGATATATGTCGTATCAGATAATGATCTTTTGATTCCATCTTCTGTGTCTGATACATGATCATCCACTCCTCTTGTATATCCTTTCGTTTCACTCTTTCTTCTTCCATTTTATCAGTCACCCCTTTTCCGTGTGCATATATGTTATACTTAGGATGTGCTTTATCTTAAGTATGGGGGGTGAATGATTTGTGTTGTTTATATTCATCCTGTTCATCACTCTTTTTGTTTCCTATACTTAGGGATACTCTACCCTAAGTATGGGGGAGATGTTGTTCATATCGTGTCTTTTTATTTTTGAGTCTGTAAATTCTCTCAATCAGTTTTCCCTTTTGTATAGTCTACTATACTTAGGAGTACTTAATCCTAAGTATAGGGGGGATCACTAACTTCTCTTCTTTTTATCTTTTCTTTGAGTCGTTGTAGCATAGGAGTCTTTTCGCTTTTCTATACTTAGCACGAGTTATGTCTTCCTTTTCCGCTCTCTGATCACTATGAGGACATAGTTCGAGCTAAGTATAGGGGGTGTCGTATATATTGTATATATACTTTAGACATAACTCGTACTTTTAAATATGTTTATTTGGTGGAGGGATAAGTATATAATTTTGTAAAATCTACGTGTGTAAAAAAACAAATAAAAAACAAACAAATAAAAACAAATAAAAAAACAAAAAAAACAACAAAAAAACAAAAAACAAAAACAAAAAACAAAAAATAAAAGAAAAGAAACGAAAAAGAAAAAGAAAAAAAATTCTTGTATATACTTGTATATATATTTTACTAACCCTTTTCCTTTTTGAAAAAAAACTACAAAATCAAAATCTATAAAAACTTGCATAATTCAAAAAAAACAACAAAACCAAAAATCTATAAAAACTTGCATAGTTTAAAAAACCTTTCTTTTACATCTGCATTTTCTCCAAAAATCCATAAAAAGTTCAAAATTAGAAAATTGTTTAAAAAAATGTTCTTTTCATATGTGCATCATTTTTTTCAAAAAATACTTTATTTGCATTGTACATATTTTCTTGCATTTTCATGTGCATTTTTCAGGATAGTATTGACATTTAAACTATGTATGGAATAAAATTGAAGAATGGAGCTTAGTTGGGTCTTAATCCACTTAATTTCAAAGGAACCTTATAAGAAATGGAGTTAAGACTTTTCATGTCCTAGTGACTTAATTCTTTGAGTCCATAAGACTATGTCCACATGTCATCTTGATTAGTCTAAGTAGAACATTTAACAACACACACATGATTCTTTCAGAACGTGGCTTATCTTGGACAAGCACTCTACACGTAGCTCTTTGATTAACCGAAAAGATCGAGCGGTCGTATTGATCCACAAGGCAGATCAACAGTCAATGCGTTGACCACTCAACAATCTTGGCTAAATCAACAATCAACCCACAACAAAAATCAAACAATGAAAAGCGGTGTGGAGTTAAAATTTATTATAACTCTACGACAAAAGTGTGTATAGGTGCAAGTATGTGTATAGTGTTGAATATAGGGAACAAGCAGGATAGATCTAAAAATAAGTGCTCAAGACTGAATGTGATCAAAAGCCTACAAGTGTGCTATTTTGTGGGTTTTCAATTTTTAATTTTTTATATAATTCTTGATTTTATATTTTTATATTTTGATTTTTAATTTTCTAATTTTGTGTTTTCTTTTTTTATTTTATATTTTTTTTGTTTTTTATATTTTCTTTTCTTTTAATAAAAAAGTACACAATATAAGAAAAGCAAGATAATATATTTATAAAAAGAGGTGAAAATAGTCAAAATTCGGGAAATAAAATCTTTTTGTTCTTTTTATATTTTCTAATGTTTTTGTAATTTTCTAGATTTTTCCTAATTTTTTGGTATTTTTAAAGGTAAAAATATTGAAAACAGTGAATAAACTGAAAATCCGAAATTAAAATGAGGATGAAAAATAGTAAACAGATTCCAAAATTCCTCAAATTAATTTTAAAATAAAGGTAATAAAACGGAGAAAATTCAGAGAAAAAGGAGATTTTTAGGATTTTCTGGAATTTTTAAGATTTTTATGAAGTTTTTAGGGGTTTTCTATTTTTTAGGAGTTTTCTTTTTTTATTTTTTAATGATTTTTGGTCTGAAGTTAAAACATGCAGAAACACACAAAATCTGATTTTTTTTGGAATTTTTCAAGGGGTTTTGATAATTTTTAGGTATTTTCTAATGCAAACAGAGCTGAAAATGCATGTTTTTTAATTTTTATAAATATGAAAATGCAATAAAAATACAAACTAAAAATATAGTGTGAAGGAGCTACTAAACATGTGCTTAAGTTAATTTTTTGGTGATTTTTAGGATTTTATAGATGCATGGAATAAATACAAACACAAGGAGAAAAATCACACTGGTAAGGGAATTTATGTAAATATCAAGAACTTCAGGTGCCGCAGTGCAATATTTCCACAAAATATATAACTATTTAACAAAATTATAGGACCAAATGCAAATAGCCAAATACGCAAGGGTACGCCTGCAATTTCACCAGGCCCGCACGTGACTATGCACGTGGCTGGGGAGGACTAAAACAAAAATACAAAAAGTCTGGGGGCTACTTTGCAAAATATCAAAAAAAAATAATACTTAACAAAAAAGTTCCTGGACTAAAATGAAATAAAGAAACCCGCAAAGGGGTCCTTGCAAAATGTCCACCACCCCATGTATGTGAGTCACGTGAGGTGACATGGACAAGGACCTACGTGAAAATAAAGAAAGTACGAGGGTCTAAATACAATTATTACAAAACATTAATACTGAAAATGAAAGTTACGGTGCTAATAAATAAATAAATAAAATAGCGAGGTCTTAGGCAAAATACCCAATACTAGGCGATCCAACAGCAGACATCACTTCACTTATCCACGTGGCGAGCAGCAGACGACCGATGATGGTTCGTGATCTAGCGGCTACGATTAGATCTCCAAGGGTGATTGGACAGCCGACGAGCAATATGGGGCACCAGCCAGATCCAACGGTGCTGGAGGGCAGAGGAAGAACATGGAAGCAACGCTGGCGAGGCGAGCTTCCCCGAGCTCGATCTCCATCCTCCGGCGGTCATCGGGCTCCAAAAACGGCCGGCTAGCCTCCTGGGGTCCTCCTCTATGTGCTGGGCGCTCGAAAAATCTTCGACAGTGGCCGGAGCTCGCGGGAAGAAGCGGTGGAGCTGGGGAGCTCCACGGACCTCCGGCGAGGCTCAAAAGCGAGCCCCAGGATCACCTTGGTATCTATGGACTTGTAAGAGGCGTGAGAGGGTAGAGGGCAAAATGCCTCGACCCCGTGGTGGCGGAATGGACGCGTGAAACAGCGGCGTGAGATGGGTGGCCGGAGCGAGCTCCGGTAAGGGGGCGATTAGGTGATTCGATGAATGAAACTCGTGGATAAATGGGGGGATTTTTTCATAAGACTACGACGAACAAAAACAGCAAAAGAAAATGAAGGAAAACACAACCCTCGAAGGTGGTATACCTGAGGGAGGACCTCGACGGCAAAGGTGTTCGCCGGAGGTGGTGGAGCCTCCTTGGAGCTTACTCGACCGTCCTGACGTATGAGGGAGGGACATGTCACCTTCCTCTCTCTATGGAGCATGAAAAGGGGGAGCAAAGCTAGCCAAAAGGGGTTCAAAATCGAATTGAAAATCGGAGGAGGCTTTTGAAGGGTTGATGGGGCGCTCCAAAGATCGAGGGAGATCGACAAAATCGTCGATCCTCGGCCCTAGGAAAGATGGGGGCGTGCAAGAGCAATGGTTGAGGTACAAAAGTCGTGAAGGAGGCGACGAGAAAGAGGGATCGGTTTGACCTCGAAAAATCCGCAAACACGGGCCAAAAACGAGGTCTGACAAGGCTACAAGGCGAAGGACAGCCAGTTGACCGGGGTCAACGCTGACTGTCTCCTGGTTGGTCCACGTGTACCAACCAGGAAAAGCCCCGGAAAAAAAGATTAAAAATTCATTTAAAAATAATAAATGAATTTATTATTTTTAGGTTATAAAATAAAAAATATTTGATATTTTACGAAGTATTTTAAAATGATTTTTATTTATTCTTCTGAGGTATAAAAATACAAGTTACCTTTTATAGCTATATAGGTATACATATCTATATATTTTAATATTTTATTTTTATTTTGTGTATTTAATTTTATTGATTTTGTTTAATATTTTATAAATTTATAAAATATTTTTATACAGTTAAATATATTTTTATTTTATTTTTCTGGAGTGTTGTGTACACTTAATAAAATAGAAATAGTAATTATATAGGTATATTTATAGGTATTAGACCTATGTATTATATACATGTTATTTATTTTGTATTTTCTTTAGTGTTTTATTCTGATTTTAATGTACACATATATTGCGAATAATATTTACAAAATTATAAAAATATAAAATTATAAAATTAATGAATAAATAATAAAATGAATATTTTAATCTGTGCAAGTATACAATAGGGGTCCAAAACTCAACTTTCAAACTGTAGCTCTGCAAAATACGAAACCACCTTTAATAAATAGCTTATTGAAAATTATATACAATTAAAGGTGATTTTGATGCGTTTTGAGTTTTTATTTGAGAGATACGGGTATGGGAAATTGGGATTCTGGAAACTTATTCAGATCATAACTTTTTATCTGTATATTATTTTTGAGTGAAATCAATTTTGTATTTTTCTTTATTTAATTATCTACAACTTTTATGTACAAAGTCTCTTTATTTGAAGTATAAAAAGTGGAACCAAAATAGGTCCCAAAATGAATAAAGAATGACTTGAGTAAAGAGGAATCTTTATTGGTTTCTGGCCCTTATCTCCCCCTACTTTATTCCTTGTCAACCTATTCATCTAGATGTTGAGGTCTCGGGGTTTCAGGTCATAAAATATTTACAATATTTTATTTTTTTCTCTTTTCTTTTCTTTATTCTATTATTTTGGCTTTAAAAATTGTATTTTATACACTATTTACACATACATGCGTGAAAGCTAAAATACGGGATTTAAGGTATTTACAAGCATTTGCCAGGGTTTTTGAGGCAAAAATGATAGAATAAAGATGATGAATTGTGGATTCATCATCCACAATTCATCATCCCCCTATACTTTCCTTTGCTAGTCTCTAGCAAACACTTATGCAATAAGTACAGAAAAGTAAAACAAAGAAAAGAAAAAGAAGAAAGATGGATTGAATTTAATTATCAAACTTGTCTTCACAAAATCATAGTTTGGAGCTTAAGTCGGACCTTTGGAATTTAGTACGGGCGGAACCTTAATGGGAACCGGATTTGAAATCCAACAGCCTTCGAGAATCCCAAAACTCTGCACAAGTCTCCTCAATAGCCAGGTCAGAAATATCTAAATTCATAAGCAAACCCTTACGACTATGAAGCTGACTCATACAGTGCAAGTGATGGTGGCTCTCCCCAACTAAAATGACAAAGAGACTGACTTCTCCAGTTTGACAACCCAATGATTCCCCATTCCAATAACTCCTTCCTCGAGGAGCGGGGTGTTCCCTTCTAAGTTCAAGTGGCAACCAGCTCAAGAGGAGGGGGTGAAGAAAAGAATGGGCGGTAGCCAATGTAGCTAACTATCCTAGGATGCAAGACCAGTGTAGTCAAGTCATCCAGCTGCATGCTCACATGATTTGACTTTGGAACTCAAGCTTGCTTATTGACTATACGACATATGTACACTCCGGTAGGCATTTTATTTTTGTATAGGCATGTCTCCCTTTTTTTGAAATACTATATACAGCAGCATTTATATAGGGAGTTTTTTCTCTTGAACCAGTAGACTATCTGTCTTTTGAAGCTTTATCGCAATCCACACTCTCCTGTCTTTAGAATTCTTCATCACTGGATGGGTTGGGGTGCATTTCCCTCCCTAGAGGAGGACGAATGTTTCCACTTGTGTGCATCTCATACCGGCAAATCCAACCCCCTCACCACTCTAACTGAGTCGAGCCATGTGAAAGGTGCAGGTGCCAAGTTAGCTCATTATCAACAAGAGTCGTGCATGTGCTCCGAAATACTCTACTTAGGCCGTCGAGAATCCATTGAACCAAGTCTCGTGATCCTCAAAGAATTAAGTCAACTAGACCTGAAGTACCTCAATTCTGGTTCCTATAAGGTTCCTGTTATTAGGTACATTTAAAGTCCAATCAAGCTCCAATCTCCGGATTTTACTTAGACTTGTTTAACTATGAAACTCACTCCGAAAAATGCAAATACTATGCAAATGCTATGCAGAAAAAATTTTTGTGATGCGATTTTCAAGAATTTTGAACTTTTTATGGATTTTTGAAAAGATAATGCACTTGCATTTTTTTCTTGTATTTTTCAAAAAGACTTTTCAGATGGTTTTTGGATTTTAGTTTTGCAAATGTTTTTGGGCTTTCTGAAAACAAAGATTTTGGATAAAAACTAGGTACAAATATTTACACGTGGATGCATCTCATATTTACAAGACGTGGATTTAAAGAATTTAAAAGGGTAAGTGGTCAGTTTTATACATATATATATTAAAGAATTTTAGGTGTGATGTATATATTCCTCAAACTTGTTTGAAAAGATTTTTACAAACAATTTTGAAAACTATAGTCCAAAATAATTTTTACAAACATGTACACACATTTGAAAATCATTTTGCAAAGGTTTTTCAAACAGTATAGATAGATTTTTCAAAAAATTTGCAACAAATTTTCAAACTATTTGCAAACAATTTTTCAAACTTTTATTTCACACAAAGAAAATAAACTTTACAAACCAAATATTTTTACAAAGGTTGAAAACATGTAACAAAACATTTTCCAAATAGTTTTCAAAAGATTTTTCACAAAGATTTTCAAACTATTTTTCAAATATTTTGCAAAAAATATTTTCACCTGATTTATTAATCAGTAAATACAAAAAGAATTTGAGGAATGATCAACATCTTTTTAGTAGGGTTTTTAATGAATTTTAAAGAATTATTAGCCATCATTATTAATGAAAATACGAAAGTACGAGTTATGGCTAAAGTATATACATAGTATATATGACCCCCCTATACTTAGCTTGAGCTATGTCCTCATAGATCGGAGAGAAAAGAGAAGACATAACTCGTACTGAGTATAGACAAGTCCAAAGAATAAACGAATGAAGAAATGAATGAATCAATGAGAAGTTGACCGTCCCCCCTATACTTAGGATCAATTAATCCTAAGTATAGCATATTGTACACCAAGCAGGGAGGGTTAAGGGTAGGAATGAACAGAGCGTACTCAGATTGTCTCCCCCTATACTTAGGGTAAGATATCCCTAAGTATATACAAGAAGAGGAGACAATGGAGATGATCAAAGAATAGAGAAACTCGGGGTGCACCCCCCCCCCCCATACTTGGGACAAAGTACGACCTAAGTATAGAAAACTAACAACAAGGGGCGACACCTTTTTGATAGATAAAGAAGATAGAAAAGGAAAAGAAGAAAACAAGAAAAGAGAATAAGCAGATCACAGCTCAGTGTATGCACCCCCCCATACTTAGGACAAAGTACGTCCTAAGTATAGAAAAATCATAAGATGAAGACGAGGTGACAGACATAACGGAAGAATGAATGATATGAACATATGGATCTATACAGTGGAAGATGGAAGTGATATTCATGTATGAGGTGCAAGTGATATGAGTCAAAGGGCACACCTCATACCAGATGAATGGGGGAAACGTCAACGGTCGGTGGATCATGATCTAGATATAGTTTCAGGCGCTGACCATTAACTCGAAAGGTAGAGGAAGATGACAACTCGGATATATCAATACTGCCATTGTCATGTACCTTCTTGACCACATACGGACATTTCCATTTACTCTGTAATTTCCCTAGAAATGATTTCAGCCTAGAATCAAACAACCATACACCCTGATCAGGCTCAAACTGTTTATGGCTGATATGAGAATCGTGTCATATCTTTACTTTCTCCTTATACTGTAGGCTGCAAGAAAAGGTTGTATCTCTCAGTTCCTCCAGGGCTGCCAACTCTACTTTCCTCTATTCTCCTATACTCTCGGGATCCAACAATAACTCTGTAACTGCCCATAGTGACTTGTGCTTGATTTCCACTAGTAAATGGCACGGCTTGCCATAGACAAGATGAAAGGGAGATGCCCCTAATGGTCTCTTGAAGGAAGTCTGATAGGCTTACAAGACCGAGTCCAAAAGTTGTGACCAATCCTTTCGGTCTGGGGAGACTACCTTCTGTAAAATAGTCTTGATCTCCTTCTTCGATACTTCAGCAAGACCATTAGTCTGAGGGTGATATGGAGTGGCAACACGATGGTCAATGATGAACTCATCAGCTAGGGCCTTTACCTTGTCGTTGATAAAGTGAGACCCCCCGTCTGAAATCAGAACTCTAGGTACCCCGAACCATGAAATGATATTTTTCCTCAAAAAGCGACACACGATCTTAGCATCTGCGGCTCGGACGGGGATGGCCTCGACCCAACGACTCACATAATCCACAGTGAGCAAAATGTACTCAAACCCATGACTCTTAGGAAATGGGCCCATGAAATCAATACCCCATGCGTCAAAAACCTCACAAATGTGAATGGGTTGTATGGGCATCATATCTCTCCGTCCGCAAGTACCCATCTTCTAACAGTCAGTACATCTTTTCACGAACTCATCTGAATCCTTGAAGGGAGTAGGCCACCAAAGGCCGGATTGGAGCATCTTCTACACTGTCTGTCTCCCAGAATGATGTCCTCCTGCCTCAAGCTTGTGGCAGTAGGTAAGGACACTATGCTGCTCTTCTTGAGGAATGCACCTCCTCCAGATGCTATCCCCTCCTTCATGATAAAAGACGGGATCCTCCCAATGGTACGACTTGGCCTTCACGAGGAAGGTCTAAAGTCACTGCCTGGGCCAACCTTGTGGAACCATCTTGGCGACAAGATAGTACACAATGTCGGCATACCATGGGAGCGAGGCAATAGCAAGGATTACCTCATATAGAAATGTCTTTGTGATAGGTACGCTGGGCTCAGATTCCTCAAGGTTCTCTAAGCGGGAGAGGTGATCCGCCACCACATTCTTAACTCCAGGCTTATCCTTAATCTCAATGTCAAAATCCTAGAGCAGAAGGATCCATCTAGTAAGGAGAGCTTTGGCATCCTTCTTGGCCATGAGGTACCGGATGGTGGTGTGATCTTTAAGATAGTCACTCTAGATCCCAGAATATATGATTAGTACTTATCCAAAGCAAAGACTACAGCTAGCATCTCCTTCTTAGTCACGGTGTAATTCCGCTGAGCGGCATCCAAAGTCCGGCTAGCGTAGTGAATGGCATACTGCAATCCATCCATCCTCTGTCCAAGCACAACCCCTACGGTAAAATCAGAAGCATCCGTCATGATCTCAAATGGGAGTGACCAATCGGTTGGCTGAAGGACAGGAGATGTGACAACCATATTCTTGAGAGTCTCGAAAGACGCAAGACACTTATCATCTACAATGAACTTAGTGTCTTTTGTCAGCAAATCAGTGAGCAGTCGGGCAATACGACTAAAGTCTTGTATGAACCATCGGTAGAAACCGACATGCCCCAGAAAAGACCGCAATTGATACAGATTGGATGGTGGATTGAGTTTTCTAATGATATCCACCTTGGCCAGATCAACCTCCATGCCCCTATTGGAGATGATATGACCAAGGACTGTCCCTTGAGTCACCATGAAGTGACTCTTCTCCCAAGACAAGACAAGATTGACCTCTATGCAGCGCTGAAGCACACGGTCTAGGCAGTCAAGACAAGCATCAAACCCATCTCCATAGACCGAGAAGTCATCCATGAAGACCTCTAAACAGTCACCCATCATGTCCGAGAAAATGGACAGGTGAATGTCGTTTTATCCTGGTCTTAGGGTACAATAGCCACTTGATTATAGATGGAGTACCCATCAAGAAAACAATAGTGACTCTTCCCAGCTAGCCTCTCATTAATATGATCAATGAATGACAGTGGGAAATGATCCTTCTTGGTGGCCTCATTCAATCATTTGTAGTCCATACAAACCCTCCAAGAAGTGGGTACCCAGGTAACTATCTCCTCTCCAGACTCACTCACAATTGTAGTGATACCTGTCTTCTTGGGTACCACATTCAATGAACTAACCCACTTTGAGTCGAAGATGGGGTAGATAAAATCGGCGCTCCACCATTTTGATATTTCCTTTATGACCACATCTCAAAGATTCGGGTTCAGCCTTTGCTGGAACTCACGTGAGGGCATAGCGTCCTCTTAGAGGTAGATATGGTGGGAGCACATAGCCGGACTAATCCCCTGGAGATCAGCTATACTCCATCCTATCACGTTGCGGTTTCTTTCAAGAACCTCCATCAAATAAGATTCTTGCTCTCCAGTCAAATCTATCGAGATAATGACTGGGTGTATATCTGGCTCACCCACAAGGAATCTATACTTCAGCGATTGCGACAAGGGATTCAATTCTGGACAACTAGGAGCTGGCAAATCTGGGTTCTGATATGTTTGAGTGAAGGCTACTAGATCTGCATGAGAGAACTCTCGCTGTGCATGAAAATCTGATGAAGGGAACCCTGCTGGTATCTCTATAGGCTGTGCTGGCTTGCTCTTCGTCCTAGCTGTCGGCTCAGAAGGAATCAGACATGACAAGTAATCATCAAAATCATCCCAATCAATGTCTGAATCAAAGGGATCTGAACTAGAAGAACATGATTGCAATTCTGCTTCACCACTCATCCCACAACTATCAGCCTCAAATGTGTCCTCTGTCAGGGGTGCGCTATCCAAACTCTTGACTGCCATAAGCTGTAAGTACGCTAAATCTGTGGGCAAACTGAGGGCTTGTGCTACAAGATCTGTCCAAATGGCTTCATCATCGGTCATCACAAAGTCACACTCCTGGTGGACGTCTTGCTCAGCCTTTGTCATCTGCTCTGTATCACTGGACTTCTCTGAGCATGCTGATTCTCTTGCTCTGGTCTCATTGATCGTCTCTATTTGTATACTTTCACCCTCTACGTGAAAGTACACCTTCCCACTATCATGGTCGGATACTGCCTTGGCAGTGGCCAAGAATGGGCGTCCAAGTATGATGGGGGTATCTGTCACCGACTTAGGGATCTCCATGTCCAATACAACAAAGTCCATGGGGAATTTCAGGCCCTGAATGGTAACGACCACGTCTCTCAACAACCCCTTCAGCCTCTTAATCGACCTATCAGCAAACTGAAGGACTATCCGACTCCGATGGAGAGGGCCAAACTCGAATCGGTCGAGTAAGGCTGCCTGAAGGAGGTTGATAGAAGAGCCACTGTCTAATAGAGTACGATCAAACTGCTGCTCCTGAATCTCGCATCTGACATAGGGGTTCCTTCATTAAGTCTCTTGGCTGGCAATCGGTTCTGAATGGCAAAGCATGTGGAATGGGTGAGCACATGGATCTCATCTCTGCGGTTCCTCCTCTTCTTACGGACTGTAGTCTTCTCTCTCAAGTTTTTTTTAAAGAGGTGGATGTGCTCAAGTGCCTCCTGTAGAGTCAGCTGAATCTGAAATCTACCAATCATCTGGTTGCTGAACTCTAACTGGTGAGACTTTTTTGGATTTTCTTTTTTATTCCCCTTTGCCAAGTGGAGTGCTTGAGGGAAGGGGATGGTAGGGGCCTCCTCAGATGGAGGACTAGGAAGAGGTTCATGTACCTGTGAAGGAATGGAATCCATACAAATACCATCATGTGACACATATGGACTCGAAGTAGATGAAGAACCTTTTCCTTTATTCATTTTTTTGTTCTTTTTCTTGGTACCACAGTCCTGAGATACAAAAGGTGGCAACACAATAGGTGGAAGCTCAACAAAAGTAGAAGTGGTGGCCTCAGTACCACCCACAACATATGACATCACGACATCAGCATCGCGCTCTAGTTCTGCATCAAATAAAATGGTGGCCTCAGCACCACTGTCTGCATCTAGTATCACGACGGCCTCAGCATCGTCATCTGGATCTCCATCCTTGGTGGCATCAGCACCACCGTCATCAACATCATCTGCAGCAGCATCAGCACTGCTACTCTCCTTATCTGGTGCTCATGGTTCCTCGTGTGGTTGTCGCTCAGATGAGGCGCCATCGGCTGGCATCCACCGCTCCTAGTAGTCACGAAATCAACATCACAATAAGAAGACATGTCATTCAAAAAGTCACTAGGAGTGGTATCCTCTATAGACTATACCTGCTCAGATTTCCTCTTCAAATTGTTCGTATTAGGCTCAATCTGTACTGGTATGGTGGCCTTTCCCTTGATGATATCCCTCATCTCCTGCCGGAACTCATCCATTTCCCGCTGGAAGGATGCCTGTTGTTCAGAGAGCAAGCGGGCGAGGTCATCTAGAGATGGGTTCTCAAAGGCAGGTGCCTGAGAACCGGAAGTGTTACCCTGTTGGAAATGAGGCTGCTACTGCTAAGAGTAGTGAGGGGGAGGCAGGGAGTATGTATGGTGAGGCTGCTGATGCTGCCTCCACTATTGTCCCTGATAGAAGGGATAAGGACCCTGCTGATACTACTGGTGTGTGATGGGGTTGCTGCTGGTGCTAGTTGTTCTGAGTGTCCTGAGAGGAAGGCTGCTGCTGGGATGAGGTGCCTCCGGTGGTCCAACGGAATCCGAGGTGATCACAATGAATTCAGGGCTGCTATGGATACCGATTGTACCATATCCCATTGACTTCCATCAATGGCACCTGCTCAACGAGTTGTGGAGGAAGAACTTCCAGTGGTTGATCCGACTGGTAGACCACCATCTGAGTGTCTTGAGATGGTGGCAGTAATGGGTAGTGCTGTACTGCTAGACCGGCTCTACCTGGATGTGGTGAACCTAGCAGCATGTGGCAGAGGGCCGGGTTGAGATGCTACTGCTGGGATCAGCACGTGACCTGGGAGGCTGCTAAGTGGACGTTTGTGCCTCCTGAATGCATAGGATCTGCGTCTTCAGGTCACTCATGGTCTTAGTCAACTGGTCCATCTGTGCAAGACCTTGACTCTGCTTCTTCTCAAGGATCTCGATGCGGTCCAACTTCTCGCTGATGATCCCCATGTCGGCAGCGGTGGATTCAGCCTGAGCTACTGCTGCTGACGTTGTATGGGTACCGGCATCGATGCGTGCAATCCTCTGATATCCAACTGCATGTGGTGGGATCTTTGGCTGTGCGTAGACCCTGGCTTGGACCATGACTGACGAGTCCTCTGCCATCCCTTCATAGATATCCCAAACCGCGTCTTCACCCTTGGAAAAATATGATCTACCACAAGAGGCATTAACAAGCCCCTGCAGCTTAGGTGTCAGCCCGCAAAAGAAACTCTGAACCATGTTGGGATTTGATATATCGTGATGTGTACACCGATCAATGAGCTCTCTAAATCGATCCCAAGCCTCGTGGAACTGCTCATTCGAGATCATAGTGAAGTTGATCATAGCTCGTGCTGCGTTGGTCCGGTCGAGTGGACAGTACTTGTTCAAGTACTTGGTCCGGAGCTGTGACCATGATGTGACATACCTCCCAAGATGCTTCAGCCAATAGGCTGCTCTGTCAGCTAATGAGAATGGGAAGGCAATCATCGTGATCGTGTCCTCGTCCACAAATCTGTCGTGGACAGTGCTGCAAATCATGTCAAACTCCTGCAGATGGAGATGAGGCTCCTCTGTGGCTAGCCCATGAAACTTGGGCAACAACTGAATGGTCTGCAAGCGAAGCTAAAAGTTCCCAACAATGGGAGGAAGATGGATCTATCGGTGAGTGAGAGTTGCAGCTGGGTTGTGCAACTGCTTCATGGTCATCAGTGGCGGCCTCTCCTGCTGAGGGTCTGCTCCTTCTCTACCTTCTGCTTGGGGTATATCACCACCGCCCTCGGGTCTGTCATCTCTACCCTCTTGCATCTACGCCATCTCTCTAATGATGTCACCCATGAAGGCCCCCTGGTCTCTAATCTGTCTCTGCATGGTATCCAGGGAAGCTAACAGTGAATTGTTGATGGCAGCCTGATCATATATAAATGGAGGTGGTTCCTGCTCTTATGGGTGTTCCTCTCTGCCGGCCATATCTCGGGTCTCTGCAAAGGTAAAAGAACCCATCTCAGGTGCCATCAAATGTCCCAAACTGTGTGTTGCACTGAACTCTGACACCACAGGACTGACTGAAGAAGAAGGGTGATCGAGGGGGAACAGGGTGGATGTGAACTTAGGCTCGGAGAGTGGGTCTAGACTCCCCGTAGCCGACCTAAATGAATAGGAAGGAGTGCTCGATAGCGGTGCCACAAGACGTGGCCTAAGGGATCTCCTTCCCATCATTTTGATCTAGAAGAAAAAGGATGGATGAGATCTGGAATGCAAAAAAGATGTGAAAACAAACCCCCAATTCACCTACGCAACTCTGAGCTGATGATCATGAAAGTTTGGTCATTTATCTTGTCAATTTTATTTAGGTGATCAATCAATCTATCAGAGCGATTAAGCGAGCTGGTAGGTACCCGATGCTCCTAGGAGACTATCCTGAACTAAGGCTAGATCTTTCCCAGCCAGTATGAATTACGAACCGTTTACTGGCTACCCGATCAATCCACTCTACAAAGGACGTCACGGTCCGCTTTACCGGTTACCGGAGAGATCCTCACTGGAGAACGACTAACCCCAGAGTAGTAGTCTGAGAGGAGTTCAGGTATGGCTCTATCCTAGTGTGCGGGTCACTTTCTCACTGCAGATAAATCAACTAAGGAGGAGGTTACTCTCCCCAAGACAAAATTTTTGATGAGGAGTGTTTTAAGGTAAAGTTTGCATTGACAGTCCCAATTTATGATTTTCACTTTTTTAGTATGTTTTCTGAATAAAAACAACGCCTAACGAATTTTTCGATTTCCTGGGTTATTTAAAGTTCAATAAAATGGGAGGAGGAAGTCAGAAAAGTCGTTGCGCGATCAAACACAATGATGCATGCAGAGATAGAAATGTGTACCCTGCTCCAACACTCGACATGCAGGGTGACCCGCACATAATTTAAAAAACAGAATTAAAAATACATATATGATGCAAGAAGAAATCAGCCTTAGATAAGAATTTCTACGTGAGAACAGTAGCTAATAGGTCAACAAGAGAGGTTGGGGTCCGGTCTCTGATGCCGATCGGTGGCCACCACAACGGATCCTGCCAGCACTGTATACGACCTCTAGCGGCACGTGCCCCCTCAGGTGACTAAATTAGCTTTTTCTTTTGTGAGTTATTAATTAGGTCCACTTAACGATCTATAGGCACAGGCAAGATATTAGGTGTGGGGTCCTAATCAATTACGTCACAATCAAAATAAAATCTTAAGTCTAGGGGTCAAAATCTTTGTGAATTAAAAAAAAATAAAATGCGAAGAAATCAAAACTGACGAGAAAATCAAAAAAGTCGACGAGGCCACCAAGGGAACAATCCCCCGGGCAATGGACCTCGTGAAGTGTAGAAATGTCCAAGTGTCATGTTTAAGTTACAATCCAAGAGTCACTCTCTCACTTAAAATACACAAGTATAGACAAGAAAATAAATGGAGCTAATCTACAAAAATCTCCAAGTCTTCTTCGTGCAGGATAGCAAGCCGAAGACGGCTTCACGTGGGTGCATAGGAGCCTAGGGAAACATGCCTCCCACGATCCGCAGTACCTCGCACAAAGTCAATAAAGAGAAGGGATTAGATAGCTCAAAATATGTATCAAAAATAAAGGAAACAAATGAGGCAAAATGGTAAACAAATAATCACACAAAAAAATCCTATCTATACGTTGTTGCTCCCCGACAACGACACCATTTGATTAACCGAAAAGATCGAGCGGTCGTATTGATCCACAAGGCGGATCAACAGTCGATGTGTTGACCACTCAACAATCCTGGCTAAATCAACAATCAACCCACAACAGAAATCAAACAATGAAAAGCGGTGTGGAGTTAAAATTTATTATAACTCTACAACAAAAGTGTGTATAGGCACAATTATATGTACAGTGTCAAAGATAGGGAACAAGCAAGATAGATCTAAAAATAAGTGCTCAAGACTGAATGTGATCAAATGCCTATAAGTGTGCTATTTTGTGGGTTTTTTATTTTTAATTTTTTATTTAATTCTTGATATTATATTTTTATATTTTGATTTTTAATTTTCTGATTTTGGGTTTTCTTTTTGTATTTTATATTTTTTTTATTTTTTTATATTTTCTTTTCTTTTAATAAAATAAGTACACAATATAAGAAAAAGCAAGATAATATATTTATAAAAAGAGGTAAAAATAGTCAAAATTCAGGAAATAAAATATTTTTGTGTCTTTATATTTTTCTGATGTTTTGTAATTTTTGTAGATGTTCCTGATTTTTTGGTATTTTTAAAGGCAAAAATACTGAAAATAGTGAATAAACTGAAAATTCAAAATTAAAATGAGGATGAAAAATAGCAAACAAAATCCAAAATTCTTTAAATTAATTTTAAAATAAAGGTAATAAAACAAAGAAAATTCAGAGATAAAAATTAGATTTTTAGGATTTTTCTGAAATTTTTAAGATTTTTATGAAGTTTTAAGGGGTTTTCTAATTTTTAGAAGTTTTCTTTTGAATTTTTTAATGATTTTTGGTCTAAAGTTAAAACATTCAGAAATACACAAAATCTGATTTTTTTTATTTTTTAAGGGTTTTGGTAATTTTTACGTATTTTCTAATGCAAACAGAGCTGAAAATGCATGTTTTTGAATTTTTATAAATATGAAAATGCAATAAAAATGCAAACTAAAAATATGGCGTGAAGGAGCAACTAAACAGGAGCTTAAGTTGATTTTTTGGTGATTTGTATAATTTTATAGATGCATGGAATAAATACAAACGCAAGGAGAAAAATCACACTGGTAAGGGCATTTATGTAAATATCAAGAACTTCAGGGGCCACAGTGCAATATTTCAACAAAATATATAACTATTAAACAAAATTCCAGGATTAAATGCAAATAGCCAAATACGCAAGAGTACGCTTGCAATTTCACCAGGTCTGCACGTGACTGCGCACGCGCTTGGGGAGGACTGAAATAAAAATACAAAAAGTCTGGGGGCTACTTTGCAAAATATCCAAAAAATATTACACTTAATGAAAAAGTTCCTGTACTAAAATGAAATAAAGAAACCCACAGGGGGTCCTTACAAAATGTCCACCACCCCACGTGCGTGAGTCACGTGAGGTGATGTGGACAAGGACCTATGTGCAAATAAAGAAAGTACGAAGGTCTAAATGCAATTATTACAAAACTTTTATACTGAAAATGAAAGTTACTGTGCTAATAAATAAAAAAATAAAATGGCGAGGGCCAGGCGATCCAACGGCATACGTCACTTCACTTATCCATGTGGCGAGCAGCGGACGGCCGATGACGGTTCACGATCTAGCGGCTACGATTAGATCTCCAAGGCTGATCGGACAGTTGACGAGCAATCTAGGATGCTGGCCTGATCCAACGGTGCTGGAGGGAGGAGGAAGAACAAGGAAGCAACAACGGTGAGGCGAGCTTCCCCGAGCTCGATCTCCGTCCTCCAGCGGTCTTTGGGCTCCCAAAATGGCCGGCTAGCCTCCTAGGGTCCTCCTCTATGTGTTGGGCGCTCAAAAAATCTTCGGTGGTGGCCGGAGCTCGTGGGAAGAAGTGGCGGAGCTGGGGAGCTCCACGGACCTCCGACGAGGCTCAAAAGAGAGCCCCAGGATCTCCTTGGTATCTATGGATCTGCAAGAAGCGTGAGAGGGTCGAGGGCAAAATGCCTCGACCCCACGGTGGCGGAATGGGCGCGTGAAACGGTGGCGCAAGATGGGTGGCTGGAGCGAGCTCCGACGAGGGGGCGATTAGGTGATTCGATGAATGAAACCCGAGGATAAATGGGGGGATTTGTTCATAAGATTATGGCAAACAAAAATAGCAAAAGAAAATGAAGGAAAACACAACCCTCGAAGGTGGTATACCTGAGGGAGGACCTCGACGGCAAAGGTGTTCGTCAGAGGTGGTGGAGCCTCCTTGGAGCTTACTCGACCGTCCTGATGCACGAGGGAGGGAGATGTCACCTTCCTCTCTCTATGGAGCACGAAAAGGGGGAGCAAAGCTAGCCAAAAGGGGTTCAAAATTGAATTGAAAATCGGAGGAGGCTTTTGAAGGGTTGACGGGGTGCTCCAAAGTTCAAGGGAGATCGACGAAATCGTCGATCCTCAGCCCTAGGAAAGATGGGGGCGTGCAAGAGCAATGGTCGAGGTACAAAAGTCGTGAAGGAGGCGACACGAAAGAGGGATCAGTTTGACCTTGAAAAATCTGTAAACACGGGCCAAAAACGAGGTCTGACAAGGCTACAGGGCGAAGGACAACCAGTTGACCGGGGTCAACGCTGACTGCCTCCTGGTTGGTCCACGTGGACAAACCAGGAAAAGCCCCGGAAAAAATGATTAAAAATTCATTTAAAAATAGTAAATAAATTTATAATTTTTATGTTATAAAATAAAAAATATTTCTTATTCTATGAAGTATTTTAATATGATTTTTATTTATTTTTCTGAGGTATAAAAATACAAGTAACCTTTTATAGGCTATATAGGTATACATATCTATATATTTTAATATTTTACTTTTATTTTGTGTATT
The DNA here is from genome assembly GCA_037367405.1 of Ottelia alismoides. Lineage (NCBI taxonomy): Eukaryota > Viridiplantae > Streptophyta > Magnoliopsida > Alismatales > Hydrocharitaceae > Ottelia > Ottelia alismoides. The sequence goes on along the minus strand of JAZKJV010001032.1, from coordinate 632,974 downwards.
TAATTTTATTAATTTTGTTTAATATTTTATAAATTTATAAAATATTTTTATACACTTAAATATATTTTTATTTTTTTCTGAAGTGTTTTGTACACTTAGCAAAATAGGAATAGTAATTATATAGGTATATTTATAGGTATTAGACCTATGTATTATATACATGTATTTTATTTTTGTATTTTCTTTAGTGTTTTTTTCTGATTTTAATGTACACATATATTTTGAATAATATTTACAAAATTATAAAAATATAAAATTCTAAAAATAATGAATAATTAATAAAATGAATATTTTAATCTATGCAAGTATACAGTAGGGTTCCAAAACTCAACTTTCAAATCGTGGCTCCGCAAAATACGAAACCACTTCAATAAATAGCTTATTGAAAATTATATACAATTAAAGGTGATTTTGATACGTTTCGAGCTTTTATTTAAGAGATACAAGTCTGGGAAGTTGGGATTCTGGAAATTTATTCAGATCATAACTTTTTATCTGTATATTATTTTTGAGTGAAATAAATTTTGTATTTTTCTTTATTTAATTATCTATAACTTTTATGTACAAAGTTTCTTTATTTGAGGTATAAAAAGTGGAATAAAAATAGGTCCCAAAATGAATAAAGAATGACTTGAATAAAGAGGAATCTTTATTGGTTTCTAGCCCTTATCTCCCCCTACTTTATTCCTTGTCGACCTATTTATCTAGATGCCTAGGTCTCGGGATTTTGCGTCATAAAATATTTGCAATATTTTATTCTTTTTATTTCTTTATTCTATTATTTTGGCTTTAAAAACTGTATTTTATGCACTATTTACACATACATGCATGAATGCTAAAATGCAGGATTTAAGGGTATTTACAAGCACTTGCCTGGGTTTTTGAGGTCAAAATGATAGAATAAAGATGATGAAATGTGGATTCATCACTCTTCATGGATGAGGTAGTGAGGAGGCATAATCTCTTGGCTTGGGGTAGCATACGAGGGTAGTACATCTAGGCGGAACCTCTCGTCTTCCTCTAGGGAAGGAAGTGCGTCTCAACCTGGTCTAGCGATGTTGAGGTCTAAAGCCATGAAGCTGTAGGGTTGCAATAATGCTTCAAAAGAGGGATAGTCCACTGGATCAAGAGGAAAAACTCCTTATGTACATGCTGCACCTTGTATATGCTTTCAAAAAAAAGTATGGAAAATGCAGAATCTCTAAAAGTGGGCAGGCCTGATTAAAAAGTAAAATTCCTGCCGGAGTGTATATATAAGGGTAAAAAAAATATAAATTAAAAAATCAATAAGATCTTCAAAGACAAATTTTTGTAAGCTTGCAGCGGATGACTTGGCTACACTAGTCATGCATCCAAGGATAGGTAGCTACACTGGTTACAGTACATTCTTTTCTCCATCCCCTCTTCTTGAGCTGGTTGTACTTGAACTTAGAAAGAAATATCTCCGCTCCTCGAGGAAAGAGTTGCTCGATCGGGGAACTAGAGTTACCTTGTTGAGGAAGGTTGTTTCTTTGCTACTTTTGAGATGGGGAGCAATACCTCACTTACACCGGACAAGTAAAGATTCATAGTCATAAGAATTGGTGTATGTAGACTTGTTCTGACCTGACTGTTGAGGAGAACTAAATAGGAGTCCTGTGGAACTTAGAGGCTGTTAGGTTTTTAATCCATTTCCCATTAAGATTCCGACACACTAATAATCCAAAGGTCCTACGGAGCTCCAAACTACAATTTTATGAAGATAAGTCTAATACTCAATATTGTCCTACTTTCTTTATTTTCCCTTTCTTTTTCTTCACTCATTCTTTCAAATAAGTGTTTGCTATGGTACTAGCAAAGGTAAAGCATAGGGGGATGATGAATCTGCGATTCGTCATCGTTATTCATTTATTTTAGCTTAAAATCCCTTATAAAACACATGTATATAACACTAACTCCACATTCTTACTAACTTGCATTTGTTTGTAAATATTGTATATTTATATATTATTTTAACCTAAAATAAAAAAAAGAAAGGAAAAATAAAGAAAATAACATAAAAAAGGTTGTGTGCTAATCGACCAGGAATAAAGTAGGGGGAGATAGGGTCCTCAATTAGAAAATCCAAAAAAGTTGTGTGTTGTGTATATTTGTATACTTACTATTTTATCTGTACCTTAATTGACCTCAAATCAAATAACTTTCCAAACTAAGTTTTAAATAGAAATGTCTTCTAATTAATAAAAACAATTGCACAATTAAATCATGTACAAAATAAAAGCAACCACACTTGGAAAAAAAACCACTAAGCACTAATTGAAAGACCAATTCCGGTCCATATGAACTCAAACTGGACCAATCTCACTTCCATTGGATTCTAAATTAAATTATCTTTAAAATGGTTGTATTTTCATAATTTTGGAGTTACGAGTAAAAAGTTGGTTTTCTGAGGTCGTATGTGGAATTTTCCCATGTATTTTGTACATACTGTATTTCTATATATTTGTAAATATTTTTTACTAATTATTCCAAATAAAAATAAAAATAAAAATAAAAATATTTATTAAAAGAAAAAGGGGCTAATTTCCACATTTACCCTTGTATATAATGTCATGTATATAGTATATGTATATAGTTGCTATTCTCAATTAATCACCATAAAAAATAAAAAAAATATTTTAATTCAAATAAATAAAGTGACAAAAATTTAAAAAAAATAGTTAATTTTATAAATAGCTTTATCTCTCCTTATCTTTATCTCATTTCAATTTTCATCTCTCTTATCTCTTCAACCAAAAATTCAAAAATTCAAATTTCATTCTCCATCTTTTCGATTTATATGGCTCCTTCTCCCTCGTTCCAACTTGATCAATCTTTGGTGAGAGGAGCTCGATCTCCGAAAGTCTTCTTATAGGGAAAGATGCCTAGCCTCCGAGCCGTCCGATGACAGCGAGTCGGCCTGCGTCGAGGCAATTATGGCATTTTTCCGCTCCTAAGGTGAGATCCGCATTATTTTTCTTATTTTTCAACTAGGTTAATCGTAGTTTCATTTTTCGCAATTGTATTTCATCATCAATCATTTTTTAGATCTTAAAACCCATCACGATTTGATCCGCCTCCGATTCCGAGGTTTCATCTCAATCTCTCGATCTCCACGCGTTCCTTTCTACCTATCACGATCTCTCAACTCCGGTCGCGTACGGTGGCTGGAGACCGGATCCGATTCTTTCACACTTCGCCAGATCCTCATTCACCTTCCGATTTTTTTATAAATAAAAAATATAATAAGAATGAAATAACAAATAAATATATATTGTTATTCTGCCAAACATTTTTTGTAGGGATTTTAAAAATAATAAAAAGAAAGAAAAAATATACATAAAAAACTTTGCTCTCTATTTATGCTTTACAAAAGAAAAAAATATAAAAAAATAAAAAAGGGTGGGGCGGCAGCCCTCCGACCGCCGCCGCCCACCTCCTCCATCCACCGCGGTGCCAGCTGCCTTGCCTCTGGCCGTGAGCCACACTCCCTCCACCAGCCGCGCAACTACTCTAGAAGCCACTCTCCACCGTCGAGAGCCGCCGTGCCACCTCCTGCGTGTGCCTCCTCAGCCACATCTACCACACCGTCGACGATCACGTGTGTCGCCCCGCCACCGCCACCATTGTTCTTCGCCGCCAGACGACAACCACACTGCCCGCGCGTATTTCTCCTCCACTTGCAGCCTCCGTAGGACCTCCATCTCCACGGCCGCATGCGCCATCTCGACGTGCCTAGGAGCATACACCCGCCTCAACGCTCACCGCCACCCTTCGTGCCGCCTAGATTCACCGCCGACGTGGCTTGTAAGAGAAGGAACGCAGGGGCGGCGCCCCCCTTGCTCCATGTTGAAGAACGAAGAACCCCAAGGGGGGAGGAATTAAAAATTGAAAACATTGCAATTGACCCCCCTGAGGGTTCCAAAATCACCTAATAGTCCCTGCCAGAATCAATGCATGTGCTTTATACGTTACTCGTGGGTAAATTTTACATTTCCTCCTCTGTTATATTTCTTTTGTTTATTTAATGCAAAGATAAGAACTATATATATTTTAATCCTATCTTCCAGACTTTAAGTTGCAAGTTCTTTTCATTCAAATAAATATTTTTGTTCATCAATAAATTTTCCAAAAATCAAGTTGGACTCATGTTGTGTGCATCTTCATTGTTTATAAATTTCATTGCATTTTTAGATCATTTATTATTATTAGAAAACAAAAATAATGTCATTTTATCTTTCAAAAATTCAAAAATTCATAAAAATTCGAAAATAACTCCAAAAATTCCAAAAAATTTAGGATAGTTTTATTTCATTGTATTTTCATTTCTGTGCAAATTCCGTGCATTAATCATTTATAAAATCCAAGAAAATGTAAAATACTAAAAATCTTATAAAAATCACAGAAAATTCAACAAAAATCTAAAAATAGTGATTCCAGTTCCTTCTTGTAGATATTTGCATATAAATTATCATAAAAATAATTTCTAAGAGTTTAGGGCACTTGAAATATTTTTAAGTTGCAAATTACCCCAGGCTATGCATTGTTTCACATTTTTATCACAGTTTGATTTTAAAAAAAATACAAAAACATATGAAAATTCCACAAAAATTCTAAAAAGCATTTCAAAAATATTTTCTTTGAATTTTTCTGAGCATTTTTTTATAAATTGAAAATTACGAAAAGAGTTGGTGTGCGTATATTTGATCTTGTGAATATTGCTCCGTGTTATTTTTGAAAATAAAAAAGGTACAAAATTAAAATCACTAAAAATTTGAAAATCAGAAATAAAAAAATTATAAATAAAAAAAATTGTTAAAAAAATTAAAAAGTTAAAAAAAATCACAAAAATCAAGTATAGTTATCCTTTGAGATTGTTGTTTTTCTCTTAATTGATTTTCGATTAATTGAATAACCCTCGGGATTTGTAGCCTCCCTGAGTTCGACCATGTCCACTATACAGGTTAATAAGTAGCAAAAAATAAAAAAATTTGTTTGTTTGTCGTGGGATTTTTCGGGATAGCAATGACACGTATCATACCTTTAATTTCCGATCCTCGACGAGATTTCCTACAACCACACACATACATGCATGAAGAAGACCAACAGAATTGGTCTGAGTGTTTGGACTCGATTCTTGTCTCTCAGGATGAGATCTTTTGTGAATTAGATAGTGCTTGTAATGAGCACACTCATTTTTTATCAATATTTTCTATCATTTTGAGTTCTATAAGAAAAAATAAAAAGATAAAATAAAAAATAAAATCATAGAAAATATAAAATAAATATTTACAACTTAATCTATTTTTCTAAATTTTTAATATTAAAGAAAATAAAAAGATAAAATAAATAAAATAAAGGGGTCATTTATACAATATACAAAAGGGGACAAAAACTCAAGTTTCACATATGAACTCCAATTCTTTTGAAATTGGTCTAGTTATGAAGGTAATTGAACTCACATCAATTCAAAAGTAAGTAGGGGCCCATAGGAGATTATATGAGAGAGATATTCATGTTTAAAGGTTTGTAGTCTCAAATTAGGGTTTGGGTTTTATTGGTCAATTTTATAAGTTAATATTTTTTGGTATTTTTTATTTATTAGTGTCATAATATGTACACTATAGAGTTGATTTGATTCAGTTATGAGTTAGCAATAAATAAATAAAATAGGAAACGTATGGCATAATACAAGTGATATTTACAAAGAAACTTGGCTTCTTATTTGATGCAAATGTGCATGAGAATTATCTACAAGTGCATAAATGATAATAATGCAGAATAAATAGAAAAATGCAGCTATTTAATCGAGAACGAAGCTCTATTTTCAACTTTTCGAATGATGAATCACATATTAATCAACCCCTATACTTAAACAGTGCTCGTCCCCGAGCAACTACAATGAAATGCAAAGAGTGAAATGATTTTTGGGTTCCATTCCAAGGTCATGAACAAAAGGTGAAAATGAAGCTCGACTCGACCTTTCGATTAATAATTTGACGGAACCTTATTGGAAATAGGATTTAAGACCTAATAGCCATTGAGTTCCACAAGTCTATATTTAGGCCGCCTCAACAGTCGAGTCTGAACAAGTCCTCATATAGAAATTCTGATGACTATGAATCTTACTTGTACTGTGTAAGTGAAATATAGCTCACCAACTCATAAATGGCAAAGAAACAACCTCCTATAACAAGGTAACCCAAATTCCCTGGTCTAGCAACTTCTTCGTCAAGAAGAGGGGTATTCCCTTCCAAGTTCAAGTGCAATCGGCTCATGAAGAGGGGGTAGAGAAGAGAATGGACTGTGGCCAGTGTAGCCACATATCCTTGAAGATTGACCAGTGTAGCCAAGTCTCCAGCTACAGGCTTCCTTGGTATGATACTTTGAAACATATGCCTTGCTTATTCATATTTTTCTCCGACAGGAATTTTTATTTATTTACTTTTTACGCATCTAACTTTTTTGGACATTTCCTATTTTTTTGAACATATACAGCGTGTATGTAAGGAGTTTTTCTTCTTGAGCCAGTAGACTATCCCTCTTTTGAATCTTTCTTGCAACCCACAACATCCCGTCGTTAGACGTCGACGCCACCACTAGACTAGCTTGAGATAAACTGGCCACTTATTTTGACTGTGATTGTTTCCACTCGCGTGTTTCCCAAGCCAAAGGATTCTACCTCCTCTCAAACTCATCAATTAAGAGCTACGTGCAAGGTGCTTGTCCAAGTTAGGTCACTGTCCAAAGAAATCGTGCATGTGTATGAAATATTCAACTTACACTAATCAAGATGGCATGTCAACATAGTCTTGTGGACTCAAAGAATTAAGTCGCTCGATCTGAATAGTCTCAACTCTGGTTCCTATAAGGTTCCTCTGAAATTAGGGAGATTAAGGTCAAATCAAATCCATCCTCGACTTATATTCATAACTCGATTCAGAACCCACTAACTTTCCACTTTGCATATGATAGATATGCAAATGAAATGCAGATGTTATGAAATGCATATGAATGAAGATGTTTTTTTTTTAATGAATGCACGGATGATATGCAAGAGTAAATAAGAAGCTCTTTTTTCCTTTTCGAATTTTTTTGGTATACCTCATATTATAGAACAAATTTTACAAAAGCATTTATTTACAAGAATTTTACAAGTTTATACAAAAAGTATATTATGAACATTATAGAGATTTTACAACTTGTATACAATATATATATTATACAAGTATACATTTAAACATGTATTTTACAAAGAGATTTTTTTGACCAATTTTACACAATATATATTATCTAGTGATTATTGCATAATATATACAAAAATACGTGAAAGTACGAGCTATGGGTAAAGTACATATGTAATATATATGCACCCTCCTATACTTAGCATGTGTTATGTCCTCAAAGCACGAGAAGAGATTAAAAGACATAGCTCGTGCTAAGTGTAGGAGAGTGAAAACAAATAGAGGTATAGAAGTCGACTTGCCCCCCCCCCCCATACTTCGGCTCTAGTCAGCTTAAGTGTAGACGAAGAGAACAAATGGGTCGGTCGAGGTCAAGAGGAGAAATGGATGAATATATACAGGGTGGGTATCGGTCCCCCCATACTTAGGCTCTGATCAGTCTAAGTATAGCATAAGGGTGGTGTCAGAACCTATGGGGTTTGGGGAATGCACAAAGATATAACGATCTGAATCTTTTGATATTACCGATGGTCAGAGATCAATGATGCAAGGTCTCATGCATGCCTCTATGTGTGTCTTCTGAATCCGTGTCACGCACGAAAACAATCTCCTCAACATGGACTAATTGTTCATTTGGTTCAACAAAGTGTTTCAACAGTTGTCTATTCACTAGGGATGTATGTGCTCCATCTGTAAAATCTGAGATCTCTACACATCCACTGTCATGCACAACGCAGGCTATATACAGACCTGTCCATTTGGACTTATGTTTCCCTTGGAAAATCTTCAGCCTTCCATTGAACAACCATCCCTTTGTTTAGGAACAAAGGCCTTTCGTCTGATAAATCTATCGCGCCAATGCTTAACCTTGTCCTTGTACACCAAACTATTATTGTATGCTCAGTTTCTGATTCCACAAGTTCATTCAGATCCATCTCTCTCTGCTTATGGCCTAGGTGTGTGTTCCAATTGACCTGCTTAATTGCCCACTTTGATTTATGCGCTAACTTTGAGGGAAAATACCATCGCTTCCCAAATACCATCTTTAATGGGGAGGTTCCTAATGGTGACTTGTAAGCCATCTTGTAGGCCCAAAGGACTTGGTCCGTGATCTGGGACCAGTCCTTCCTGTCTGGCAGATGATCTTCTGCAATATTGTCTCAACCTCCCTATTCGACACCTCTGCCATGCCATTGATTTGTGGGTGGAAAGGACTAGTGACACAGTACTCGATAGCATAATCATTCACAAGCTTCTTCACCCCTCTATTCACAAAATGGATACCCCCAACAGATATCAACACTTTGGGGACCCCGAACCTAGAAATGATATGCTCTCTGATGAACTTACAAATAGTCCTGTTGTCTATTGCTCGGGTCGAGATATCCTCCACCCACCTCGAAAAATAATCTATCGCAAGATGAATATATTCGAATCGATGGTTGATCAAGAATGGACCCATGAAGTCAATTCCCCAAGAATCAAAGACAAAATAAAATATGACAAGCTGCATCAGCATCTCATCTTTGGAACCAACGCATGGTTTCAAATTTCGTGAAATTTCAGTGAAATTTCACCGAAATTTCGGTTTCGACACCCTACCGAAACCGAAATCGAAATGTCGATATATACCTTTCCTTTACAAATCTAGGCTGATTTTGGCCGAAATTAGCAAAATTTCGTCGAAATTTCGACGAAATTTCGAAATTGTTTCATTTTTTAACATCTCGAAACGAAATCGAAATCGAGATTTAAAACCTTGAACCAACGGTTCCTCCCATTCACTAGCATACTAGGCAAGAACTTCACAAAAGTGATAGCATCATGAAAAAGTCAACTAGTATAAGCCACATTGTAATACCTTCCTTGCGGTCCTCTTCCTGAATTGGTGTCCTCATGCCTCCAGACTATGGAAGTAAGTAAGGACAGTCTCGTATTCCTCCTGAGGAATACACCTCCTCCAGACACAATCCGGTCCTTCAAAGAAAAGGATCGGATCCTCCCAATGGTAATGTCTCAAATCCGACTTGATTTGGTCTATGTTGCTCTTGGGCCAATCTTCAAGAACTCTCTTAGGGAGAAGATAGTTCACACTATTGGCATACCATGGGAGTGAGTCCGTAACAAAAATCAAATCATCAGGGAAGGAGTCTTGCATAGGTGTATCATCAGAAGCATCAAGAATATCGAGATGGGAGAGGTAATCAGCCACTAGATTCTTCTTTGTTATCAATAATAAACTCCATATTTTTTCCTACGGTTGGACGATCTTTGAAAATCCTTTTTAAATCTCCTGTAAAATCCAATATGCCTAAGGAAAGACTGCAACTATTTCACATTGGTTAGAGGTTGGAGTCGTCTGATCATATCCACCTTGGCAAGGTCAACCTCCATTCCTCTCTTGGAAATTACATGCCCCAACACAATGCCCTCCATCACCATGAAGTGACTCTTCTCCCATGAGAGAACTAGATTAACCTCACAATATATTTTGAGGACTCGATACAAATTCTAACACTGGAATTGAAGGAATCATCGTGGACTGAGAAGTCATCTGTGAAGACTTCCAGGAATTCACCGACCATCTCGACGTATACAACAATCATGCACCTTTGAAATGTAACGGGAGCGTTGCATAACCCAAGGGCATGCACTTGAAAGCATAGGTACCAATGAGGCATGTGAACGTGGTTTTCTCATGCTCCTTAGGAGCAATAGCTACATGGTTGTAACCTGAGAATCCATCTAAGAAACATAAGAATTTTTCCCACTAATCTCTCTATGATTTGATCAATAAATTCTAGGGGAAAATGATCGTTCTTTGTCACGGAATTCAAGCGTCTGTAATATGCACAAACACGTCACGATGTTGGTACTCGTGTTACGACCTCCTTTCTATCCTCGTTGGTGGTCGTCTGAATTCCCGACTTCTTCGAGACATCATGGATAGGTACCACCCACTTGGAATCGGAGATGGGATAAATAAAACCCACATCACACCATTTCTCAACTTCTTTCTTTACGACCTCTCGTCAATTTAGATTCAGCCTATGTCGGAATTCACAAGAGGGTTAGGCATAATTCTCAAGGTAGATAAGATGTGGACACAGAGCGAGATTTATCTCATGGATATTGGATATGCTCTAGCTTGTTGCCTTGCGGTGTTTCTCCAGGATCTCTAACAAGTGAGATTCCTTCTCCTCGATCAATCGAGAACTGATGATGATCAGAAACTTCTTTTCTTGTCCTGCAAGGAAGGTATAATTGATTGTTGTAGTTAATGGTTTGAGCTTAGGTAAAGTGTGCTCATCAAGAAAATCTGGCTCAATCAACTTTATCTCTATGCTGATAGTGGTTGGATCTGACACTGAAGTAGTTGCCACAAAATTCTATTCCGGAGTCGGATCGTCAAAAGTATCCAAGTAATCGGGGAAAGCCATGTCTGACTTATCATCCTCATCTTCTGATTGTCTTAAAGAGGAAAGGACTGACAAGCCCAGTTGGTCCTCGGTGTCATCGAAGATGTAGGGGGATGCACTCTTTGTATGATTTGTGCCTTATTGTTCATTCCAAAGGATCTTGCAAACCGTCTCGTATACAACATTCTCTCCAGAGGAGAGGAACTCATCCATGCTGGTTGGGTTCTGTTTCCATGGCCAAACAATGTCTACATGAACACAATCTATGTCAGATGAAGAGTAATCAGGGTTTATAAAAAATAACCACTTTATTAATTTTAGCAATTAAAGCGAGCGATCAATTTATATTTTACTTGGGCAAGCCCAAGGTTAAACTGAGGGAGGCAGTTGTCTCCTTAGGTATATTAATAGGAGATTAAGATCATAGGTTTTCAGAGAATATTTTTTGTATTTTTTATGCAATTAAAAATGCCATACAAATCCAGGCTAGTTAAGGACTAAAATGCAAATTTCGAACAAATAAAGTCCAACAATCCTAAAACTTGGCTAGCATATGAAATATTATGAAATTACTTCTTTGTAATATTTTTGGATTTTTTTGATGGAAATTAATTGTGAATAAATGATGCATACAGGGTGATTTTTAACAAATTAATTTTAATAAATTGAAAATCTAATTAGTTTTTGGAACTAAAAGTATCCTAGATGTATCTAATGAGGACCTATATAGGAAAAATTCTAAATCCTAAAAATATTAAGCTTGCGATCTATTAAAAATTAATTACTCTAATCACCAATTATCTTATTTCGACCTTGATATGTGCTCAAATATCTTGAAATTTTGGTACAATGTAGAACATAATTAAATATGCTTACATTGAAATTTTGATATTTTTTGGAGTAGTTATTAATTTAATATTAATTAAAGAGCATGTAGTTGTAAAAATATGTAATTTTCCACTATATTAATGATATTAAATAAACCATGTTTCACAAAAATATAATCAGCATCCAAAATGATAGAGCATAAACTATTCTACAATGCACACTTTTTAGAATAATAAATTGATGACAATCTGATACTCAAACATGGACACAAACATAAGGTTCTAAATGCAATACAGAATAAATGAGAAATAAAAGAAAAAAGCAATGGATGCAATTACCAAAACTTGGAGGATTCTGTGTGCAATTTACCTAGGAATCGCGTGCAGAGCACATGGTCACTAGATGCGGGAGTTCTTTGTGATTTATTGTGCTTCAGGTGGCTTATGAGTAATTGACCCACGGCCCATGTGCCTCGTACGTGAGAGGGATGGGGGAGCGCCTTCTTGTGTTTGTGGAGCTTGCGGGGGTGCGGATGCAAATTTTCCAAGGGGGTACATGCCTTGTACGTGCCCTGGCTGGGGAGGACTACGACAGGATAAACACAAAGAGCAGGGGCACAGTTGCAAATTACTCGCCACCACGTGTGCTCCTTGGGTATGGGGGAGGGGGAATAAGGGCGACCAAAAGTGGAGTGCAGCCCGATGCTGGCGGTGGCGAAGCGAGACTACTCGAGAAGGCTCCAATCTCCGAAGGTGAGCAAGTGAGCTTGAATCTACGTCGGGCTCGTGCATGGTGAAGCTGAGGTGGAAGCGACCCCTAGTGGACATACGATGTGGGAGGCGTTGTTGGCGGCTGGAAGCAACAAGAAGTGGAGGTGATGTGGGTTCGGTGGTCGGGTGTAGCGAGTAGGGAAGAACCATCAAGGGCGAGGTTGTGCGGATGAGGGCGGGCGGGCAATGACGAGTTCGTTAGAGGGACGTAAAGCCTGAGTAGTAGTGGCGAGTTTGTGATGTAGAGGATGCTCGACCTGGGGGTAGATCAGTGTTCATGGCACGGAGATGAGATGAGGGATCGGTCGAGGAGCGGTGGCGAGCATGTACGGAGAAGAAGTGGAAGAAGAAAGGGTGGAGGAATTTGCATCGCAAAGGAAGAAGAGGATGAAGACAGAGGTGATGGAAGAGAAGAAGAAGAGGATAAAGAATGAAATAAAGAAGAAAAAGATGGAGAAACTACCTGGGGATTGTTGCTTGGAAATCGAAAGAGCTCAAAGGAGCTTCTCTCTTGTCGTTGCCTCGATGGAGCCGGCGAGCTCCAGAAGCTCGTGCACCATAGGAAGAGTCGGTGGCTGTGTTGTTGCTTCAAGATCCTCAAATGGAGCCTTGGATCACGCCGATGATCTGGAGGTCTTCGCTCGATGTTGATTGGGTATGCTGTCACCGGAGCCTTCGGAGAGCTCTCTTTATTTTGATGTGGCAGATACGGTGCACGTGGGGTGACATCTACAACTTTATGGATGGTTGAAGCCTACGGCCAAGGCAGAGGTCACAGAGAAGATGAGGCGAGTGGTTGGGTGATTGCGAGATGGGTAGAGGTATGGGAGTCGAATGGTTTTTGCAAAAGAGATGGATGGAGGGAGGGGTCATCGCGGGTGGTTGCACAGGCACTGTCGAGTCTAGCAGAGGGAGCGGTTGCCACACTAGGTGGAATGGAGAGGGAAGTGGAGGGGGCCACGTGGCTAGCCTAGGGCTTCCACATGGCGAAAAAATAAATTCGAAAAATAATAACAAATAATAATGTATAAATAAGTAAAATAATAATAATAATTAAATTAGTAAATAAATAATATAATATAATAAGTAAATAAATAAATAAATAAGAAAATAAAATAAATAAATAAAGTTAAGAAAATAAATGAAGATAAATAAATAAATTAATTAAAATAATAATGATATAAGAAATAAATAATAAATAAATAAAATAAAATAAATGGGGCGACACGTAGCTGTTCTAGGAGCTACCACATGCCTTCCCAGAAAAATCAAAAACTAAATTAAAGGAAAAATCATAAATAAATAACAAAAGAGATCAAATCAAAAAGTGGTCAACATGAGAGTTGCTTGTCTCTATGAGATCTACAACTTTCATGAAGAACCAAAAATCAAAAGAAACCATCTATATTAAAAAAAGTATTTTTGGTGGTATCCTATAGATATAAAATACCACATTTTTGTGTTTTGCATTTTTTGTCATTTTGTTAATAAGATACAAATCAAAATAAAATCAGAGAAATATAAATAAATATATACAACTTAATCTATTTTTTTGGATTTTTAATATTTAAGATAATAAAAAGATAAAATAAATAAAATAAAGGGGTCATTTGTACAATATACAAAGGGGCTCAATACCCAAGTTTCACATATAAACTCCAATTCTTTTGAATTTAGTCTTATTTTGAAGGTAATAGAATGTACACCAATTCAAAAGTGAGTAATCTCCATAGGAGATTGTTTGAGAGAGAGATTCATGTTTAAAAGTTTGTAGTCTCAAACTATGGTTTGGGTGTTATTGGTCAATTTTAAAAGCTAATATTTTTTTGATATTTTTTTATTAGAGTTAATAATGTGTACATTGTAGATTTGATTTTATTCAATTCTAAGTTAGCGAAAAATAGATAAAATAGGAAAAATATGGTTTAATACTTATGATATTTACAAGGAAATTTGGCTTCTTATTTAATGCAAATATGAATGCTAAAATGCAGAAATTATCTACAAGTGCATGAATAATAATGCATAATAAATAGAAAAATGCAGTTATTTACTCAAGATGAAGTTTTATTTTCAACTTTTAGAGTGATGAATCACAGATTCATCAACTATCAATGATCGCATTTTATTGAGGCATCCAAGCGGATAGTACTTGCTCAGAAATGCAGACCTTAACTCATCTCAAGATGTGAATTCCTTTCCCAAATGATTAATCCGATATAATACATTATCCATAAGACTAAACGGGAAGGCTATCATCTTCACTACCTCTAACGAGATGTTAGGCTAGTGAATTGTGTTACATATGGGATCAAACTGCTAGAGGTGAATATATTGCTCCTCGTGAATGTGTCCATGGGATATCGAGAGAAAAGGAAGAATAGTGGGCTTCAGCTTGAAATTCCCATGAACAGTAGGTATCTGAATCCATGTCATAGCGTGTCTTGTGCCTGGGTTATAGGTATCTTTAAGTGTAGGGTTTGACTCTAGGTTGCTCTGGATCGACTCCCCCATTCCCACCTCCTCTCATATGTCCATCCTCCTCTCTCTTCTCTCCCATGTCATGTCTCAGCTCTAAGATCATATCATGAAGTCATGTCTGGATGTTGGCCTGCTCAGTCAACTAGGCATGGATGCCCAGAATAGATGCCAACATCATAGATTTGATCTCATGTTACACAGTAATGAGTGCCTTTCCCTTGGGTGGTGCTATAGAGTCCTCAGAATCGATCATTATAAAAATGCAAGCCACTCGATCAATCCTAAAAAAAATCTAGAGTCTAAAAATGATAGTTTGAGATTAGGGTCAAACTCAAACAAGGGATTTATTGGAAAAAGAATAGGTAATGTGGAGAAAGAAGTGTATTTGGGAAGTGAGTCATCCCGAACAGGTTAAAATGACTAAATGGAGTGTATAAAGATAATCCCATGAAGTCCGAGCAAAAAATACTCCAATCTGATATCTTCGATGGTAAGAGGTAAGATGCAAAAACACAAAGTCAAACAAGAAGAAGAAAGTGATAAGAAGGCACGAAGTGCACAAAGGGATCTCTAATACTAGCAAACAAACACAATATAAACCCCTGACTCACCAACTGAACAAAGGTGAAGACTGTGAAAGTTTGGTCAATTATCTTTTCAAATTTAAGTTTAGTGAATCTACACAAAGTTACCTATTACCAAGCACACAAGGTGATGTTTCCATATCACCCACTGTATGTCCTCAAACCTCCCCAAATAGTAGAACCATTTGTCTGGGTTGCTGGGTAATATCAAACCCAAAGGGAGATAAGAGGTGGAGCACACCAAAATGATTTTCTAAGGGCTTAGGCAAGTCCTTGCATCTCAACCGTACATCAAAGAGTAATGCATAGGAGTATAGGGCACAAGTCCAGGGATTTTGGCTCTAACCTTATGGCAACATCCTCACCCACTATGTCTGGAGGCAAGTACTTGCAAAGAGGGGGTACTCTCCCCAAAACAATGATGTGATCAATGTGATCTTTACGTTTAGTTTTAGGTCAAGTAGAATTAGCAATCCTTTTTATTTGATTATCATTTTTTTGAATTTTTTTCAAAGAAATGGTCTAACGATTTTTCCAATTCCTTTATTTCCTAAGTGAGAATATCAAGAGAGGAGATCCGAAAAACCGATGTGACAAAAATCAATGATGCATGCAAGAGATAGAATATGTTGTTGGAGCGAGCCCACGGTGAGCCATTATGCAATAAATGTTATTGCAAATATCACTCCCTGATCTGAAATGAAGAACAACTAATTTACATAATATGTCCCTTGGTACAATTAGGGTTATGTACCATGGCCATCTTAATGATCATATAGTTGTTGATTCAATTGTTGAATCATAGAGGTTGATGCTTGGATGAATATCTAAAGAGTTAAATTGAGGACTTATCAAGCATAGCTAAATGATTGCTAAGAGATGATCTCCAGCCTGAGTAGGAAATGGAAATCCTTCCTCATTAGGATTATATCTGATCGACCTCTTGATGCAGGTCCTCTGCATGGGAATAAGAGATTTGGAGGTGTCAGATTAGCTAAATCAAATAGTTGACTTAATGAGATCGAGATAACCGAAGTCCTATGTCGTATGTTGTCATGATATAGGCATGCATCATTTGACCAGAGACAGATGTGTTACTATATGTCTAAGCATGTACATTTGGTAGACCAATAGAATGATGACATAACCAAGGTCCATACACCGATGAACTAGTATGCATGCAAGGGCAAATGAGGAATACGATCTTATAAAGGGATCACACATGTTCAGTTACTGAACCGGAATACATGAGCTCACTCATGAGATATTGGAAGAATCAAATTCTGTGCACGGTCATCTCGCTTTGGAAGCTTGATTGAATTTGTAAGGTTTAAATATGTATATGATCAACACCTAGGTATGATATATAGTTTTTGGAAAGTATATGATCGATACTAACTCCCAATGATCGAACGAGAAACCTAATGATAAAATCCTGAAGCAGTTAGTGTAAATTGATCCCATACTTAGGGTTTACTCTGGGTCTTCCAGTATGCAGGAAAAATAGGTATTAGGAATACCTGAGGGTGATGTGATCATAAACGATTGTATAACCATGACGCTTCCATTCCGAGGGATTGATGAAACATGTCTGGATTTTAGTGACTCCTCTCATAGAAAAGTGATCTGATCTTAATCCAAATGTTGGACCTTGATCTGAATGTGATTCAGATGCAATGAGAAGATTAGATCTACAACTTTGATTTAATCAAGCATCTTTGGGAGGCCCGCAAGATCTGGATTTGAGATGTGATCTCAATATCCAAGTCACTATACGTGGAACAATACAATCACCATGTCCTTATCTTCAAGTATCTGCGGAGAAAGCGCATTGTTTTTGAAAGAGTTCAAGAATAATTTCATTGTTGATATATCCGAGCATTGAGAAAATAGATAATTAAATGTCATTTAATTATCATGAATAATATGAATTTGATTCATATTATAAGGAGAGTTATCTAAGATAATTAAATGCGATTTAATTATCAAAGATGTGAATAATCTGAATGTGATTCATATTATTTGGGCTCATGAGAATAGAGATCCAAGATGATTAAATGTGATTTAGTTATCATGGATATGAATAATGTGGATATAAATTTCCATATTATTCATAAATATATTGTAAATGTGATTTATAATATATAAGAGAGAGCCTATTGTAATTTATATTTGTTGATTAATTATTGATGTCAATTGAATTCACATTGGATAATTAATTCAAAATATAATTTACATTTTTTTGGGATGTGAATATGATTCACATTTTTTCAATGGCATGATTGTAATGTTCTCCAGATAATTGAGAATTATTATTGTGAGATAATGTTGGAATGAGATAATGTAATCTCATTGGAAAAAGATTTCCATCCACCAGTGATAGTGGACGACCACCAAGTCCCAATGGGATTGGGTAGCCGTCCTCCTTAATTTATAGATGATTATCTCCTTCCAATTATCTGCAAGATAATTGATTTGATTTGAAATTAATTATATTAATTTATCGATATATATATTGAATTTATATTAATTAATTATTTTTATGTTTTCACAACAAGATTATGGTCATTGAAATAAACCCAAATCAATCTCCTCCATTTATTTTGTGTTGTCCATGGATTGAGATCCATGGATCTCAAAATAATATATAAGAAGAGGCACCACATGCTCTTAAAGACATAATAAGAAGACATCAAACTAATTCTCTCTCCTTCTCTCTTATACACGCCAAGAATCTCTCCCACTTTCTCTCTCTCTTGCGGCCATCCACCTTGATGCCCTAGAGAGAGATCGACGTCGTCATCGCATCGTCGTTATGCTGTCGGAACGACTGCTTGTGGATCTCCATCTCCTCCAATGTTCTTTGCTCGTGAAGAATATGTCGGATCTCGTGTGACGATATCAGGATATTTGCCACTTGGATCATCAACATGGATTGCGAGGAGCACACGTCTCATCAACGTGCTCGCAAGTGTTTCCTTTGTTGGATCAGAATTGAGACCACATGTCTCTTCCTTTAGAGACTCGATCTTAACCACACTTCAAGAGATAAACCTAATACTTGTTTATGGTTTGGATGAAACAATCCGAGAAGTATTTTTGGATCATGTGGTTTCATCGGATTAAAAATTTTAGATTCCGTTGTATCGAGAAACTAGTATGACTAGTCACTCCTGATTGCATACGATGCGATCTTCACACTTCCGTGATGTTATTAAGGATCTTATCATATCCTTAAAGTGGTATCAGAGCCAGGTTGGAGTTTTTGAATGTAATCCATAAACTTAGGAAGACTTGGGCTCATAAGGGTTTGTGAAAATTTTATCGCATATTATTCTCACAGCCATGTTTTGTGATTATTTTCGTTCCTGTTTAAAATGTTCCCCATTAATTAAGAAAACTGTGGGATTTGAGTTTGTGGGATTTGGAACCTAATTGCTCAAGATATTATAATTTTAATGAACATATATCCACTATTTCAGGGATGGCAAATCTTGACGTAATTAAAGAGTTAGTTATAGTTTTAAAATGCCTAGAAATGCATGCTAATCACTTGGATTCTGTTATAAATCAAATAACAAACTTTGAAAACTTATTTTGCTTGTTTTGAATTTATATTGATTGAGATATGATAATTTTAGTAAGTAGGGATTACTGCTGGAAATTACATACTTGATCATGAACCTTGTGATTGTCATTCAATTAATTAATGCAAATTAATTTCCTGAGATAATAATTTATAATATTTTTTTAAATATTTAAAGATGATGATTATTTCCTTGAATGATATTAATCATAACCAACTTGATTAGACATGATCTAGATTACAATTGGTTACATCATCAACTTTCGAACAAACAAAGTTGCTTGAGTAGGATTGGGAATTTGTTTAGCAACTTTCCTTATAATGAAAATCAAAATGGTTTTGATTATTAATATATGGTATAACTTCGGTTGAAAAACCGATTATCATCTCAAGTACAAAGTGATCAATTTGACATTATCCTTTCCTAAGGCATATATAGTATCTAGTCAGGGAACATTGGGGTAGCATGTTGCTCCGTGAGCAGTCTGTCCCACTCCCGTAGGTACTGGCCATGATAGCGGGTAGGGAAGGGATAATGGTAAAGATATCTTGATGTATTTTTAAATTATTAAAATTCGAAATAATGCATATTATTGAGATAATATCATCCTTTCAAGTAACAACCAAGTTTGTTGGTTGATTGAATTGGATTGATAATTGATTTAATGTGATTAAATTAATTATATCCAAAATATAAACAGACTATTATGAATAGATGTGTATTTCCCTTGAAAGAATTAATTATATGAATGTGATTCATGATAATTTATTAAAATTTGAATATGAGGTGGAGGATCATATAAGTGACATCCATGGTCTCCCATCAAGGCAAAGGGTTCCTCCGTTGCCAGATATTGTATGTAGGAGACGCATGACTGAAGTGACAGCTCCTGCATACAAGCGCATTAGGATCGATCTCTTTTCTTCTCGAAAAAGTAAGGACGTATGTGTAGCGACCCCAATATAAAGTCCTCATATGATTGGGTCATATTCGATTGCGCATAGCGAGTTCTAATCCTGTTGGCGATTGGTTCAATTAATGACGGGTCAACATCACCTTAAGGGTGGTGGGTCCGGGTGTTAAAGACCAAATTGGGAATGCAAGTTGCACTTGCAAGGCGAAATGGATTACCACTTCTTTTAATCAGAGTTGCAAGTTCTCGTATTTTTGGGGTGTAACAAAAGTAAGGAGATCCTAGATCTTGCTTGAGATATAATGGTAAGTATGTCTCTTACATTTAAAGTGATTGAGGGAATGAAATTTCAGTTTTGACATGGCAAGACAACTTTGATATAAAAATTCCTAAATCAAAGTAAAATTTATATTTATATATATTTATGCAAATATCTTATTTCAGATAATCCTTATTAAACCCACTCAATACTATACTCAATAATAATCAGTAAAATATCATGGATTGGATCCATGATCAAGATATTGTACTTGCAGTTGGACGCATATTGTATGTGGTTGCAATGTGCAAGTTTCCTCATAATCATGAGGAATGACAATTAAATAGACAATAGGACAACAACCTAGAGTTTGTGTGTCTCATTAGTCTTGATCTCTCATCGAATGTACTTTGGAAATGACATATCGATGATGATCGTAATTGTCAAATAATCCTTATAAAATCTAAGAAGATGTTTTTGGCATACATATGTGCTCTTGACATTTGATCATGAATGGCATGGTTCACTGCATCATGCAGAATGGTGGCTCTATAAAAGATGATGTATACAAAATGTTTGAGTACCAACCCGAACCTAGATCTTTAAGAGTTAAGGTGTATATAGATATGATGAGTGTCATCATTCTACTATCTATACTCTAGTCATTCATGAAACTTCATAATATTCATATTGTATGAATTAAATGAAGCATGTATAAATGTTGAAATACTCTTATATTGAAATCTTTTGAATTCAGAATAAGAGATTCTTTGTCTTAAGCAATGGTTGTTTATAGATGAAAGGAGCGTAGTGGAAGCTTGGGTCGGACTCAAGTAAGAAGGAAAGTCAAAGAGTTGACTATACTTATGTGGCTTCCATATGACATCCAAAGAGTTGGATGAATGCCAATATGGCAATAAGCTGATGTACCGATAGTATGACTATCTAGACTATTTAGGATCCTTAGAGAAGGACTCAAATAGTGCATCGGAATAATCTACATCTACATATAATCATTGAAATTGACTTTCTTATTTGATAAGATCAAAGTCTGGTAATTGTATCTCATTCTTTTGTTAACACTTGAAATTGGTTGCATATGTTTTAGAAAACTAGAAAATTTGATCATAAGGTTTAATAGTCATCTACATGGAGATTGATACAGTTGTTGGAACAAACTTTATTGGTTAGATGGACTTCATAATTTCAGTGGGAGAGCCCATAGTCTCAGAGAATGTATCTATGACCTAGATATTAGAATACACTCATTGTTTATTTCTAAATGTTGGGAATAAACATGAATTCTGGAATAGACCTATCATAAAGAGTTATGATTGATATTTTTCAGATAGTAATCTGACATCTGAAGGATTCTACCATATTATAAAATTAATGAATGATTCATTAACATTTATAATACTGAAAATTAAATATTTAAGATCAATAGGAGGATGAAAATCATTTGACATTGCTCTGGCATCAAACCTTAGACATATGTCTGTTGATGATATCAACGAACTAGTAAGATATTGAACTTTAGATTGTCAAAAGGTTCAAAACTTACATACTTATGAATGTTGTATTCAAAAGTAAAAAATGTCCAAAGCACCCTTCTTTGGAAATGATGCAAGATGCCAAGGTATTCAAGATCTCATACATATTCATGTATGTGGATCATTTGTATCATGATAAACATTGAAGATATGTGATATCATTCAATGATTATTTTGACATAAGATTTCTTCCCTTCACCATAGAAACCTTTCAAATGTTCAAAGATTTCACAATTTTGATTTAGAACCAAAGTTTGAAGGAAGATGAAATGAATTTGATCTAATCAAGGTAGCTTGTACCTATTAGATGAATTCAAGGAATACCTTATGGAGAAAGGAATATCATTCCTATCTCAATCCTCCTAATGTACCTTAACTCAGTAAGGTTCTAGGAAGATACAATCGGATCATGTGTGACATGATTTGATCAATGATGAATCTTAGCATAATTACCTCTTAGTTTCCAGGTATATATGTAGTAGAGCTACCATATATATCCTTAATTAGGTTCCATGCAAGTAAGTTGGAATATAGCACCAGAAAGTGCTGCTTCATTAGGAAAATAAAGGATGCTATTGGATACCTACTTTATGACCTTGAGATTCTTAAAAGATTTCGTCTCTATGGATATGATTCCTAGAGGTAGAGACTCTCGAGAATCAAGATGAAAATGAAGTGAAGGAACTCATTTAATCTTGAGAAGATAACGAGGCTCCTGAAATCGAAAACTAAAAGGACAATTAAAGATGAAACATACATTCCTCTTCAAAGAAGTTTGAGGGTGGATTCCATGTGTCAGTTAAGTCTGACAATGATCTAGTTTCATGTGATGAAGCTTCTAAAGATCATGACATGGAAAGATGGATGTTAGCAATAAAGTCTAATGTAGACATCATATACAAGTGTTGTATATGTACTCTCGAGGATCCGCTATAAGACCCGTTAGGAGTAAATGGATCTTCAAGAGAAAGAGGTAACTTGATGAGAAGGTAGGGAACTTCAAAGCACGGCTCATAGCCATGAGCTACACACCGAAGATAGGACATTGCTTTCAATGAGACTTGTTCTTCCGTGACCTTGCTTAAACCCATCAAAATATTGCTAACTATAGCTACACAACTTGACTTTGACATCTTTAAGATGGAAGTCAATATTGCATTCCTCTATGAATGCCTCTTTGAGGTTATTCATCGAAGTAGACCTAGGGTTTCATAGTTGAGGAAAGCAAGGTTTGCAAGCTAAGGAATTCCATCTATGGACTCAAATAAGCTTTTTGTAGTTGGAACATTGGATTTGATGAAATTATAAAGGTATGATTTCAGATAGAATCTTGATGAACCATGTGAAGCTTAGTGGGAGTACCATTGTGTTCATTGTGATAAATGTCGATGATATCCTAATCATTTGAAATGATATAAGGATAATAATAATGTTTTATGATTTGGATATTCCATAACTTGAGATATGATCTCAAGGATACCTCTTAGATCTTAGTTCTGAAGTTGTTCAGAAGAAAAGAGAAGAGGGTATTGGGACCGTCACATTAGTGGTACACCTTGGACATTTCCATTTTCTGGAAAATTCCAAGAAAGGCTTCTTTTCCATTAAGATATGGTACTGACCTATGTAAAGAGATAACACCTCAATGAGTTTAGGATGTGAATACCAAATCTACATGCCATAGTGCATTATCTTTGGGAAGCTCAGTGTATGCTAGATATGTACAAAAGTCGGATGTCTTCCATGTAGTGGGAGTAGTAAACTGTTACTAATCCTACTATGGATTAAAATACTTGATTGTAGTAATAACAATATCTTTAAAGAGGATAAGACTTTCGAGATAGTGATCTCTAAGTCTTATCTTCAAGTACTTAAAATTTCATAGATGGTGATAAAAAAGGTCTTAGCTTGAGACGCCATATAAGATATAAGACTAGGTCTTAGTATTGGGAGGTAGAAATCTCTGGCGTATTCAGATAAGGATGATGGAAAATATATACTGGTTATAATAATTATCGATCTTTAGTGTCAAGGACACTATAACTGACAATATTAAGTATTGGTTGCATAAGATGCAACATTCACATTGGATGCGAGCACTGTTACTGGGAGATATGCTAGTGTCGAAAAGGACTTGACGTAGTCTCTTGGAAACATAGTGACCGATCGGCTTACCTAACTATTTTTCTAAATAGTCTATGACTCTCACATGAGTATGGGTTTAAATGATTATCCCATTAATGGCTCTTTGGGCTAGTGGGTGATTGTTGGACATACGAGCCTACGACGAGCCATTATGCAATAAATGTTATTGCAAATATCATTCCCTAGTCTGAAATGAAGAATAACTATTTTGCATGATAGGCCCCTAAGTACAATTAGGGTTATGTACCATGTCCATATTAATGATCATACAATTATTGATTCAATTGTTGAATCATAGAGGTTGGTACTTCGATGAATATCTAAAGATTTAGATTGAAGACTTATCAAGCATCATCAAATGATTGTTAAGAGATGATCTCCATCCTGAGTAGGAGATGGAATTCCTTCCTCATTAGGATGATATCTGACCGATCTCTTGATGTAGGTCCTCTGCATGGGAATAAGAGATTCAGAGGTGTCAGATAAGTTAGGTCAAAGAGTTGACTAAACGAGATTGAGATAACTAAAGTCCTATGTCGTATGCTATCATGATAAAGGCACGCATCCTCTGACCGGAGATAGATGCGTTACTATATATCAGAGTATGTACATTTGGCAGACCAATAGGTTGATGACCTAACCAATGTCTATACACGGGCACGCTGGTGTGCATGCAAGGGCATATGAGTAATACAATCTCTCAAAGGGATCATACATGTTTGGTTACTGAACTGGAAGACATGAGCTCACTCATGAGATATTGGGAAGAATCAAATTCCATGCATGGTCGTCTCGCTTTGGAAGCTTGACTGAATTTGTAAGGTTTGATATATGCTTTTGGAAATTATATGATCAACACCTAGGTATGATATATGCTTTTTGGAAAGTATATGATCAATATCAATTCCCAATGATCGAATAAAAAACATAATGATAAAACCATGACGTAGACAATGTAAAATTGATCTCATACTTTGGGTTTACTCTGGGTCTTCCAATATGCAGGATGTACATGTATTAGGAATACCTTAGGGTGATGTGATCATAAACAATTATATAACCATGACGCTTTCATTCCGAAGGAGTGATGAAATAGGTCTAGATTTTAGTGACTCCACTCTTAGAGAAGTGATCTAATCTTAGTCCAAATGTTGGAACTTGATCTGAATGTGATTCAGATGCAATGAGAAGATTAGATCTACGATCTTGATTTAATCAAGCGTCTTTGGGAGGTCCGCAAGATATGTATTTGCGATGTGATCTAAATATCTGAGTCACTATACGTGGAACAATACAATTGCCCTGTCCTTATCTCCAAGTATCTACAGAGAAAGCGCATTGTTCTTGAAAGAGTTCAAGAAAAATTTCATTGTTTATATATGTATCCGAGCATTAAGAAAATAGATAACTAAATGTGATTTAATTATCACGAATAATTTGAATTTGATTCAAATTATAAGGAGAATCATCTAAGATAATTAAATGTGATTTAATTATCAAAGATGTGAATAATGAGAATGTGATTCATATTATTTGGACATATGAGAATAGAAATCCAATATGATTAAATGTGATATAATTATCATGGACATGAATAATGTGGATAGCATTGTCCATATTTATCATAAATATATTGTAAATGAGATTTATAATATATAAGAGAGATCCTATTGTAATTTATATTTGTTGATTAATTAATGATGTGAATTGGATTCACATTGGATAATTAATAGAAAATATAATTTACATTTTGTTTTGGGATATGGATGTGACTCACATTTTTCCAATGGCATGATTGCAATATTCTCAAGATAATTGAGAATTATTAATGTGAGATAATGTTGGAATGAGATAATGTAACCTCATTGGCAAAAGATTTCCATCCACCAAAGGTGGTGGACGACCATCAAGTCTAATGGGATTGGGTGGATGTCCCCCCTTAATTTGTAGATGATTATCTCCTTCCAATTATCTCTAAGATAATTGATTTGATTTGAAATTAATTATATTGTATCATTGATATATATTAATTAATATTAAATTAACTATTTTTGTGTTTTCACAACAAGATCATGGCCATTAAAAGAAACACAAATAAATCTCATACATTGATTTTATGTTGTCCATGGATTAAGATCCATGAATCCCAAAATACTATATAAGAAGAGGCACCCCTTGCTCTTCAAGACACAATAAGAAGACATCAAACTAATGTTCTCTCCCTCTCTCTTATACGTGCCAAGACTCTCTCCCTCTATCTCTCTCGCTTGTGGCCGTCCAACTTGATGCCCTGTTGAGAGATCGTCATCGTCATCGCATCGCCATTATGTTTCCAGAACGACTGCTTGTGGATCTCTGTCTCCTTCGATACGCCTTGCTCATGAAGAAGACGTCGGATCTCATGTGACGAGCTTAGGAGATTTGCTGCTTGGATCAACATGGATTGTGAGGAGCACACGTCTCAACAATGCACTCGCAAGTGTTTCCTCCGTTGGATAGGACTTGAGACATGAGGTCTCCTCCTTTGGAGACTCGATCGCAACCACGCTTTAAGAGGTAAACCTAATACTTATTTGTGGTTTGGATGAAATGATCTGAGAAATGTTCTTGGATCATGTGGTTTCATCGGAATAAAAATTTCAAATCCTGCTGCATCGAGCAACTAGTACGACTAGTCGCTCCCAATCGCATACGATGTGATACTCACGCTTCTGTGATGTGCTTAAATATCTTCCCATATCCTTCAGATGTGTACCTTGCTCTAGCAGTGTACATGAAAAATGATCTTCGCATAAAATTAAAGATAAAAAAACTAACCTAAATGATGAAAGAGTAACGTCTTATTAGTGACTTCTATTAGCGAGGAAGAACCAATTATTTGACTAGGTCCAGTCCTACAATCTAATCTATAGGAACAAATATTCTTATTTAGGAGTTTGGACCTAATCGACTACCTCGATCAAAAGATTATAGAACCTAATACTAAGGCATCAAGCATAAGAAAAATCATGGGAAAACAAATAAAAGTAAAAGGAGATAAAACAAAAATCAGCGAGCCCCATAATTTGCAAGAGCCTAATGTCCAACTAAAAATAGAAAAAGAGCAAGCATCAAAAATTATTACAAAAATAGAAATAAAAGACTAAAGTAAAACAAAAAATATATGCAAGCAGCTCAAAGTATCAGCCAAAACTTCTTCTTATCCTCTCCTACTCTCTCATGATGCTCGATGAAGAAACGAGATGCTTCCACTTCGCTTGGGTGCACCGACACTCCTAGGAATGTTGCCCTCTCTCGTTGGGCCTTCGCAAGAAAGAGAGAAACAAAAAATATGTCAGATCACGGATATGAAAATATATAAGCAAAATAAAAGGAAATAAAATTATGTAGAAAATAAAAATAAACAAATAATGAAATAAAAATGTGGAAAAGTCGCAAAATGAGAAGTGCAAGAGAAAATAATCTCATATGAATACACAAAGTCTGATGTTGGGGGCTTTCGATTTCCAACAAATCGGATTCCGCAAGCGATGTATAAGCCCCCTCACAGCATGCGGTACTCAATACGAGTGCTCACTCCTTAATACTAAGCAAATCCACAAACAAGAAATATATAGACAAGAAATAAAAGACAGAAAAAAAAGATAAAAATAAAAGAAAGAAAAAAATATGTACGTAAACCAAGAATAGCAGGCTAAGAGAAGAACCTTGCTACCATCGTCGTGCCTCCCTGGAAATAGCAGTTGAACAAGGATTTTTAGATTTTTTTTTAAATTTATTTAATGGAAATATTCACAAGTGAGCAATCTTCGCACCCTAAAGAAAGGCTAAAAAATTATTTTTATTTTTATTCACAACTCAAGCCAACAAACAAAAGATGTAAGCATAGAAAATAAAGTGTTATTTATTTACATGAATAGCGTACAAGATCAAACTCAGGGAGGCTACAATTCTCAAAGGTTATTTAAATCAAAGAAAAATCAATGAAATAAAAGAGAGGTTCTTTTATGCCAATTCTTGGTTTTTATGTGTTTTTTTATTTTTAATTTTTTTATGAATTTTTAATTTTTATATTTTCAACGATTTTCTGATTTTCTGATTATTTTTAATTTTTTAATGTTTTGTATTTTTAAAACAAAAACAAAGTAAAAATAATAAAGATAAAAGAAAGGAAAAGGGGTCTTTTGGATTTTAAAATAGGATAAAAATATACGAAAAAATCAAGTAAAAATGTTTTTAGTTTTTTTGGAATTTTTTTATTGTTTTATGAATTTTTAATAATTTTTAGATATTTTAAGATTATTAAAATAATAAAAAATAGCAAAAATAAGAAACAGACAATAAGGTCGATGTTTTTAGATTTTTAAAATAGAAAATAAAATAAAAATGCTTACAATATATAACTAAGAAGAGATAATTTATTAAGTTTTCATAAATGTATTTTATGATTTTTTTGCATTTTTATGATTTTATATAATTTTTAATGTTTTTAGTATTTTATGATTTTTTGATTTTTATAATGAATATAAAGATGAAATTTGTACTTGAATTAAAACAAATCAAAATAAATAACCATAATTTTTCAGAATTTTTCAAGATATTTTTATATTTTTTATTTAATACTCTAAATAGGAGAAAATAGAGGTGTTTTTATTTATTAAAATAATCAAACAAAATAAAATGCAAAATTAAAATTTATGTTAATAGAACTATTTAACAGGAGCTTATATTAATTATTTGGGAATTAGTGAAAGTGATTAGCTATATATTAAACAAGATTAACAAATAAAGTATAAAACTGCTTTACAAGGACTAAACACAAATATTTTTATTTAAGAGACTAAGTAAATAACAAATAATAAATACTGGGGGGAAATGTGTAATTTCTCCAATATGGGGGGTGGCATATACTAGCGCACATTAGTTGTGTAAGCACGGGCCCCTGTGGAATTATTTAACTTCAAGGGTGTAAACAGTGACAACGAAATTCAGGATATATATTACAAATGAACTACAAGTCACGTGCAGAATATGTTTATACAGAATAATAGAACTAAACTATAATTAAAATAAATTAGAGGTAAAATAATGCAAATAAACAAAGCACTATGGCACGACACATGTCCAAACAAGACATTTACAAAATCAAATAAACGCAAGGGCTGGAGTGCAAAAAGTTCATCGATCCATGTGGCGAAAGGGACGTCTAAGATTCATCTTTGTATCTGATCTAAAGGTTGTGCACAGGCGCCAGGGGATGAAGTAGATCAGATCTAAAGTTTTATATCAAGGATCGGAGTTTGGGGATTTTTGGACTATCCTTATTGAAACTGGGGATCGCCTTCTCGATTGGACGGACACGAGCGTTGTTGTATGAACTATTATGAAGGTTGACTCCGATAAACTTCAATCAGCCACAGATTGTCGATCTACGTTGTGAACACCTCATGATTATCTGAAGAGGTTTTTGCGGTTCTCCTCCATCTATTGAATGTGCTCTGAAGGCTCGAGGATGATAGATGGAATATTTGGAGTCTTAGATGATCGACATATGAAGTTGAGCTCTCATATCTGGATCTGAAGCTCCAAATAGCTCCAAGGCCTTGCAGGTATGTTTATTGCTTGATGGTGGTCACTCTGACCATCATTATTAGTAGAAAAAGCAAGGAAATGGAAGTGGATGGTGTCTTCTATGAAATATTCTCGGAAGGGAGACTAATCACTCAGATTTGAGGTGATCTAAGGGTAGAGAGGTTGCAGAGGAAGATGAAGAAAGTCTGGTGAATGTGTTGAGATGTTCAGATGATGGATTGGATGATCAGAGAGCTTTGATCGTGCAGGTAGGATCTCAAGAGGAGATGATCTGATTGGTGCTAAATAAGGAATGAAAATGCGAAATTAAATAGTGAATTGACTATCTATGATTACCCTATAGTGGAGTGATGGTGGTCGTAGCCTTGATTCATGGCGAGAAGCGAAGAAGCGTCGATGTAGCCGGCGGAGCTCCGGCCACATGTAGGATCACTATTCCCAAGCCTAATCAGCACGCTCCCAATTGTAGAGACAAATCCTTGTCATAGCCTTTCCCTCTGGGACTCGATCTCGGATGCTAAAGAGATGGAAAATAGATCAGGGCGCTGGAGATTTAGAGGGGGTATTTATAGAATTGATAGAGGAGTGAAAATCGAAAAGAAAATGCACGTGAACCAAGGTGACTGACGAAAATTATTAAACAAGCAAGCCAAAAGATTATTCAAGCCGCAAAAACCAAGAAGGAATCGAGGCGGATTGATGCACGGATCACGACAGGAAAAAGGTGAGAAATGGGCCCGGCGAAGCAATATATTAAGGCGGGTGGAGGAAGAGGGGGTTGACTCGGTCAACAGACTCGGGTCGGTAAATGGCATGTGGGTCTGAATAGGACAAAGTCCACTAAATGACAAAAAACCAATAAAATGTAATAAATTACAGATAAACTAATAAATAATTTAAATAAATAAATTGTATAAAAATGTTAGGAATTAAATAAAGTTAATTTAGGTTATTTAAAAAAATTAAATAAATTAATAACCAAGGTTAAAATAAATATTAATTTATGTTCATAGGTATTTATACATATATATATATATAATACACTGATTTTTAAAATTTTATATTTACCAATATTTATATAATTTACTAGTTTATTTATTTACAACATTTTACAAGGATTTTATTCATATTTTCCTTTTATTTTAGAAATGATTTATTATATTAAATAAGTATGTATATTTACAATATACATAGTGATACATTATACAATATGTACAATAATTTATTCTTGTTTATTTGATTTTTGTAATTTTATTTTTATTTTATTTCTATAAAATACAATATTTAAAATTATTTAAAAATACAATATAAACAAATATTTACATAAAAAATAATATATTCATGCAATATATAGTACATGTACAATATACAATACACTCCAAAATCCACATTTCGCATCTCAACTCTGAGTTTAATGAACCACCTTCATTTTAAGCTTATTATATTTGGATTACAACATAAGTGAGTTTTCTTTATTTTGAGTTTTTATGGAGAAGATATGGGTCTGAAAAGTCTGGCTTTGCGGCTTTTTCAAAGTGTCATTATTTACACAATGTACAATGAATCTCTTATAATTTATTAATATTTAAACTTTATTTTTTACAAGTTCCAAGAAGAAAAAAATTTATTTCGAATGAATTGAATGATAAATAAAGTAGTATAAAGAATTCTATACAAAATAATGGTGTATGTGCAATTTGTACAAGATCAATATAATTTAATCTTATTTATTTTTGTACTGGTGGCCTTATCTCCCCCTACTTTGTTTCTTATCGATCAAGTCAAATCTTGACCTTCCCTCGGGGTCAGAGTCATCCTGTATTTATTGCATATATATAGTCTCCATTTTTCTGTATTTTTCCTTTATTTATTTATTTATTTATTTTAGGTTAAAAATAATTATATTTGTATAATATTTACAAAAGAGTAAGAAATAATAAAAACCATGATTTATTAATATTTATATGTGTTTGAGAAGAGATTTTAAGCTTAAATAAATGAATAAAGATGATAAAATATGGATTCATCACTTAGCTTGAATGGCGTCCTGACATTGATCACAGAGCAATAAAGGAAGACATAATTCGTGCTAAGTATAAAAAGTTTATACTACAATGATTGAACAAAAGAATAAGGAGTCAATCACCCCCTATACTTAGGATCAACTAATGCTAAGTATAGCAGGATGTGCGCAAAGCAGGCATGATTGATGATTAGAATGAACAAATCAACAACTCGGCTTGTCTCCCCCCTCCCATACTTTGGGTAAAAGATCCCTAACTGTAGAAAAGAATTATTAACAAATTGAGAGACAAGCGTGGGGATTGAAAGAAATGAAAAATAGAATGAGAGAATGGACAACATCATTCTCACTATACTAGGGGTAAGAGATCCCTAAGTATAAGCAACGACTGGAATGATGAAATGGAATGAAGAAAGAACATTCGACTCTTCCACCTCCCCTATACTTAGGATAAAGAACATCCTCAGCAAGGCAAACACACGGATCGATGTGGATGAGGGAAATGTGATATGGAATGAAAGAAATGCCAAGGAATATATACAAGGTAATAAGAATATACAGTCTTCAAGAAGGTAGAATCTTTACCTTCTTGTGTGACCGCTGATGAATAGATCTAAGAAGGTGCTAGTTGATGTCAGGGTCAACTGCTGATGAAGCCTGATCAGGACCGTCGTGGTAGAAGTCCTCAGTGATCTCAAAATGGAAAGGTGCAAAATCATTAATGGAAGAAGTATGGTTAGGTTCGGCCTATGGAGTCTCTCCTTTCTCTGCACTTCACGGTAAAGTATCAACAATGTAAATGCTACGGATCTTATCAACACACGCACACACAAGAAGAATGAATGCAGAGGTCTATGCTTTTTGAGTCTTCCCCCTTGAAGAGGAATTCTCGGTTCTCAGTATTGTCCATTGTATAACAAACCTCTCTGATCTCAGTAGCTAGGTCATAGTCATCTAAGTTGGCTGACCAGGGTACACATTCATCAGGGGTGGGTTTATGGGTAGCAGTATATGCAGTGATCGTCTCAATCACAACGCTCTCATTATGGGAACGAAAGTGTATCTCTCCATATCCATAATCAATAATGACCTTCACAGTAGTAAGGAAAGGCTGACCCAGGATGATTGGAGTGTGTTCCACTGAGGTGGAGGTCTCCATGGTAATACAACAAAGTCTATAGTATAGCTCATGCAATGGATCTAAATGATAATATTTTCAAGAATACCCTTCAGCCACTTTATTGATTGGTCAGCGAATTGACAAATCATCCTATTTTTCTTGAGAGGTCCAAGATTGAGTGTCTCTACAAGTGATGAGGGTATTATATTAGATGATGAGTCATTGTCAAGGAGAGTGTGATCAAAATGATGATCAAAAATGGCACATCTAATGAAGGGTGTACCGGTGTCCCTTTTCTTATTAGTAAACGATGGGTGATAGCATGGGCAGTGGCCATCGTAAGAATGTGGCGCTCAGTCCTATGACATCTTTTCTCCCTCTTGGGTGCAAGTGAAAAGTCTATGGCTTGACGAAGTGGGGCTTCAATGATAGCCTTAATAGTAGCCACCAATTCGCAATCAGATAACATTTTTTAAGTTTGTTGTTTCGTCCTAATCAAGGTAGATGTCAGAATCAACGTGTACACAAGGGTAACTAGAAGTTTATACAAGGCCATTCTTATAGGTAGGGTGGTGGGAATTTTCGTGTGTGCATGTGTGGGTAAAGGTTGGGACATAGGTACCCTATCCTCACAATATGTCCTGGCCAGGTGTCTCCCATTATTATCTTTTTAAAATTTTACATTTTGCTCATTTTTTTGGTATTTTGGTGACAGTGTTCTCCCATGGGCGGCTTCTCGTGACTCCAATACGCTAGAAGGTGAATCTCCAATGTGGATCTTATTCAGTTCGGTGAGGTTATCTATCCTCTTATGTATTTGCTCCACTAACTAGGTCACGTAGTCAAGAGTAGGTCCAATAGAGGAAACTCTAACAGCATAACACCAGGGGGTGATGGTAGGTAAGGTGATTGTGGTGGTGGAGATGGTAGAGGTGAGTACTCAAAATCCGATTACTGACACTGTGGGTGTGCAGGTTGACCTAATGGATATGGAAAATAAAAGTGGGTAGGCTTCTCGTGCGATCATTCGAGAGGAGGGTCCATCTCGATAGGAGGTTTCATTAGAGCATATGCATAAAAAGAAAAAATATGGGATATAATCCTCCAGACAAAATGGAGAGGCATCAACTGGAGCAAAATGAGAGAAATCCATGAAGTCTAGATAAAAGCTGCTCCAATCAATCATCTCAGCTTTGAAGAGGCAGGGATCGGGAAGATCACGATAGTCAAGTCAAGATATGGACAAAAAAGGCGCAAATGCGCAGAATGATCAAACACACACAAGAGAAACACAAATCAAACCCCTCAATTCACCAACTCAATACTGTGAAGACCGTGAAGGTACGATCTTTCCTATTTTAGTGTTAGGTGACAATCTAGTTATTTACAAGATCACGGGTGCAGTCTCCTATAGTGGTTGTGTTCGAGTCGATGTATCACACCTTCTCAAACATCAGAACACTTTGTCTAAGGTCAGAGGCAAGTGTTCTGAGCAATAACATGGCCTAAGAGCCGGCCAAAGAGCTGATGGCACAAGTCCAGAGTTTGGGGCTCTATTCCTTACCGATACATGCCTCACTTGGTCAGGAGTGTACATGCGACAATTAGTTGGATACTCTCCCCAAAATAATGATATTTATCCTTACGTTTCATTTTAGGGTCGAGTTCAGTTAGTAGTCCTAATTTTATAAGTTATCACTTTTTTGGTCTTTTTGAAAAAGAAAATGTCTAACAAATTTTCCAATTCCTTTTATTGCCTAAGTCCAAGAAAATAGGAGGGGGAAATCGAAAAGGCCGATGCACACGAATTAATGAATGCAAATGCTAGATGTAGGGATGTGTACATGATTCCCGCAATCTACATGCAAGATGATCCATGCATAAAAATAAAGCTATGCTATGTGTGAGCAAACAAAAACCCTCCTGGCAGGAACTTTTACTCAGGAAGCACATGTTTATTAATTTGACTAAGTCCAAACGGTCTATAGGTATAGAATTATATTAAGTGCTTGGACGAATTCTACCTGGCTCAAACAAATAAAAACCTAAGTCTAGGCTTCAAGTACACAAAATAAAGAAAAAAAGTCAGAAAAACTCAAAATGCAGAAAACAAAAATAAATAAATGGATAAATATATAGGAATAAAGTGTAGAAGGCAAGAAAACATTATAAAATAGCAGGCGGGCCCCTAAGTAAACACACACTTGGTAAAACAGGCCTGAGTACAGTCCAAGTGTCTAGAGAGTCTCAACTTGTAATATTACAAGGGATTTTTACTCTAGGAACCATATAAACTTTACCAATTACCTCCTAGACCTTTGAAACAACCTAATTCCTCATTCGACCCCGTAAACTTGCTACCCCTTACGTCATAGACCCTGTGGCTAACCTCCATCCATTCACCTATTAAAACTAACTGGATTTTGTTAAAAGTGTTGCATATTACCCTCTTTATTTGGTATATATACAAAATGACATCCCTCTTCTTCCCTAAACCTCCTCCTTACATTCCCTTCTCCTCCACCTCCTCCATGTCGTCCTCGACCTCCCAGCTCTCCCCTGCACCACCGTCGACTAGGGTTGAGCATTGGGCCAGGCCAACCCGACCCGACCCGAAATCTAGTCCTCTTAGCCCGACCCGAGCCTGAGCTCGCACTTGAAATGGGCCGGGCTTGGGCCTTGTTTTGGGCCCATTTGCAATTTCGGGCCGGGCTCGGTGCCCCATAGGGCCCAAACCCGCAAAGCCCGATAGCCCGAATCTTACATATAGTTACTAAGATTGATAGCCTACAACTCTAACAAAGATAAATTATATACCAATTAAAATTACCAAATATACAAGTTTCATATTGCATTTATTTGTTACATTTGTATTGATATCATCTGCTAAGACTAGAAGGTTATAGCTGTTGATCTTTGCAACAGGGTTCTGATCAAGGAAACATTCGTCGTCTTAACATTATTTCCAAACAATCCGGAACTACTCCAATATTCATTCGCTATGAAATTGGATGTCATGCTTCATTAACATAGGTTTTACGAACTCGTATCAAATACATATATTGTTATTTCAGATACAAAATATGCATCTATTTTTAGATGCATTTGAGATAAAAGTTGGGACATCTAAATGGGTCGGCCCGACCCGAGCCCGACCCAATAATCTTCGGGCCTAGTTCAGTTTTGGGCTTATATTTTAAAAATAAACGGGCCTAGGGCCCAGCTTGTTAGCCCATATACCAAAATGGGTTTGGGTCGGGCCAAGGCAAACCCGGCCTGAACCCGGCCCATGCTCAACCCTACTGTGGACCTCCTTTAAACCGCCCGCCCTCGACCTCCCCTGCACCATCCTCGACCACCCTTCCCTGATCTGGCGAGCCCTACCATCCCACTTCCGCTATCCAAAGATGTTGCCTTCTCCCTCCTGCATAGATCAATCGATCCTCCATTCTCTCACGCAGATTGGATCCTCTGGTCACTTCCACGGATCCAATCTCGTGTGAGGAACCCCTCCTCCCATGTACCACTGCTGACGTCCCTCGCGTCACCCTTGAGATCCGGTCTTCCCTGTACCACCTCCTCCTCCTCCCTTGGTCCTCTGCCTTGTCCCTCTCCACCTCCTCCTCCCTCACCTTGTTCTGCCCCGATTCGCCTCCTCCCCTTGCTCCGCCACCAGCCTCCTCCTCCCCTTGCTCCTCCACCCCCTCCACCACCTCCTCCCCTCACCTTGATCTGCCATGTGCCCCCTCCTCCTCCCCTTGGTCCTCTGCTTCTTTCCCCTCCATCTCCTCCTCCCCTCACTGCCCCCAGCCGCCTTGTCCCCTTACTCCTCCACTAGCAGTGTGCTCCTCCTCCCCTTATTCCTCTGCCACTTCCCCCTCCACCTCCTCCTCTCCTCACCTTGCTTTGCCCCAGTCGCCTCCTTCCCTTGCTCCACTCCCAGCTTCCTCCAGTCACCTCCTACTCATCCTCCCCTCGCTTCGTTGCCTCTGCCCCCTGCCGCGTCTCATAGACAATCCGAGTTGTGTCGTCCTTCGACCCAGTCAATGCCTTCAGCTTCTTGATGAGGCATGATGAGTCATCTTCGTCGCCTCCAGAGTCATCTTGGAGGCCGGATCTTCAACGTGTAGATGAGATACCGAAAAGGTGTTGTTCTTTGGACTGTTCGGGGAGAAGGTGTAGCAACAAGAAGGCTGACATTGGAGGGAAGAAGGGTAAGAGAAAGGAGGAGAGATAGAAAGAGAGAGATCAACCAATAATCCACCATTCATTTTGGTGTGGTTTGATTAACGCATCGTAAACCCATGCAAGTTTATTCAAGATGAGTCAAATTAATGGCGGGGATCGTAGGGTAAGATGGAGCAAGTTTACGGGGTCGGGGGGGATTAGATTTTTTCAAGGTCGAGGAGATATTTGGAAAAGTTTATAGGTTCGTGGGTAAGAATCTCTTATTACAATTATCAAAATGTCTCTCTCTCACTCATTAAAATAGAAATTAAGCTAATTCTACACTAATGCTTATCTGATCCTTTTTCTCATGGTCTTCTTCCTGCCTCTCTTATCTGCTAGATTAGAAAAGTTGACCTTCGCTTCACAAGGTTGCTCAGGTCCTCCTAAGAAGTCTTCCTCGGTTTGCATGCCCTCATAGAGAAGTCAAACAAGAGCTGGATTAGAATAGATAAAAAATTATTGGTAAAGATAGAAATATTAAAATAAAAAGGTACAACTATATACAAATTATCCTACATGTTGCTCCTCGGTAATGGTGCCCTTTGTTGTCACGCTCAGACTAGGAACCAAGATCTAGTCTTGGAGGACATGCGGTATTCGACAAGTCGGATCTAACAATCATTGTATTGATCGCTCTCATGGTACACGGTTCCTAACCCAATGGAATCAACAACAATCAATCCATAATGGATAATAGATAAATCACATAAATGTAGATGTGAACTAAAATTTATTATAACGCTACAAGAATGTGTATAATGACAAGTAGTATGGTCGAACCACAGAGGAGCAAATGGTGGATAGCATAATTATTAATGACTATTGCTAATTAGTAATATTTTTTGTGTATATATCATTTTTTTCATTTTTTATAATTTTTATGTGGATTTTAAATTATTTTTAATTTTTATATATATTTAAATGTTTTATATTTTTATATTTTTAAAATTTTAACTTGAATTTTTTAAATTATGCAAGTTTTAATTTCTTCTTTTTTTAAATAACATATATAATAATGATATTATATATAAGGGTAAAATGGGGTTGCTCCTAAGGGAGCTAACTTTTCTCCCCTCACCTCATTTTTCCTATTTTTATTTTTTTTTTGAAAAATGAATCTGTGAAAATTCACCACTATATCAATATATTGTGCCATTCAAGTTTCGTGCAAAACAGACACTCCTGTGACCTCCATCTACACAATCAACTTTTAACCGTCACAGAATTGTTGAATTCGACCCTGTCAAGATGGAGGTTGTATGAGTCTTTATGTCACACGAAACTTGAATTCCATAATATAGGGACATAGTGATGAAAATCTACATATTTATTTTTCAAAAAAAAATAAAAATATATAAAATGGGATGGGAGGAGCCAAGTTAGCTCCCACCAAGGGATAGTCCCATTTTACCCTATATATAGGAGTATGTGTCCACGGGAATTTCAAATATATATGGGTAAAATGTGTATGTCTCTAGGGGAGCCAACTGAGCTCCCTCCCACCCCCCCCCCCCCACACACACACTTTTGTGTATTTTTGGTTGATTTTTTTTTGAAACACTTGGAGGATTTTGATAACTTGGTGACAATATATTATAATTCAAATTTCATGCAAAAAAGACACTTTCATGCAAAAAAAGACACTATTAAGATGTCCATCTGGAGGGGTCAATTTTAGCAAAAATTCTAATGCCATTAAAATTTGATGGTCTTAATGGAGAGGATATGAATCTCCAATTGCATCGAAAGTTGAATGACAAAATATTTTCAGTTAGCAATCAAAAGCCCAACATGTATTTAAAAAAAAGAAAAAATGGTAGGGGAGCGAAGTTGGCTCCCCTCATTGGACAACCCCATTTTACTTTATAAATTTGGGTAAAATTAGGCTACCCCAATGAGGAGCCAAGTTGGCTTCCCCCGTTTATTTTTTAACTTTCTTCCAGTATTTTTTTTAAAACATCGGTGGTTTTATATCACCTAATATCATCATGTTCTTATTAAAAATTCAAGTTATTTGAGGTTCCTATCCCATCCATCAAGCCTATCAAATTTTAATGGTCTTAGATTGTTGAAATCGACCCCTTTAAGATGTATGGGTTATGAATGTTTGTTTTCACGAAATTTGAATTGCATATTCCTCTTGTTAATCTAAGTTAATCCCTCATGTGTTATAAAGAATTAACATAAAAAGATTTAAAAAAATAGATGGGGGAAGCTAACTTGTCTCCCCACCCTGGGATAGCCACATTTTATCCTCTCTCTCTCCCTCTCCCTCTCTCTCTCTCTCTATATATATATATATATATGGTAAAATAGGGTTGCCTCATGAAGGGAGCTAATTTGGCTCTCCCTTCCTCATTTTTTCCATTTTTATTTTTTTTAAAATGAATCGTGAAAATTCATCACTATATCCCTATATTTCTTCATTCAAATTTTGTGTGAAACGGTGACTCCTACAACTCCATCCAAACAGTCATTTTTTAAAGGTCACGGAATAGTTGAAATCGACCTCATCCGGATGGAGGTCGTAAGAGTCTCTATATCGCACAAAATTTGAATGTCATAATACAATGATATAGTTATGAAAATCCACAGAAGTATTTTTCAAAAAAAATAAAAAAGTGAGAAAATTAGAGGGGGGTCAAGTTTGCTCCCCTAGGGGCAACCTTATTTTACGGTTTTTACCCATATATATAGGGTAAAATGGGGTTACCCCTAGGAGAAGCTAACTTGGCTCCTCCCGCCCCATTTTCCTTATTTTCTTATTTTTTTTGAAAAATACTTCTGTAGATTTTCATATTATATCACTATATTATGTCATTAAAATGCCGTGAGAAATAGAGACTCCTACAACCTCCATCCAAATGGGATCGATTTCAACAATAATGCGACCGTTAAAAAATGATTGTCTTGATGGAGGTCGTAGGAGTCTTTATTTCTCATGAAACCTGAATGCCAAAATATATGGATATAGTGATGAATTTTTAAAGCTTCATTTTTCAAAAAAAATAAAAAAAAGGAAAATGTGATGGAGGAGCTAAGTTAGCTCCCCGAGAGGGCAGTCTTCCCATATACATACATACATACATACATACATATAGAGGGATGATCCTGCGAGAGCTAAAAACTATGAGAGAATGAGAGCACTGAATCCAGAGTACTAGATTCTGCTCATCTCTCTCCTCCAGTCAACTAGGAGAGAGATGACAGAATCTAGTTGTCTAGAATCACTGCTCACACAGTTTTTGGCTCTTATAAGATCACTTCTCTCTCTCTCTTTATATATATATAGGGAAATAGGACTCGGTCCTTCCATCCTTGAGGAAAGCCAATGATCGTAGCTGTTAAATTCAAATCTAACGGTATCATCAAATTATTTGCCCAAAAGACATTTTGGTCAGCAACTTTGCATTAATTATGCACGCCAATTAATATTCCAAAATACTAAATTTAGCTATTTTTTGTATTTTTCATAATACCATATTTAAAAAATATCCAATTTTGTCATGAACAACATTATCTAGGCATATGTTTGTATCCTCACAAACATTTTGTAGAATTCAAGGTTCCTTTTGTAACGACTGTATGTTTTTTTGTAGAATCAGTTGTTCATTCAAAAAGTTGTCAGTTATTTGTAAATTTTGCATGGTTCTTTGTAGAATACAATTCATATTAGTAATTAATGTGTTGTTCTTTATAGCGATTGTATGTTTCTTTGTATAATAAAATTTGTATAGTTTTTTTGTAAAAATTGTGGTAGTCATTAACGCTTAATTGATGCGAATATACAAATCAAATTTGTACAAAACACATCGAAAATGTATAATGCACATCCAAAATGTGTAACACACATCAATATATACAAGATTTATAAAAAAATACAATTTTCATTCGCAACCATTTGATTTGTAAAAATACAAAACAAATATGTATAATACATATCGAAATTGTATAATACACACTAATATCGTATAGTACACATCAATATTGTATCAAACTACGAATCGTTCTTCATCCAGGATGGGTTGCAGCACCGTGTACACGCATCGCCATCCGATCTATGTGTTGTTGTCGCCATTTGCATAGTCTCCTCGGAGAGTCACAGTATCATTCCTTGGAAACTACACGTGCCATCAACTTTTTCCTTGCCGATGAGGTCATGCATGATGCTATAAAATGCTTCAAGGAGCATTCGATCATCATCTTCATAGTCAACGGTGAGGATGGGGATGAAAGCGGCGAGGAGGTTGATGATACCTATGATGACGGCGGAGACAAGATCAGCGATGTGTGCACAATGAAGACGGGCGATGGCGGAGATACGAGCGAAGCTCGATGTGATCCTCTTCCTCCCACGACGAAGACGAGCGAAGGCGGAGAGATGAGGGGAGCCTGACGTCCTCCTCTTCTTCCCACTTTTTGTGCGAGATTTTGAAATTGAAAGGAAAGATTATGAGAGAGATTAATGAGGAGATAAATTAGGTTGTTACAAACTATATTTAGATAATGAACAATGACCAAAATATATTTTTGGTTAATTAAATAATAATTATAACATGCCTTTAATAACAATTGACGGATTAAGTATAAATGCATGGGATCGTTGTTCTTCCTTAAGGATGGAAGGATCATGTCTCATTTGAAAGATATCATATATATATGAGAGAGAGAGAGAGAAACTTCCGATGAGGTGGACTTTCCTGGATGCATGGAAAGCAATACCAATTTAGTTTTTTTTATTATTTTACAATTTCTAACTCCATAAATTTAATAATAAATATTAACTTATATCAAGAAAGATTTATGAAAATATTATTATACTGTATGAATATTATCAATTACAATATTGACGCTATATTTTACAATAATATGATCATCATTATTTTACAATGTGTAGTTTATATTTTACAAAATTGTAACACAATTTACAAATTTGATGGTGGCTTTTTAAATCCCAGGAAATGCACGGCTCATTGAAAGGGTCCCATATATATATATATATATATATATATATATATATATATGATTTTTATCCAATGCGCATAGGGCTCATTAGCGTTTCGGTGCGCACCATTTATTGGCCATACACGTGTATTACCAATTGAGTGGTTACATATTTCGAAGGATGTTATTTTTGGAAGGAGATTAATATGCAAAGCGATTTAACAATAAGTGTTATTCCAATTATATCTCGTCCTAAAAAATAGGAAGATCGTTTTGGAAAGAAAACAATCGAATCGATGATTTCTTACAGAAAATCGAGATCCAAATGCTCATGTCAGTAATATATATATATAATAATCAAGTAAATGGTTGTTGCGAGATCAGTAATATCCAAAACAACGGTCAGTAATTTACATTCATTGTATTACATGGTGCAGAATTCAGTAATATGTACACAATGGACAAGTAAGTGCTTGTTGCGATGTCAGTAAAACCATAACAAATGCTCAGTAATTTATATATGTATTACTACTTTGAATAGAATTCAGTAATTTCGACACAATACTCACGTAAATGGTTGTTGTGAGATCAGTAATATCCAAACAACGGTCAGTAATTTACATTCATTTTATTACATGGTGCATAATTCAGTAATATATACACAATGGACAAGTAAGTGCTTGTTGTGAAGTCAGTAATATCCAAACAACGGTCGGTAAGTGCTCGTCTTATATCACATGTCCAGTAATATGTGTACGATTCTCAAGTAATAGCTACTATGAGATCAGTAATAACAAAGTAATGGTCAGTAAATCATGGGCATTGCTCAAGTAAGAAAGTAACTATTTGTCAATGCAATGCACATTACATAAACAATGGTATTACTAACCATTTGTTATGTTATTACTGATCGCACAACACACATTTACCTGACCATTTTATACGTATTACTAGGTTCTGTACAATGTAACTATTTGGATGTAAATTACTGATCATTTTTTTAATATTACTGATCTCACAATACGCATTTACTTGACCGAATTATATTTATTACTATCATAGCGTTTGGATCCTTAATCATCCACGTGGAATCATTTATTTGAATTGTTTCTTTCCAAAACCGTCTTCCAATTTTTAAGGACATTGTATAATAGGAAATATAGGATTTTTTAAACACGTCGTAGCCTATAATTAGAAATATAGTTATTGTTAATACACGTGTATGGCCTAAAATGAGTGCTCATTGAAACGCTAATGAGCCATGTGCGCATTGGATAAGCCCTATATATATATATACCGCCCCATTTTTCAGCATTTTTTTATTTTCTTTCAAAAATAAAGCCATGTATTTCCATCACTATATCCCTCTAATATATCATTCCAATTTCATCATAAAGGGCTCATATGCATTCCATTTAGAACAACTAATTTTAACGGTCTTAGAATTGTTGTAATCGACTTGTTCTAGATGAAGGGCATATGAGTCTCTATTTCTGAAGAAATTAGTTTGACATATTACACATGGCTCTATTTTTGGAAATAAAAAATTTAAAAAACATCGAAAAATGGGTGAAGCAGCCCCATTGAACCATGTGTATGTGTGTGTGTATGTGTGTGTTTGTTTGTGTGTGGAAAAAATGGGGTTGCCCCCCAGCGGCAGCCAACATGGCTGCTCCCGCTCTATTTTTCCGCATTTTTTATTTTTTTAAAAAAAATATCACCATATATATTCATTTATATATCCCCCATATATCTTATTCGAATTCTGTCAGAAACAGAGACTCATATGCCCTCCATCTAGAACAGGTGATGTGACGCACTTGGATCCGGGTACCTATTTACGCGACATTCGTGGTATTACATTCATAAGTAATTGCATTAGCTACTTGAATTTGAGAGTAAATCATTCTTGACAATTCACATGGCTAAATTAAGGTGAATTAGTTAAATTAGTATAACTGCAATATTTTATGGCTCCATTATATCTATAATTTGTAATTATGTACAAAAGTATGTGTACAAAGATGATAGGAAGATTTTATGGCTCCATTTTGACACTGCCTTATAAACAATTAATAACAAGTTGTCGAAGAATACTAGCAGGAGACATATTAACAATGAAAATATTGTCCCTAAAAGATTATTAAAAACTGAGATTCAAATGTCTACATATGCTAAATCTTAATTTCTAGATAAATACCGAAACCTCAACAGGGATTCTGCTTGTAGTAGTAACTTCTTGTCCAAGACTTAATCAAGATGTGATGGATAATAGGAACTTATTAACTCAGCCACAATTTAGGAGAAATTGTTATGTTTGATATACGCCCGCTATCATTTTATACAAGGAGATCTTTGAATTGAGTTTCATCGAGGACACCAAAGGATTTGAAATGGATTTTTATGCATCTAAATTGTTTGGTTGTGTGAAACATAAAATACCTCCACATAAGTACAATTCTAGAGAACTATATATATATATATATATATATTGCATTTACTGAATTTGAGCAACATATTTTACAATCAAGTCAGAATTTCTGGAATTTAGGAGTAAATTTTATGAATCCAAAACCCCAAATCTCAGAAATCAGTGAATTAATAGTGTTTTTTCAGGTTTATACTATTCACAATAGTGTAATAAAAAAACCGATCTACTCTCCAACATGGG
This sequence comes from Ottelia alismoides, assembly GCA_037367405.1. NCBI lineage: Eukaryota > Viridiplantae > Streptophyta > Magnoliopsida > Alismatales > Hydrocharitaceae > Ottelia > Ottelia alismoides. The sequence goes on along the minus strand of JAZKJV010001032.1, from coordinate 588,653 downwards.
AACGGAATTTTTGAAAACATATTTTTATATTATAGTAAGAATGTCATCTTTCTTTAGATAAAGATCAAAATTATGAGCAGAAATTCTGGAATTGCATGATTTTATACTATAATAAGGATGTCATCTTTAATTAAAGATCAAAATTATGAGCAGAATTTCTGGAATTGCATGATTTTATACTATATTAAGGATGTCATCTTTAATTAAAGATCAAGATGTATAACACTTTCATGCATGGCAGCAAAAGAAGTGTAGGATTGTACAAATGATCAAGTCTAATATGCATGCATGGTAGCAAGGAGGAGAGGAAAGAATTGTACCTTTAATTTAGATCTCTTAGATGGAGATCTCAAGCATGCATGAGGACTTAATTGGAGGCTCCAGCAGTGGGCTGGAGATTCCAGGGAAGGAGAAGGAACATCAGTTTGAAGAGAAAGAGCAGGGGTTTTTCCCTAATTCTCTGGGTTTGAATTTGAGAGGGATAGAGAGATTAAAAGAGGTTTTGGAAATAGGGAGTTATGAAAAAGATAATAGGGAGTGTCTCATTGGAAATAGGGGAATAGGGAAAGAAGAGGTATGGAAAATGGGGAGGAAGCTTCTTCGATGGTTTCATCTTTTTACATCAATAGTAACATCAATAGTGACATCAGAGTTGACATCAATAGTGGCATCAACATGCTCATATCATAATTGTATTATTATCATTATTATTTATTATTATTATTTAAAAGAAAAATACTGGAATCCAGACTCTGGTACTACTGTTAGCGGGAATTTTTTTAAACCCAAAATCTCTCTTTATTTGTCACACTTAATGTTGACCGTATTCACATCCCGAGCCTCCGATTTCGATGCACAATATCTCAATTTGATCATCTCTGAACGATGATATAACACTGATATATTTTTAATCAGGTTTGGATCCTCGAACTTTTTTAGATATGGTTTTAATTTTTAATTAAATTTTGTAAAATTAATATGTCAAACGATCTATGATTGATGAACGATCGATTCCCTTGGTCTTGTTTCATCGAATCAGATTCAGTGGCAGTCTCAGTTTGTTTCGTGGTTTTCGAATTTACGTTGCAGCTTTTCCGTGGCATGCATTATGATGTAATCGACTTTTGGTCGATTACGACCAAACGACTTTTGATTCATGATCAATAGATCGATTTAATTCATTTAACATTGATTAATAACTTTATTGAATTATACGGCCCTAATTAGGAGGGGTTCAGTTTTAATTACTTTTAGATGTTACAAATATAAAAACATCAAAGGGAGACTCATCCTCGAGACTCAGTCAAGGTCACTATGTGTCTTGTCTGGATTTCATATGTACATAAAAACTTCAAAGGATTTTGAACCCATAAAAACCTCAAAGGAAAAACATGCCATATTTTTAACATGTATATAATTACACAAGCTCTCTTTAATGATTACCTTAGAAAAGCTGCGGGTATCGTACCTACATGTCGGTTTCGGTCTCTCACGTCACCTCTTTGATGTCGTGTCAGTACCACAACACCTTGACCAATGGAATCTCCTTGCTGCGAAGCTTCTTCACAGTGTTGTCTAGTATCTACACTAGCCTCTCCTCATATGTCAAGTCTGGTTCCACATCAAGGTTCTCGTAACTGATGGCTTGTTGAGGGTCATGCACATACTTCCTCAGATTTGATACATGGAAAACGTCATGAATACCCGAAAGATGTGGAGGAAGGGCTACTCGGTAGGCCACCTTCCCCACTCTAGCTAGAGTCTCGAATGATCCAATATATCGTGATTCTAACTTGCCATGAACGCCAAATATTCAAATTCCCTTTATGGGAGATACTCAGAAAACCAATCTCCCACCTATGTTTACAGGAATGTTATTAGTATGAGATTATGTTTGAATCTCAATAAGTATCTTTTTGCAAATTGTTTAAGAGAAGAGGATTATATTACCTGAAACTCCAAGTCTCTTGTTCCACGGTCTGCATAGCTCTTCTGGCAGCTCTGTATGACAGAAGCCTCTGTCTCACAAGATCAACAGGTCTCGCTGTCTCCTTTAAGAGATCTATAGAGAAGAGAGCATGATCACCTACCTCACGCCAACTGAGAGGTGTGAGGTATCTCCGCCCATATAGTGCTTCAAATGGTTCCATGTCGATAATGGAATGATAGTTATTGTTATACGTAAATTCTACTAATGGCAGATGGTCCTTCAAGGACCCTTTCCACTCCAAAGTGCATGTGTGTAGCAAATCCTCAAGCGTCTGAATGGTGCGCTCACTCTAGTCGTCGGTCTGCAGATGGTATGCAGAACTCATCTTCAGCTCTGTCTTTAGTGCTGACATAAACTGATGCTAATAATGAGGTGTAAACTCCAAGTCTCTGTCAGACACCACCTCACGTGGTGTACCATGAAGTCTGATAATGTTCTGCACATATAGCCTGGCCATTCTGGATGGAGTGTAAGTCATGCTGACAAGTATGAAATAGGTTGACTTGGTCAACCTATCAACAATAACACAAATAGAATCATGGCCACCTGGTGTCTTCGGCAAACTTGTGACAAAATCCATAGAGATACTCTCCCATTTCTGATCAAAGATATACTTCAGGCTCTTGTGATCCGTGAAAATGTTGAAATTTACCCCATATAAATAGTGTGAAGGATATGGTAAGATCCTCAAGCGCATCACGGAAGCATGAGCGTCGTATCGAATACGACGAGGAGCGACTAGTCGCACTAGTTGCTCGATGCAGCAGAATTTAAAAAATTTTTCTCACGACGAAACCACATGATCCAAGAACACTTCTCGGGTCGTTTCGTCTAAACCACAAATAAGTAATAGGATTACATCTTGAAGCGTGGTTGCGATCAAGTCTCTAAACGAAGAGACCTCCTGTCTCAAGTCCGATCCGACGGAGGAGACACTTGCGAGCGCGGGGATGAACCGCGTGCTTCTCGCAATCCATGTTGATGATCCAAGTGGCGGATCTCCTGATCTCGACACACAAGATCCGATGTCTTCTTCACGAGCGAGGCACGCCGAAGGAGACGGAGATCCACGAGCAGAAGAACGAGCAGCATAACGACGATGCCGCAGCAATGGAGAACCTCTCCATGGCATCCATGGTGGACGACCATGAGAGGGAGAGAGAGGGCTGACGTCTCTTGAGAGAAAGAGAGAGAGAGAGAGAGAGAGAGAGAGATGCTTCTCAAGCATTATGTGCGAAGAAGAGCAATGGGGTGCCTCTCCTTTTATAGGGTTTTGGGATCCATGGATCTCAATCCATGGGACAACACAAATCCAATGGCTCTCATTGATTGTGTTTCTTTTAATGGCTAAGATTTGTGTTGGTAAAACCAACAACAATTAATTTAATTTAATTTAATTTAAATATATGTTGATAAATCAACGCAATTTAATCACAAAATTAAATCATCAATACATGGAGATAATGGAAGAGAGAAAAGGCTCCTTCCATGTGGAGAGGGGGGACGGCCTCCCTTTCCTAATGGGAGTGGTGGCCGTCCACCCTCCTCCATTAGGAAGGTGGCTATTTTATCTCTTATGCAATCTCCATTATTTGCAACAACTTTTGTTGCAAATTATTCTACAAAAATAATTCACAATTATTTTGTAGACATTGCAATCTTGCCATTGAAAAATTTGTGAATCATATTCACAACCCAAAACAACATATAATTTACATTGTTAATTAATTACACAATGTGTATCCAATACACATAATAATTAATCAAAACATATAAATTATAATTAGCTCTCTCTCTAATACATTATAAATCACATTTATAATATATTATGAATACTTGGATATTACTATCCACATTATTCTTATCCATAATAATTAAATCACATTTAATTATATTGGATAACTTATTCTCATGTGCTCAAATAATATGAATCACATTCACATTATTTACATCTTTGATAATCAAATCACATTTAATTATCTAAGATAACTCTCCTTATAATATGAATCAAATTCATATTATTCATGATAATTAAATCACATTTAATTATCCATTTTCTCAATGCTCGGATACATATATCAACAATAGAATTATCCATGAACTATTTCAAGGATAATGCGCTTTCTCCGCGAATACTTGGAGATAAGGACAGGGCGATTGTATTGTTCCACGTATAGTGACATGGATATTGAGATCATATCTTAAATCCAGATCGCGGGCCTCCCATAGATGCTTGATTAAATCAAGACCGCAAATCTAATCTTCTCATTGCATCTGAATCACATTCAGATCAATGTCCAACATTTGGACTAAGATCAGATTACTTCTCTACTGAGAGGAGTCACTAAAATCCAGACCCGTTTCATCACTCTCTAGGAATGGAAGTGTCATGGTTATACAATCATTTATGATCACATCACCCTCAGGTATTCCCAATACATGTACATCCTGCACACTGGAAGACTCAGAATAAACCCGAAGTATTAGATCAACTTTACACTGTCTACTTCAAGGTTCTATCAGTAAGTTTCTCATTTGATCATTGGAAGTCGGTATCGATCATATACTTTCCAAAAGCATATATCATACCTAGGTCTTGATCATATACTTTCCAAAAGTATATATCAAACCTACAAATTCAGTCAAGCTTCCAAAGCGAGACGACCATACGCATGGAATTTGATTCTTCCCAATATCTCATGAGTGAGCTCATGTCTTCCGGTTCAGTAACTGAACCTGTATGATCCCTTTGAGAGATCGTATTACTCATATGCCCTTATATGCACACCAGCGCGCCGGTGTATAGACCTTGATTAGGTCATCAACCTATTGGTCTGCCAAATGTACATACTTAGACATATAGTAACACATCTGTCTCCGGTCAGAGGATGTGTGCCTGTATCGTGACAGTATACGATATAGGACTTTGGTTATCTCGATCTCGTTAAGTCAACTCTTTGACCTAACTAATCTGACACCTCCGAATCTCTATTCCTATGCAGAGGACCTGCATCAAGAGGTCGGTCAGATATCAGCCTAACTGAGATAGGATTGCCATCTCCTACTCTGGCTGGAGATCATCTCTTATTAATCATTTGACGGTGCTTGACGAGTCCTCAATCTAACTCAATAGATATTCATCTAAGCACCAGCCTCTATGATTCAATAATTGAATCAACAGCTGTATGATCATTAAGATGGCCATGGTACATAACCCTAATTGTACTAAGGGACCTATTATGCAAATTACGTATTCTTCATTTCAGATCAGGGAATGATATTCGCAATAACATTTATTGCATAATGGCTCGCCGTGGGCTCGCATGTCCAACAATCTCCCACTAGCCCAAAAAGCCATTAATGGGCTAATCATTCAAACCCACACTAATGTGACAATCATAGGCTATTTAGAAAATAGCTAGGTAAGCTGATCAGTCACTCTGTTCCCAAGAGACTATGCCAAGTCTTTTTTTACGGCACTTGCATATCTCCTAGTAACAGTGCTCGCATCCAATGCGAATGTTGCATCTTATGCAACCAATACTCAATTTTGTCGGTTATAGTGTCCTTGACACTATATATTTTTAATTATCATAACCAGTATTCCCGTATTCCTTATTAGAATACCTTCATTATTGGAGATCTCTATCTCCTAAGGTATCTACAATTAAGACCCTTATAGATCACTATCTACAAGGTCTTAAACTTTTGAAGATAAGACTTTGAGATCACTATCTCTAAGTTTCATCATCTTTGAAGATATTGTTATTACTGCAACTAAGTGTTTTATTTCCAGAGTAGGATTAGTAACGGTTTACTACTCCCACTGCATGACAGACACATGGCTTTTGTACACATCTAGCATACACTTCAACTTCTCGTAACTGATGCACAACTGCAAGCAGTTCTAGCATTCACTTCCTCAACTCTTTGAGGTGATATCCCTTTAGATAGGTCACTACCACATCTTAAGGGAAGGAAGCCTTTCTTGGAATTTTCCAGAAAATAGAATAAGTCCAAGGTGTATTACTAATGTGACGGTCCCAATACCTTCTTCTCTTTGCTTCTGAACGACTTCAGAATTAAGATCTAAGAGGTATCCTTGAGATCGTATCTCAAGGTATGGAACAACCAAATTATAAAACACTTATTATTTATTCTTATATCATTCCAAATGATTAGAATAATATCTACATATTGGCACTCCCACTAAGCTTCACATGGTTCATCAAGATTTTATCTGAAATTAAAACATTTATAATTTCATCAAATCTTATGTTCCAACTACAAGAAACTTATTGGAGTCCAAAGATGGAGTTCTTCAGCTAGCACACCTTGCTTTCCTCAACCATGAAGCCCTGGGGCTACTTCATATGAATATCCTCAGGGAGGTATTCATAGAGGAATGCAATCTTGACTTACATCATGAAGATGTCATAGTCAAGTTGTGCAGCTATAGTTAGCTATATTCTGATGGGTTAAAGCAAGGTCACTGGAGAGGAAGTCTCATCGCAAGCGATGTCTTCTCTTCGGTGTGTAGCTCATGGCTACAAACCGTGCTTTGAAGGTCTCTACCTTCTCATCAGGTTCCCTCTTTCTCTTGAAGATCCATTATCACCACAATGGGTCTTACCCATATAGGTGGATCCTCGAGGGACCATGTACAACACTTGTATATGAAGTCTACATTAGACTTTTATTACTAACATCCATCATTCCATGTCATGATCCTCAGGAGCTTCATCACATGAAGTCCGATCATTGTCAGATTCAACTGACACATGGGATCCATCCTCAAACTTATTTGAAGAGATATTAATGTTTCATCTTTAATTGTCTATTTAGTTTCCGATTTCAGGAGCCTCATTATCTTCTCAAGATTAAATGAGGTCCTTTTCTTCATTTTCATCTTGATTCTCAAGAGAGTCATCCTATAAGAATCATATTCTCAAAGATGAGATCTTTTAAGAATCTCAAGGTCATAAAGTAGGTATCTAATACCATCCTTTATTTCCCTAATGAAGTAGCACTCTCCGGTGCTAGATTCCATCTTTCTAGCATGGAACCTTGTAAGGATATATTATGTAGTCTCTACCACATATATATACCTGGAAACTAAGAGATAATTATGCTAATATTAATCATTGATCAAATCATGTCACACATGATCAATTGCATCTCCCTACAACTCTATCGAGTTAAGGCTCATTAGGAGGGGTGAGATAGAAATGATATTCACATCTCCATAAGGTATTCCTTGAATTCATCTAATAGGTACAAGCTAGCTTGATTAGATCAAATTCATTTCATCTTCCTTCAAACTTTGGTTCTAAACCAAAATTGTGAAATCTTTGAACATTTCAAAGTTTTCTAAGTGAAGAGAAGAAATTTCATATCACAAATAATCATTAATAGACATAACATATCCATAATGTTTATTCTGATATAGATGATTCACATACATCAATATGTATGAGATCTTGAATACCTTAACATCTTACACCATTCCAAAAGAAGGGTGTATTGGACATTTTACTTTGAATACAATATTCATAAGTATGCAAGTTTTGAAATTTTAGACATTCTAAAGTTTCATCTCTTACTTGTCCATTAATCTCATCAACAGACATATCTCCAAAACATTATGTCAGATCATTGTCAAATGATCTTTATCCTCCTATTGATCTTTAAAGGTTTAATTTTCAGTATTAGAAATCTTAATGAACCATTCATTAATTTTCTAATTTAGTGGAGTACACTAGATGTTAGATTACTATCTGAAATATCTCTATCATAACTCTTTATGATAGATTTATTACAGAATTCATGTTTATATCCAACAATTAGAAATAAACAATGAGTGTATTCTAATATCTAGGTCATAGAGACATTCTCTAAGACTAAGGGCTCCCACTGAAAATATGAAGTCTATTGATCTCATGGAATTTATTGCAACAATTGCATCAATTTCAACATGGATGATCAATAAACCTTAAGATCAAATTTCTAATATTCTAATACATATGCAACCAATTGCAAGTGTCATTAGAAAATTGAGATACAATTATTAGACTTTATCTTATCAAATAAGTAAGTCAATTTCAATGATTATATGTTGATTATTCTGATGTACTATCTGATTCCTTCTCTAAGGATTCTAGATAGATTTGATAGTCATAATATCAACACATCAACTTATTGCAGTATTGGCGTACATCCAACTCTTTGGATGTTTTATGGAAGTCACAGAAGTATAGTCAACTCTTTGACTATACATCTTACTTGGGTCCAACCCATGCTTCCACTGCGCTCCCTTTATCTCTAAGCAACCATTGCTCAAGACAAAAGGATCTCTCATGTTAAATTCAAAAGAATTCAAAAAAAGAGTATTTCAACACTTATACATGCTTCATTAAATACATACAATATGAATATTATGAAGCTTCATGAATGACTAGAGTAAAGATAGTAGAATGATGACACTCATCACCTACATCCATCTAAACTCTTGAAACATTGGTTCAGGTAGGTATTCAAACGTTTTGAATACATCATCTCTTATGGAGCCACCATTCTGTATGATGCAGAGAACCATGTCATTCATGATTAAATGTTGAGAGCACATATATATGCCAGAACATCTTCTTAGAATTTTATAAGGATTATTTGATAATTACGATCATTATCGATATGTCACTTCAAAAGTACATTCGATAAGATCAAGACTTATAGAGACATACAAACCCTAGGGTTTTAGTCCTATTGTCTTATTAATCAGCATTTATCATTATCATGAGGAAACTTGCACATTGCAACCACATATATTATGTGTCCAACTGCAAATACAATATCTGGATCAAAGGGTCCAATCCATGATATTTTACTGTTTATTATTGAGTATAATATTGAGTGGGTTTAATGAAGGATTATCTGGATATATAAATATATAATTTATTTTGATTTAGAAATTTTTATATCAAAGTTGTCTCGCCATGTCAACACTGAAAGTTCATTCCCTTAATTACTTTCAATGTAAGAGATATACTTACCATTATATCTCAAGCAAGATCTGGGATCTCCTTCCTTATCTTTGTTGCATCCCAATAATATGAGAACCTACAACTCGGATAAAAAGAAGCGGGAACACATTCCGCCTTGCAAGTCCAACTTGCATCTCCCAATTCGGTCTTTAACACCCGGGCCCACCACCCCTAAGGTGATGTTGACCCGTCATTAATTGAACCAACCGTCAACAGGAATACAACTCGCTATGCGCAATCCAATATCGTCCCAATAATATGAGGACCCGATATTGGGGTCACTACGCATACGTCCTTACTCTTTCGAGAAGCGACGAGCCCGATCCAAATGGATCATATGCAGGAGCTGTCACTTCGGACAGGCGTCTCCCACATATAATATCTGGCGACGAAACCCTTCGCCTTGACGGGAGACCATGGATGTCACTTATGTGATCCTCCATCTCTTATTCAAATTTAATTAATTATTATGAATCACATTCATCTAATCAATTCTTCCAAGGGAATTATCAACTCTAATCATATTAGAGTATAATTGGACATAATCATTTCAATCATATTAAATTAATTATCAATCCAATTCAATCAATCAAACTTGATTGTCTTACTTGAATATATATGGTATTATTCTCAAAGTACGTATTAATTTGTATTTTAATAATTAGAAAAATACATCTTAATCCCTCGGACATTATCCCGGCCCTACCCGCTGTCATGGCCAGTACCGGCGGGAGTGGGACGGACCGCATACGTTGCAACCCGCTACCCCAGCGATCCCCGACTAGACACCATATCCGCCTCGGGAAAGGATAATGCCAAATTGATTAATTTGTACTTGAGATGATCATCAGTTCTTCAACCGAAATTATACCATATAGTAATCAAAACAATTTTGATTATAAGGAAATTTGCTAGACAAATTCCCAATCCTATTCAAGCAAGGAGTTTGATGATTGTGTTTCCAATTATGATCTAGATCAAATCTAATCAATTAATAGGTTGAGGTCAAGTCAATTAAGGAAATGATCATCTTCCAATATTTCTCAAATATTTTCCATAATTATTTCTAGAAATTAACAATTAATTTCACTAATTGACAATCACATGGTTCTTGATTAGGAAAGTAATTTCAGCAGTGACCCCTACTTACTAAAATTAGCATATCTCAATCAATTTAAATCAAAATTAAGCAAAGTCAGTTTCCAAAGTTTGCTAATTTGATTTACAACAGAATCTATGTGATTTGCACGTATTTTGAGGCGTCTCTAAACAGTAATTAACTCGTTAATTACGTTATGATTCGCAGTTCCCGTAACAGTGAATACATGTTCATTAAAACTACCATATCTAGAGCATACGAAATCCGATTTACGCAAACTCAGATCCTATGGTTTCCTTATTTAATGGGGAACAAAATCCAAGTGCTATTTTTGTGTTTAAACAATTTAAACATGGCCGAAAAATTACACTAAACAGATCTGAGAAATCAAATGCGATAAAAACTTTCGCGACCTTAACGAACCCAAGTCGTCCTCGGTTAGTGAATCATATTAGACACCATCGACCTAAGGCTCTGATACCACTTGAAGGATATGATAAGATCCTCAAGCGCATCACGGAAGCGTGAGCGTCGTATCGAATACGACGAGGAGCGACTAGTCGCACTAGTTGCTCGATGCAGCGGAATTTAAAAAAAAATTCTCACGACGAAACCACATGATCCAAGAACACTTCTCGGATCGTTTCGTCTAAACCACAAACAAGTAATAGGATTACCTCTTGAGGCGTGGTTGCGATCGAGTCTCTAAACGAAGAGACCTCCTGTCTCAAGTCCGATCCGACGGAGGAGACGCTTGCGAGCGCGGGGATGAACCGCGTGCTTCTCGCAATCCATGTTGATGATCCAAGCGGCGGATCTCCTGATCTCGACACAAGAGATCCGACGTCTTCTTCACGAGCGAGGCGCACCGAAGGAGACGGAGATCCACGAGCAGAAGAACGGGCAGCATAACGACGATGTCGCGGCAATGGAGAACATCTCCATGGCATCCATGGTGGACGACCATGAGAGGGAGAGAGGGCTGACGTCTCTTGAGAGAAAGAGAGAGAGAGAGAGATGCTTCTCAAGCATTATGTGTGAAGAAGAGCAATGGGGTGCCTCTCCTTTTATAGGGTTTTGGGATCCATGGATCTCAATCCATGGGACAACACAAATCCAATGGCTCTCATTGATTGTGTTTCTTTTAATGGCTAAGATTTGTGTTGGTAAAACCAACAAAAATTAATTTAATTTAAATTAAATATATGTTGATAAATCAACACAATTTAATCACAAAATTAAATCATCAATACATGGAGATAATGGAAGAGAGAAAAGGCTCCTTCCGTGTGGAGAGGGGGGACGGCCTCCCTTTCCTAATGGGAGTGGTGGCCGTCCACCCTCCTCCATTAGGAAGGTGGCTATTTTATCTCTTATGCAATCGCCATTATTTGCAACAACTTTTGTTGCAAATTATTCTACAAAAAAAATTCACAATTATTTTGTAGACATTGCAATCTTGCCATTGAAAAATTTGTGAATCATATTCACAACCCAAAACAACATATAATTTACATTGTTAATTAATTACACAATGTGTATCCAATACACATAATAATTAATCAACACATATAAATTATAATTAGCTCTCTCTCTCTAATACATTATAAATCACATTTATTATATATTATGAATACTTGGATATTACTATCCACATTATTCTTATCCATAATAATTAAATCACATTTAATTATATTGGATAACTTATTCTCATGTGCTCAAATAATATGAATCGTATTTACATTATTTACATCTTTGATAATCAAATCACATTTAATTATCTAAGATAACTCTCCTTATAATATGAATCAAATTCATATTATTCATGATAATTAAATCACATTTAATTATCCATTTTCTCAATGCTCGGATACATATATCAACAATAGAATTATCCATGAACTATCAAGGATAATGCGCTTTCTCCGCGAATACTTGGAGATAAGGACAGGGCGATTGTATTGTTCCATGTATAGTGACATGGATATTGAGATCATATCTTAAATCCAGATCGCGGGCCTCCCATAGATGCTTGATTAAATCAAGACCGCAAATCTAATCTTCTCATTGCATCTGAATCACATTCAGATCAATGTCCAACATTTGGACTAAGATCAGATTACTTCTCTACTGAGAGGAGTCACTAAAATCCAGACCCATTTCATCACTCCCTAGGAATGGAAGTGTCATGGTTATACAATCGTTTATGATCACATCACCCTCAGGTATTCCCAATACCTGTACATCCTGCACACTGGAAGACTCTATATAAACCTGAAGTATTAGATCAACTTTACACTGTCTACTTCAGGGTTCTATCAGTAAGTTTCTCATTTGATCATTGGAAGTCGGTATCGATCATATACTTTCCAAAAGCATATATCATACCTAGGTCTTGATCATATACTTTCCAAAAGTATATATCAAACCTACAAATTCAGTCAAGCTTCCAAAGCGAGACGGCCATGCGCATGGAATTTGATTCTTCCCAATATCTCATGAGTGAGCTCATGTCTTCCGGTTCAGTAACTGAACCTGTATGATCCCTTTGAGAGATCGTATTACTCATATGCCCTTATATGCACACCAGCGCGCCGGTGTATAGACCTTGATTAGGTCATCAACCTATTGGTCTGCCAAATGTACATACTTAGACATATAGTAACACATATGTCTCCGGTCAGAGGATGTGTGCCTGTATCGTGACAGTATACGATATAGGACTTTGGTTATCTCGATCTCGTTAACCTAACTAATCTGACACCTCCGAATCTCTATTCCTATGCAGAGGACCTGCATCAAGAGGTCGGTCAGATATCAGCATAACTGAGATAGGATTGCCATCTCCTACTCTGGCTGGAGATCATCTCTTATTAATCATTTCACGGTGCTTGACGAGTCCTCAATCTAACTCAATAGATATTCATCTAAGCACCAGCCTCTATGATTCAATAATTGAATCAACAGCTGTATGATCATTAAGATGGCCATGGTACATAACCCTAATTGTACTAAGGAACCTATTATGCAAATTACGTATTCTTCATTTCAGATCAGGGAATGATATTCGCAATAACATTTATTGCATAATGGCTCGCCGTGGGCTCGCATGTCCAACATAGTGATGCCAGATATTCAAGACGAAGACAACTGTCACCAACTCCAAGTCATGTGTGGGGTAATTCCGCTCATGTAGTCTCAACTGTCAGGATGCATAAGCAATCACATGACCTCTTTGCATCGATACCACTCCTAGACCTTCTCCTGAGGCATCTGTGTATAATGCGTAATCTTATGTGCCCTATGGAAGTGCAAGAATGGGTGTTGTCGTCAATCTCTCCTTCATTATCTTGAAGGCTTACTCACATGAATCATCCCAAATGAATGAAACTCCCATATTTGTCATCCGCAACAAAGGAACAATGCGTTAAAACCCATTGAAGTGTCTGTAATTGCCCGCTAGTCCAAGAAAGCTCTGAATCTGTGTAACTGTCTTAGGTTGGTCCCATGACATGACTACCTCAATCTTCGTAGGATATACTACGATACCTACCCCAGAAATGACATGCCCAAGAAATGAGACACAAATAACCAGAAATTGCATTTGCTTAGCTTGGCATACCACTTGTGCTCTCGCAATGTGTCCAGGATAATTTTCAAATCATTCGCATGATCTAATTCATTCTGTGAATATATCAGCATATCATCAATGAATACTGCCACAAACTTGTCCAATTATGGATGGAAGATCATGTTCACCATAACCATAAATGCTACTGGAGCATTGCTGAGTCCAAATAGCATCACTACAAACTCATAATGTCCATATCGAGTCCTAAAAGTTGTCTTTGGAATATCAAACTCTCGAATCCTCGGCTGATGATAGCAAGAACGAAGATCGATCTTCGAAAACATTAAAGATCAATGGAGCTGGTCAAACAAATCATCGATGCACGACAAAGGATAATGGTTATTCACCAATCTCTTGTTCCACTGTTGATAAACAATGGATAATCTCATCGATCCATCCTTCTTCCTGACGAATAGAACTGGAGCACACCAAGGTGAAGTGCTCGGCCTCATGAATCCCAAGTCAAGTAACTCATGCAATTGTACCTTTTGCTCTCGCAATTCAGCTGGTGCCATACGGTATGGAGCCATCGAGATTGGTTGTCTATCTGGTAGTATTGTGATCTCGACCTCGATCTCTCTCTCTCAGGAGGTAATCCGGGTAACTCATCAGGAAAAACATCTGGGTAGTATGATACTACTTTGATGTCCTGTATCATCGGCTCATGATTAGATACCTCTCGAATAAAGGCTAAATATCAATCACATCCCTGATCAACGAGTCTCTGAGCTCTCAACACTGAGATGTACTCCATTCTGAAGTCATGTAATGTGCCATCAAAAGTAAACTCGGGCAAGTCTGGAATCCTAAAGACAATCATCTTCCTAAAGCAATCAACAAGAGTATGATGAGCTGATGATCAATCCATGCATAGAATCAAGTCAAACTCATCAAGCTGTAGTAGCAGACAATCTGCGATCATCTCTTGACTGCCAATCAGTACTAGTAAGTGCCTGACTGTCAATGAAATAAGAAACAACTGGCCACCTAGCCCTCGGATGCGGTAAGGAGGGTATAGGGACTCAGAAACTCTACCTAGTGAAGCTACTAGCATCGAAGCAATGAAAGGATGTGTCACTCCAGAATCAAATAAAACATGGAAAGGTCGGCCCAAGACTGAGTCGCTCAAGAATCAAATAAAACATGGAAAGGTCGGCCCAAGACTGAGACCATACCTTTCACCACAGTTGTTGTTGAACGGGCCTACTCCTCGGTCACTGTGTGTAGCTGACCCTTGATGAATCTATGATTCATCACTCTAAAAGTTGAAAATAGAGCTTTTTTCCCGAGTAATTAGATGCATATTTCAACTTGTATTGCATAATTAGCATTCATGCATGCAAGCATAATATCTGCATTTTAGCATTCTTATTTGCATAAAATAAGAAGCCAAATTCACTTGTAAATATTCACATGTATATTAGATAAAATACCTTATTTGTATATATATTATACTAACTCCAAATCCAATAAAACCAACTCTATAGTGTATATATTACTAACATTAATTAAAGAAAAATATCAAAAAAATACTAACTTGAAAAATTACCTAATAAAATCCCAAACCTAGTTGGAGACCTTAGACCTTAAAATGCACATATCTCTCTCATACAACCTCCGAATTAGGTCTACTCACTTTTAAAGTAATATACATTCAAAGACCTTCGAAACAAGACCAATTTCATTAAAATCGGAGGTCGTATGCAAAACTTGGGTTTTGGGCCCCTTTTGTATATTGTATATATTGATCGTTTTGCCCTTCATTTTATCCTTTTATTTTCTTAATTATTAAAAATCCAAAAAAGTAGATTAAGTTTTAAATATTCCTTTCATGTTTTTTCTAACTTTATTTTGATTTTTCTCTTAATTAAAAATAACAAAAAAAATTACAAAAGATAAAATGTGGTATTTTATATCTATAAGGTACCACCCAAAAATTGGTACCAAAAATACACTTTGTACACATGACTTCTTTAGATTTTCAACACTTCACAAAAGTTGTAGATCTTGACGAGACGAGCAACTTCTGTATTGACCACTTTTTGATTTAAGCCCTTTTGTTATTTCTTTTTTATTTTCTTTACATATAATTTTTGAATTTTCTAGGAGCGACATGTGCCGGCTCCTGGAGCCGCCACATGTCACCCCTTTTTTTCATTATTTTCGGATTTATTTTATTATTTTCAGATTTATTATTATCATTATTATTTTATTTATATTTTAATTATTTTTAGTAGCCTACTATATTACTATATTAATTAAATATTTTATTCCCCTTTTTACTTCTTCTCCTTACTTGTCTTCCACTCCAAGTCACCATCTCCTCCATTTTCTCCATCTTCTCCACTCATTTTCCAACTCCCTTCCCTTCCTTTTTATTCACCACCACCTCCATCATTTTCCTTCATCCGTCGTTTTCGAGAGAAGTGAGGTCGAGCTCCTTTAACCTTCAGGTGACAGCTGTAGGAGACGAGTTGAGCGACGACAACCTCAAGGCGAGATCCGCGGTTAATCTCCGCGTAGTGAGCTGCCAGCCAAGCTCATAGAGCTTCTCTGATTTTTGACCGCCAAATCGGATTGAGGCCACGATGACCGGAGTTGCAGCACAACTCCTCCAAATTGCGACGAATCACAGGTAAGTATTCTATCTCCATCTTTTTATTTTATTTTATCTAACAATTTTTTCCTTATTGTTCATCATCAAACATACCACAACAACCACCTCATAATCATATTATTTACATCATTGCCACCATCCTCACCACTTCATTCACCACATTCCTATTTCATTTCATCTCTATTTTTTCCCTGTTTACAAAAAAAATCAAAAAAATATTACATCAAAAATAAAAAAAAGAACAGGAGGAAGCAGCTGCCACCGCCCCCCTGCCTCCACGCCGTGGCTCGCCACCGCCGGCGGCCGCTCCCGGCACCAGCCAGGCCACCGCACCAGCCCAGCGAGCGGGTTGCTCTGTCACCGCCCCATCATTCTCGCCGCCACGAGCGGCGCCGCACCTCCAGCAGGCCCTCATCCTTGCCGCACACCGCCACACCTCCCCCAGCCCCTCGCGGTCGCGCGTGGCCGCCGCCCTCGCGAGCTCTGGCCACCCCACTCTATGTGTGCCCTAGCTTGCGGGAGAAGAAAACCTAAAGGTCTAACTTTTTCTTCTTTTGTTTTATTTTTGAATATTGCTCTTGTGTCCTGCAAGTTTAGTAATTGCAAAAGTGCCCCCGTGCACAGTTTATTCATTTAATTTCATTTCTGTAATGGCAAAGATACCCCTGGCTTTGAGTGGTAATTTGGACTTCAAATTAGCATCATTTATTTTAATGAAAAATAGCATGTTGTAGAGCAACTAATTCGTTATCTTGTGGCTATTTATTTGCATTTTTGTGAGCATTAGATAATTTATTGAAATTCTGAGATTGAAAATCAGTGATATTTTACCCATTTAAGCTCTAAAATTCTCATAGCCATATCTCTTACTCTAAAAATTGTAAAAAAAATGATAAATGATGCAAATCTTTGTGCTTTAATTACTGTCCAAGTTTCATCGAAATTGGAGTTGTCGATTGCATAAAATAAATTGTAGGGTGATTTCTGTAATTGATTTTTAATTAAATCCACGTATTATATTTTTGAAAAATTTCAACTCTCCTGGATTCCTTATTAAAATATCTATTTGAGATAAATAGCTCTCTAGATAATTCGATTTTGTGGATTTATTAAGAATTAAAGACTCACAATCGCTCTGTTTTCGATAAAAAAATTCATAAAAAATTTATAAAGTGTCAGAAAATTCTAAAAAAAACTTAATTTCATCATGTTTCACTTCTAGTAAATTTTTCATAATTTTTGCATATCATTTGCACGAAAAATTACATAAAAACCCCAAAAAGTTTGCAATTTTCATTTGTGCATTTTAAACCCAAAAATAAAAAAAAAATCTATTTTACATTAATCATTGAATTAGGTTTACAGGAAAAATATAATTTGGTCAATTTAGATTAATTTTACATTAAAATTAAATTTGGCTAAGTTGTTGATTTTCTTAATAACCTAGTTCATTCGCATCAGTGCATTTGCATTTTTATTGCATTAAAAAATACAAAAAAATTCCCACTTGGAAAACCGTAATCTAATCCCTCTAGCTTGATCCCAAGTTGTTTCTTTGCCTCCTTGAGTCGACCCTGGGGCTTGCCCAGGCTAAACAAACATAAAACTGCACGTTAATTCATTCGACGATTCATCGATCCGTGTGATTAATTTTTGATCGATATGGATTTATCTGACTGCAACGAAAACGTCAATTCGACACATTAAAAGGGTAGGTCTGAGGTTCATCAAATGGCGTCGTTGCCGGGGATCGAACCCGGGACACCCGCGTGACAGAACCTACATGGCTTGTGCGGTTCTAGAACCTGCCACACTCTGTGTCTGTCTCTCTGGTCTCTTGAAGTTGGAAATCCAACGACAAGAACTCCCAGTATGATGTGCATGTGGATGTGGCTATGTGGGTTGTGGCTGCGGACGAGGCTTTCTAGAAGCCTGTGAGCACTAAGCTTGGTAATGTCCCCACTCATTGTACAAGTAGCATCTCACATATCTTGTAGGCGTAGTAGTCATGTATGTGCTCTGAGTCGGTCCTACTGGAGGTCTATCCACTCACTGCGACCTAGATGTTCGTGTTGAACTCGTACCTCGTCCAGCAAGTGCTGCTCCTAAGGTATTCACTGGAGATGAGCGAGGATTGCCAGAAAATGTCGAGCCTGTATGCCGAAATTGCCTGGCTGATCTCTGTTGCAGAAACTATCGTCGTATTGGCCTAAACGATCGTAGTGGTCTAGGTGCCGCTCCTGACGAACTCCCAAAATGTCTCTCATGGATATCCTCAAACTTCTCTGCAGCGTCAGTAGCCTCGGAGATGGAAGTAATGCACAGTCATGCTAGCTTCTACTGCACCTCCTCTGGCAACCTTTAATTAACTTTTCCAGATTCTCATCCGGAGATGCGTTAGCTGCTGGTGTGTGTCGGGACATCTCAGTGTATCGAACGAAGTACTCTCTAGTTATCATTCATCCCCGACGAAATTCTGTGAAAAGTAGACACTGGGACTCCTTCCACTTCATAGAAAAGAAGTGGGATCTGAACCTCGTCTCAAAGTCATCCCATGTGGGCTCGTGTCCCAACTCAGAAACTACCGCCTCCCACCATCTCTCCATGAAACATGTCACTGAATACTCCATGAAAGATAGGCACGTGTCTTGTGGCATGCGAATCATCCTCGATACCTTCATGACCCTCTTGAGACACTGTTCTGTCTAATCTGACATCCCGGTGCCCTCGAACATGGGCACAATGGTCCGCTGGTAGGAAGTGAAAACTGACTGGTGCCTGTGTATAGTTGAGTACTCGGGTGCATCCTCATCTGCAAAGTCTACAGGGTCCTGCTCGCATCAGAGCTCCACGCTCTGGTATTTCCTCATGTGGATCATAGAAATGAGGTTGTTTTACCTCAACCGACTAAGGTTGGTCCTGTCTAGTCCCATCTTGAGATGGATGGTAGGTGTAATCTGACAGCTCCTCGAACCTCATCTCCATATCTGTGTGTCAGTCTGCAATCTCAGTCTGTTGGGCCAATATCTAATCCTGTTGACCTCTCATAGCAGTCTTCTGCTGCTAGAGGTTGGTAAGAGTGGTCGTGATGCGCTCCAAACGGTTAGTCATATCTTGGGCAGCTCCGGACATCATGGATTTGCATCGGAATCATTATTAGTCATAAAAATTGATGTTCGCAGATACTATCATCTGTACTTTTTTTCTTATTGGGATATAATACGAAAATTAATGCAATTAGTGATATTTATGGTTTTTGAATATGAATGTCATATTTCCCTTCTCAGATTGTCGCTATCCAAGAACTTAATGCGGTCAGAATTGTAATACTTTGAATGTGTGTAGCAGGGTACCACAACTCTGATACCAAACTATGATGTCCTCGGATTCGGGTACCCATTTACGCGATATTCACGGTATTACATTCATAAGTGATCGCATTAGCTACTTGAATTTGAGGGAAAATTATTCTTGACAATTCACAGGGCTTAACTAAGGTGAGTTAGTTAAATTATTATAATTGTAATATTTTATGGCTCCATTATATCTATAATTTGTAATTATATACAAAAGTATATGTATAAAGATGATAAGAAGATTCTATGGCTCCATTTTGACACTGCCTTATAAACAGTTAATAACAAATTGTTGAAGAATACTGACAGGAGGCATATTAACATTAAAAATCATGTCCCTGAAAGAGTATTAAAAACAAAGATTCAAAGAATGGTCTACATATGCTAAATCTTAATTTCTAGAAAAATATTGCAACCTCAATAGGGATTCTTCTTGTAGCAGTAGCTTCTTGTCCAAGACTCAATCAAAATGTGATGGACAGCATGAACTTATAAACTCAGCCACAATTTAGGAGGAATTGTTATGTAGGATTTATGCCCGTTGTCATTTTACAGGAGATCTTTGAATTGAATTTCATCTTGGACTCCAAAGGATTTGAAATGGATTTTTATGCATCAAAATTGTTTGTTCATGCGAAACATAAAATACCTCCGCATAAGTACAATTCTAGAGAACTATATATTGTATTTATTGAATTTGGGCAGTAGATTTTACAATCGGATCAGAATTCTGGAATTTAGGAGTAAATTTTATGAATCCAGAACCCCAACTCTCAGAAGTCAGTGATTAGAAGTCAGTGAATTAATAGTGTATATTTCAGGTTTCATCTATTCACAAGTGTAATAAAAAATCGATCTACTCTCCAACGTGGGAGCAGAATTTCTGGAAAGGATGTTTTTATAATATAATAAGAATGTCATATTTTAAATAAAGATCAAAATTACGAGCAGAATTTCCAGAATTGCATGATTTTATACTATAATAAAAATGTCATATTTAATTAATGATCAAAATTACGAGCCGAATTTCTGGAATTGCGTGATTTTATACTGTAATAAGGATGTCATCTTTAATTAAAGATCAAGATATGTAACACTTTCATGCATGGCAGAAAAAGAAGTGTAGGATTGTACAAATGATCAAGTCTAATATGCATGCTTGGCAGCAAGGAGAAGAGGAGAGAGTTGTACTTTTAATTTAGACTCCAAGATGGAGATCTCAAGCATGTAGGAGGACTGGATTGGAGGCACCAGCAATGGGATGGAGACAATTCCAGGGAAGGAGAAGGAACAACAGTTTTAAGAGAAAGAGCAGGGGTTTTTCCCTAATTCTCTCAACTGGAATTTGACAGGGATAGAGAGATTAAGAGAGGTTTTGGAAATAGGGAATTTATGAAAAAGAGAAAGGGAAGTGTCTCGTTCGAAATAGGGGAATAGGGAAATAAGAGAAAGCGAGAAAGGGGGAAGCTTCTACGTTGGTTTCTTCTTTTTTGACACCAATAGTGACATCAATAGTGACATCAGCATGTTGATGTCAGCATGTTGATGTCATAATTATATTATTATCATTATTATTTTTTATTTTTATTTATTTATTTATTTAGAGAAAAATGCGGGAATCCAAACTCTGCTACGACTTTTAGCGGGATTTTTTTAAACCCAAAATCTCTCTTTATTTCTCACACTTAAAGTTGACCGTATTCGCATCTTGAGCCTCCAATTTTGACGTGCAATATCTCGATTTGATCGCCTCTAAACGACGATCAATATAATTATAATGTTGATATATTTTTTATCCGATTTGGATCCCCAAACTTTTCATGATATGGTTTTAGTTTTTTATTAAATTTTGTGAAATCAAAATATCGAACGATCTCAGATTGACGAATGGTCGATTTCTTTAGTCTTATTTCTTCGAATCAGATTTAATGACGATCCTAATTTGTTTCACGATTTCTGAATATGCATCATGGCTTTTCTATGACACGCATTACGATGCGATCGACTTTAGGTCGATTACGACCAAATGACTTTTGATTCGCGATCAATAGATCAATTTAATTCATTTAACATTAATTAATAATTTTATTGAATTAATCGGGTTGGGTTCAATTTAATTGGTTCCGGATGTTACAGGTAATTTTAACGGTCTAAACATTGTTATAATCGACATGTTCTAAATGGTGGGCATAGGAGTCTCTATTTTTGACAAAATTGGAATGATTTATAGGAGAGATATATAGATGAATATACATGGTGATATTTTTCAAAAAAATAAAAAAATCCAAAAATACCCCATTTAACCCTATATATAGAGAGAGACGTGCACGCGCAAGCACGCACACACACACACACAGATATATATATATATATATATATATATATATATATATATATGAAGAAAGGGAGCCTACATCATGATGTAGGTAAGTTACCTACATCATGTTAATTTTTTTCTCAAATTTTTTTTATTTTTTTTGAAAAATGCTTCCGTGAATTTTCATAACTATATCCCTCTAATATGTCATTCAAATTTCGTCAGAAATAAAGACTCCTATGCCCTCCATCCAGAACAGGTAATTTACAGCAAATCTAAGACTATTAAAATTACCTGTTATAGATGGAGAAAATAGGAGTCTCTGTTTCTGACAAAATTTGAATGACATATTAGAGGGATATAGTTATGAAAATCTACGGAAGCATTTTTCAAAAAATAAAAAAATTGAGAAGAAAAATTAACATGATGTAGGTAACTTACCTGCATCATGATGTAGGCTCCCTTTTCACTCTCACTCTCTCTCTCTCTCTCTCTCTCTCTCTATATATATATATATATAGGGAAATTATTCAATGGGTCATGTGCCCATTAGAGTTGTAATGAGCACACTTATTTTTTGCCAATAATTTCTATAATTTTGAGTTCAATAAGATAAGATAAATATAACATAAAATCAAAAAAAAATTAAATAATACAACTTAATATAATTTTTTATTTTTATTATTTTCTAAAATAACAGGATAAAATAAATAAAATAAAGTGGTCATTTGTATAATATACAAAGGGGGTCTAAAACCTAAGTTTCACATATGAACTCCAATTCTTTGAATTTGGTATTTGAAGATAATTGAATGTACATCAATTCAAAAGTGAGTAGGGAATTATAGGAGATTGTATGAGAGAGATATTTATGTTTAAATGTTTGTTGTCTCAAACTAGGGTTTGGATTTTATTGGTTAATTTTACAAGTTAGTATTTTTTGATATTTATTATTATAAGTGTTAATAATATGTACACTTTAGAGTCGACTTTATTCAATTCTTAGTGAAAAATAGATAAAATAGGAAAAATATGGTATAGTACAAGTGATATTTGCAAAGAAATTTGGCTTCTTATTTAATGAAAATATGCATGCTAAACGGCGGAAATTATCTAACAAGTGCAAGAATGATAATAATGCAGTATAAATGGGAAAATGCGGCTATTTACTGGGAACGAAGCTCTATTTTGAACTTTTAGAGTGATGAATCACATATTCTTCAACCCCCTATACTTAAACCTTGCTCGTCCCAGAGTAACTAAAATGAAATGCAAAAGTGAAATGATTTTTGGGTTCCACACCAAGGTCATGAACAAAAGGTGAAAATGAAGCTCGACTCAACCTTTGGATTAATAATGTGGGGGAACCTAATTGGGAAAAGGATTTAAGACCTAGCAGCCTTTAGGTTCTGCAAGTCTCTATTCAGGTCGCCTCAACAGTCAAGTCAGAACAAGTCCTCATACGCAAATTCTGATGACTATGAATCTTACATGTACTGTGTAAGTTAAATGTAGCTCTCCACCTCAAAAACGGTAAAGAAACGACCTCCTCTAACTAGGTAACCCTAATTCCCTGGTCTAGCAACTCTTTCCTCGAGGAGCAGGGTACTCCCTTCTAAGTTCAAGTGTAACCAGCTCAAGAAGAGGGAATAGAGAAGAGAATGGACTGTAGCTAGTGTAGCCACATGTCCTTGGAGCTTAACCAGTGTATCCAAGTCTCTAGTTGTAGGCTTCCTTGGTATGAGACTTTAAAACATATGCCTTGCTTATTCATATTTTTCTCCAACGGGAATTTTTATTTATGTACTTTTTGCCCATATAACTTTTTTGGAGATTTTCAATTTTTGTGAACATGTGCATGATGTACATAAGGAGTTTTTTTTCTTGATCCAGTAGAATATCCCTCTTTTGAAGCTTTCTTGCAACCCACAGCATCCCGCCGTTAGACGTCGACGACACCAAGACTAGGTTGAGACAAACTGGCTACATATTGTGACTGCGAATGTTTCCACTCGCGTGTTTTCCCAAGCTAAAGGATTCTACCTCCTCACCAACTCATCAATGAAGAGATACGTGAAAGGTGCTTGTACAATTTAGGTCACTATCCAAAGGAATCATGCGTGTGTATGAAATATTCTACTCAGACCAATCAAGATGACATGTGAATATAGTCTTGTGGACTCAAAGAATTAAGTCGCTCGACCTGAAAAGTCTCAATTCCAGTTCCTATAAGGTTCCTATGAATTTAAGTAGATTAAGGTCAAATCAAATCCATCCTTGATTTCTATTCATAACTCAATTCAGAACCCACTAACTTTCCAATTTGCATATGATAGATATGCACATGAAATGCAGATATTATGAAATGCATATGAATGAAGATGATTTTTTTAATGAATGTAAGGATGATATGCAAGAGCTAATAAGAAGCTCTCTTTTTTTATTTTCAAAATTTTTTAGTATACCTCCTATTTTAGAACAAATTTTACAAAAGTATTTATTTACAAGAATTTTACAAGTTTATACAAGAAGGATATTATACACATTATAGATATTTTACAGCTTGTATACAATATATATTATACAATCATACAATTATACATGTATTTTACAAAGAGAATTTTTACCAATTTTACCCATCATGTAATCATTGCATAATATATACAAACATACGTGAAAGTATGAGATATGGGTAAAGTATATATGTAATATATACATATATATTATACTTAGAGTGTGCTATGTCCTCAGAGCATAAGAAGAGGGGAAAAGACAGAGCTCGTGCTAAGCATAGGAGAGTGAAAAATAATAGATATATAGAAGTCGACTTGCCCCCCTATACTTAGGCTCTTGTCAACCTAAGTGTAGAAGAAGAGCAAAAATGGGGCGGTCGAGGTCAAGAAGAGAAATGGATGAATATATGCATAGTGGGCATAGGTTCCCCCTATACTTAGGCTCTGGTCAGCCTAAGTATAAGACAAGAGTGGTGTGAGAACCGATGGGGTTTGGGGAATGTACAAAGATATAACGATCTGAATTTTTTCGATGTTGTTGATATAAGAAACGATGGTGTGACAAAGTTTCATGTATGGCTTTTTGTGTGTCTTCTGAATCCGTCTCATGCATGAAAACATTCTCCTCAACACAGACTAATTGTTGATTTGATTCAACAAAGTGTTTCAGCAGTTGTCCATTCACTAGGGATGTTTGTGCTCCATCTGTAAGATCTGAGATCTCTACACATCCACAGTCATGCACAACACTGACTACATATGGGCATGTCCACTTGGACCTAAGTTTCCCTTGGAAATCTTTAGCCTTGCATTGAACAACCATACTAGCGACACGGTGCTCGATGGCAAAATCCTTCACAAGCTTCTTCACCCCTCTATTCACAAAATGTCTACCCCCATCATATATCAATAATTTAGGGACCTCGAACCTAGAAATAATATGCTCTCTGATAAACTTATAGACAATCCTACTGTCTGTTGCTCGGGTTGGGATAGCCTCCACCCACCTTGACAAATAATCTACCACAAGATGTATTCGAATATGTGGATGACCGGGAATGGGTCCATGAAGTCGATGCCCCAAGCATCAAAGACATCACAAATGATGACAGCTTGCATAGGCATCTCATCTTTGGAACCAAAGGTTCCTCCCATTCACTGGCATACTGGGCACGACTCCACAAAAGTGAGAGCATCATGAAACAAAGTCAGTCAGTATAAGCCACACTATAATACCTTCCATGCGATCCTCTTCCCGGTTGCCTCCAGATTATGGTAGTAAGTAAGGACACTTTGGTATTCCACCTGAAGAATACTCCTCCTCAAGACACAATCCGATCCTTCGAAGAAAAGGATCGGATCCTCCCTATGGTAATGTCTTGAATGCGACTTGAGTCAGTTTATGCTGCTCTTGGGACAATCTTTGGGAACTTTCTTGGAGACAAGATAGTTCGACTATATTGGCATACCATGGGACTGAGTCGATAACAAAAACTGACTCATCCGGGAAAGAGTCTTGAATAGGTGTATCTTCAAAAGCATCAAGAATATCGAGATGGGAGAGGTGATCAACCACTACATTCTTCTTTGTGATCGGCAATAAACTCCACGTCTTTGCCTAAAAGCTCAATTAGCGATCGGGTGATCTTTGAAAAACCCTTTATAAATCTCCTGTAAAATTCAACATGCCCAAGAAAAGACCGTAACTATTTCACGTTGGTTGGTGGTTGGAATCATCTGATCACGTCCACCTTGACAGGGTCAACCTCCATTCCTCTCTTGGAGATGACATGCCCCAACACAATGCCTTTCGTCAACATGAAGTGACTCTTCTCCCATGAGAGCACCAGATTAACCTTACAACATATTTTAAGGACTCGGTCTGAATTTCTAATATATGAATCCAAGGAATCACCATGGATCGAGAAGTCATCCATGAAGACTTCCAGGAATTCACTGACCATCTCGACAAATACACAACTTTGAAACATACTGGGAGGGTTGCATAACCCAAGGGGCTTGCGCCTGAAAGCATAGGTACCAAAGGGGCATGTGAACGTAGTTTTCTCTTGGTCCACAGGAGCAATAGCTACTTACTTGTAGCCCGATAACCCATCTAAAAAATAGAAGAATTCTTTTCCAACTAATCTCTCTAAGATCTTATCAATAAATGGTAGGAGAAAATGATCCTTCTTCGTCGCGGCATTCAAGCATTTGTAATCCGCTGACACGCCGTGACATGAGTACTCGTGTTATGATCTCCTCTCCATTCTCGTTGCTGGTCTTCTGAATCCCTGGCTTCTTCGAGATAACATGGATAGGTGCCACCCACTTGGAATCAGAGATGGGATAAATAAAACCTGCATCGCACCATTTCTCAGTTTCTTTCTTGACGACTTCTCGTAAATTTGGATTCAGCCTAGCTAGAATTCACGAGAATGTTTGGCGTCATTCTCAAGGTAGATATGATGCGAAAACAGAGCGGGATTTATCCCATGGAGATTGGAGATGATCTACCCTATTGCCTTGTGGTATTTCTCAAGGATCTCTAGCAAGCGAAATTCCCACTCCTCGGTCAATTGCGAACTGATAATGACTGAAAACTTCTTCTCCTGTCCCACAAGGAAGGAATATTTGAGTGTTGTAGGTAATTGTTTGAGCTCGGGTAAAATGTGGTCATCAAGAAAATCTGGCTCAATCAACTCTGGCTCTCTGCTGATAGTGGTTGGATCTGTCACTAAAGTACATGCCAACAACTGATTCTTCTCCAAAGTCGAATCATCATAAGTATCCAAGTAATCTGGAAAGTCACATCCAACTCATCATCCTCATCTTTTGATTGTCCTAAAGAGGAAAGGACTGGTAGGATCAGTTGGGTCTTTGTGTCATCGAAGATGTAGGGGGATGCACTCTCTGTATGATATGTGCCTTATTGTTCATTCCAAAGGATCTCGCAAGCTGTCTCATGTACAAGATTCTCTCCATAGGAGAGGAACTCATCGGTGTTGGTTGGGTTTTGTTTACATGGCCCAAAATTATCTACATGAGCACAATCTATGTCTGACGAAGAGTAATCGCGACTTTTTGAAAATGACCACCAAATTAATTTTAACAATTAAAGCTGGTGGTTAATTTATATTTTACTTGGATAATCCCAAGGTTGAACTCAGAGAGGTAGATGTCTCCTTAGGTAGATTAATAGGTGATCTAGATCATAGGTATTTAGAGAAGATTTTTTTATAATTTTTTTATGAAATTAAAAATGCCATTTCAGACTAGTTTAAGGACTAAAATGCAAATTTCGATCAAATCAAGTCCAAAAATCCTAAAACTTGGCCGAATATGAAATATGATGAAATTGCTTCATTGTAATATTTTTGGATTTTTTTGATGCAAAATAAATTAATTTTGAATTAATGATGCATGTAGGGTGGTTTTTAGCAAATTCATTTTAATAAATAGAAAACCTAATTATTTTCAGAAATAAAATTATCATAGATGTATCTAATGAGGACGTATCTAGGAAAAATTCTAAACCTTAACAATATTGAGTTTACGATCAATTAAAATTTAATTACTCTAATCACCAATTATTTTTTGTGATCTCGATATGTGTGTAAATATCATGAAAATTGGGCACAATGTAGAATAATTATATGAAATAAATTGCAATTCACAAAAATATAATAAACAACTATAATGATAGAGCATAGAGTGTTCTACAAAAATGACAGCAAACTGAGACTCAAACAAGGACACAAACACAAGGTTCTAAATGCAATACATAATAAATGAGAAATAAAAGAAAAATGCAATGGAAGAAATTACAGAAATTTGAAGGGTTCTGCATGCAATTTACCCAAGAATCACGTCCGACACATGTGATCTCCAGCTGACGGGAGTTCTTTGCAATTTATTGTTAGTTAGGGGCTTGAGTGTAATTGACCCACATCCCATGTGCCTCACACGTGAGGGGGCTGGGGGAGGGCCTTCCTGTGATTGTAGAGCTTGCGGGGGGTGCAGGCGCAAATTTTTCAAGGAGGACTGCGGTGGGATAAGCTCAAAGCGTAGGGGCACGTCCATAAATTACTCCCCACCACATGTGTGCGTGTGGGGGGCGATGAAAAGGGGCGTGCAGCCTGAAGCTGGCAGTGGAGGGCATAGGAGTTTCTGTTTCCGATGAAATTTGAATGACATATAGGAGAGATACATAGATGTATACATACATATATACATATATATATGTATGTATATGGTGATATTTTGCAAAAAAATTTAAAAAATGCAAGAAAATGGGGCGAGGGCAGCCCATTTTTTCCTATATGTGTGTGTGTGTGTGTGTGTGTGTGAGGTTGGGAAGCTTGCACCAAGGTGCATGTAACTTTACGTGCATCGGTGTCACAAACATCCATTTTTTAAAAAATGAAATCGTTAAAATTCCGCAGTCTTGATGGAAATGATAGAAGTCTCAAATAAGTTGATTTTGAATGACATCGTGGTGATATATGGTGATCTAAATCTCATATGATTTCATTTCAAAAAAAATATGGATATTTATGGCACCGATGCATATAAAGTTATCAAAACATTGGTGCAAGCTCCCCAATATATATATATATATATATATATATATATATATATATATATATATATATATATATGAGGATGGGGAGCTTGCACCAAGGTGCATGTAATTTTACATGCACCGAGGCTTATATCTTCCACATTTTTTTACTTTTTTGAAAAATACCACCATGTATATTCATCTATATATCCCTCCAATATGCCAGAAACATAGACTCCTGTGACCTCCATCTAGAACATGTAATTTTAACGATCTTAGAATTGCTATAATCGACCTATTCTAGATGGAGGGTATAGGAGTCTCTGTTTCTGACGAAATTCGAATGGCATATTGGGGGGATATATAGATGAATATACATGGTGATATTTTTCAAAAAAAGTAAAAAATGTGGAAGATATAAACTCCGGTGCATGTAAAATTACATGCACCTTGGTGCAAGCTCCCCATCCTCTATATATATATATATATATATATATATATATATATATATATATAAAGAGAGAGAGAGAAAGAAAGAGAGAGATAGAGATGGGGATGCTCCCTAGGGGCAGCCCTGTCCCATTTTCGAGACTTTTTTATGTGTGTGTGTGTGGGTGGGTGGGTGTGTGTGTGCGTGTGCGCGCGCACGTGCATGCGTGGGTGTACGCGCGCACGTGGTCATGTGTGTGGGTGTGCACGTGCGCGTACGTGCGTGTGCGTGTGCGTGTGACATGTGTGTATGTATGAAGTTACATGCACCTTGATGCAAGCTCCCCAATATGTGTGTAGAGAAATGGGGATGCTCCCTATAGGTAGCCCCACCGCATTTTTAGCACTTTTTTTAGTTCCATGTGTGTGTGTGACGTGCGCGTGTGCGACTGCATGCCTGCGTGCATGCGTGTGCGTGTGCGTGCGGGCGTGTGGGTATGTGAGTGTGCGTGCGTGCGTGTGGGAGTGTGTGTATGTGTGTGTGTGTGTGCGCGCGCGCGTGTGCGTGCATGTGTGCGTGCATGCATGCATGTGCGTTTGTGCACGCGTGTGTCCCTATAGATTTTTTAAGGTAAAAAATCATAATATTTGCATTTATAATGTTCAGCTGGGATTTTGAGGGTAACGATTTGTTGAGGGTAAAACTCATACATGGACTCTCTAAATTTTGGGATGACATAATGTATATAATTATACACCTGTAGATTTAAAGGTAAAACAATCATAATATTCCCTATATATAATGTTCCTCTTGGATTTTTAAGGGCGAAACTCATACATGCCTCCTTCTCTTTGCGAAAAATATATCAATAATCTTTATCGATAGATAATATATTCTTTAACATAAAACTTCTAAAGAACAATAGTAGATTTTATCTTGGATCAGTTTATGTCGGATGCTTTTCAACTTATAATGGATCTCTATTCTAATTATCTTATTGGGTATCTATTTTTTAGAACCAAATTACATAATAGATTTGTTTTCTGTCCAATCTCATTATCACTTATATAGATATTGTGTTTAATTCTCAATCTCAAAAATTTTAATTTTTTAAAAATCAATTTATTGTCAAGTCTCATACTCATTATTTATTAAAATATACATCGTATATTTTCATCACAGACATTAATATTTCTGCTTGTTGATAACGAAAATTATAGAATTATGTATCAAGATATTTACACCGAACCTTGAATCGTTTAGATTTACGTACATAACTATTGATAATTATGAATTACACTCAGAACATCTAGTAATGCTTAGCTCTTACATAACATAAACATGAGTTTATCTCCATCCATTTTATTCGTTAATGTTGATGGAAAATATTAAATTTTTGCTATGTTAGTCATTTGCTTTCACAATATCTACGGACTACATTCTTTCCCATCCCTCTTCCATCTTCCATGGACAGGAGTCCAACGCTCACTTCCATCTTGTTCCTCACGATTGAGCCAAGACCTTTTCTCAAGTAGTTACTCCACTTGCAGGTCACCATTAAATCAGACCTCCCTTGTTCTCGTTTGTTCTCCGGCATTCACGCCTATTCAAGTCCTTCGCACATCTGAGTCCTCTTCGATTATAATCGTTTTGAATCAGTTCTACTCGGATTTCACTCTCATTCCAAATGCCACGCAAAGCAGCACTTGCTGCATCTGCTCCTTCGTTTCCACCTAATTTGGATACCAATTCGTCTCGATTTGTACTCGGTTGTGATTTCGATTTGTTCTCACTGAACACAACGCACATCGGCCGCTTATGCAATTGTCCTTAGCTAATCCATCCCACGCACGCATGAAGATCTGCAGCCAACTGCAGGTGCTGTTAGATCTTTTCCTCCTCGTATGCTCAATTCCAGGGAGATCTGTAGACTGCAAGGACCTCCGAGCTCGTGTCCGCTCGCCGTGGTTACTTGGACTATGGAGTTAGAACAGGAGAAGAAGAGGAGAGAAGAGCATAGAACAAACAGGATAGAGCAGAGAATAGATGCTGGAAATAGGGAATGAGTGCCAGAATAATCTCCCTCCAATCCCATTCCATTGCTTATTTATATTCATCAAGGGTCCCATAGGACCATTTAACAACAACCACAACAAATTGTCTAACAATCTCCAACAATTTCTTGTAATGTTACAAATCTCCTATCAACTACTCCCCCCCTCTAAATCAACCTTGTCCTCAAGGTTAAAATCAGGATATAGAGATAGAAATTCATCATAATCCAGCCATGAAGCTTCTTCCAATGGGTATCCATGCCATTCGATCAAGAGTTGTGTGATGGCCTTGTTATGACGTTTCACCATACGCCTTGACAAAAGCTTGAACAGAACCTTTGTAGCATGTTGAAATGTATCAGGCAGAGAAAATGTATGTACAAGTTGGTTCCCATGTTTCTTTTTCAACTGGGAAAAATGAAAAATGGGATGTATCTTAGAGCCTTGTGGAAGATCAAGCCTATAAGCAACAGGGCCAACGCGACTTAGAACCTTGAAGGGACCGTAGAATCGAGCAGAAAGTTTAAGATTCAAGGTAACAACAAGTGAAACTTGTCGATATGGCTGGATTTTCAAGTAAACCCAGTCCCCGACTTGAAACTCACGTTCCTTTCGATGTTTATTAGCTTGTAACTTCATTCGTTGTTGAGCACGCTGTAAATGGAGTTTTAAGTCTGCTAAAATCAGATCACGACTCTGTAGTTGGTCCTCCACTGTATGTACTGCAGCTGTCCCTGAAACATAAGAGAATGGAGCAGGAGGAGGATATCCGTATACTGCTTCGAAGGGGGTTACTCCTGTAGCAGAATGCCAAGTTGTGTTGAACCAATATTCAGCCATGGGAAGCCACTTTACCCATTGATTTTGTTGTTGATAGCAGAAGCACCGCAAGTATGTTTCTATACATCGGTTAGTCACTTCAGTTTGACCATCCGTTTGGGGATGGTAAGCAGAGCTAAGCTTCAGTTGAACACCTTGTAATCGGAACAACTCTCCCCAAAATTGACTTGTAAATATTGGGTCTCTATCTGAAATAATAGCTTTAGGCAAACCATGAAGCTTAAGCACATTATCAAAAAAACTGCACCTACTGTGGACGCATTATATGGGTGTTGCAATGGAATTAAATGAATATATCTGGACAATCGATCCACAACAACATTAAGAGTTGATTTAGAGCCAACTGGTGGAAGACCATCGATAAAATCCATTGAAATCTCTTCCCATATCCGAGATGGAATAGGTAATGGTTGCAAAAGGCCACTGGGAACTGCAGTATCATACTTACAACGTTGACAAGTATCACACTCGCGGATATAAGTCTTTATATCCTTACTCATTTTCGGCCAAGTAAAAAAAACGTTGAACTCTGTGCAACGTTTTATGATAATCAGAATGCCCAGCATATGGTGTATTATGCATTTCTTTAATAATGATGGAAACTAAGGGACATTTGGAGTGAAGAAGAACATGACCCTTATAATACAGAACTCCATCCTTGCAAGAATAAAGGGCAGGATCAAGTAGACCTTCATTTCATTTGGAAAGCATGGCAGATAAGATTGAATCTGAATTATATAAAGATTTCCGACTGTCCCACCAATCAGATTCTGGACGTGATATAGCCAAGGACTGAAGTGATGTCGGTCGCCGTGAAAGAGCATCGGCTGCTATGTTATGCTTCCCTGATTTACATTCTAGAGAAAAATCATAGCCCAATAATTTTACAAGCCACTTGTGTTGGGCCGGAGTATGAACTTTTTGTTGTAAAAGGAAGCGAAGACTCTGATGATCAGTGCGTATTGTAAATCTCTTGCCAATCAAATAAGGTCGCCATTTATGTACAACAAAAATAATAGCCTCCATTTCACGTTCATATGCTGACAAAGCCTGTTGTATGGGAGAAAATGCCTTGTTAAGATAAGCTACCGATCGTCCTTCTTGCATCAGAATTGCGCCCATGCCAATCCCACTTGCATCAGATTCAATAACAAAAGTCTTGGAAAAATCTGGTAATGCCAGAACCGGCTTAGAAATCATTATGTTTTTAAGCTTGACAAAAGCTTCGTGTGCATCCGAAGACCAAACAAAGGTTACCAGTTTAAGCAATGAAGTGAGAGGAGCAGTAATACTCCCATAATCCTTAGCAAATTTCCGATAATATCCTGTAAGCCCCAAAAAACCCCTTACATCTCGATGCGATTTTGGGATAGGCCAAGAAGAAATGGCATCAACTTTGGCGTGATTCATGGAGACACCCTCTTTGGATATAACATGTCCCAAATACTCCACAGTATCTATGCCAAACTTGCATTTGGAATATTTGGCATATAGTTTGTTTTGAAACAAAATTTTGAAGACAGTTTCCACATGTCATATGTGTTGAGCCATGTTGAGACTGTAAATGAGAATATCATCAAAAAATATCAACACAAACTTCCGCAAATACGGCTTGAACAGATCGTTCATCAAACTTTGAAAAGTTGATGGGGCATTTGTAAGGCCAAAGGGCATTACTAAGTATTCATAGTGCCCTTCATGTGTCTTAAATGCAGTTTTTGAAATATCCTCTTCATTCATTCTGATTTGGTGATTTCCAGACCTTAAATCCAGCTTTCTTAAATGCAGTTTTTGAAATATCCTCTTCATTCATTCTGATTTGGTGATTTCCAGACCTTAAATCCAGCTTTGAAAACACCCGAGCCCCATGTAATTCATCTAGAAGATCATCGATAAGAGGAATAGGATACTTGTTCTTGATAGTATAGGTGTTAAGGGCCCTATAATCAATACACATTCTCCAAGTTCCATCATGTTTCTTAACCAACAGAACCGGAGAAGCAAAAGAACGGTTGCTTGGTCGAATCAATCCTTCCTTCAAGGCAAGACGAACTGTTTCTTCAATAATATCTTTCTGGGCTGGAGAATGTCGATATGGACCTGAAGAAACTGTAATAGTTTCATCAGTTAATGGGATACGATGGTCGTAATTACGTACCGGAGGAAGGCCCATTAGGGTCTTGAAAATAATGCTAAAATCTTGAACCGCAGATTTTAGTTGTTCATATGAAATATCACTGCCAACTGAAAGTTCTGCATCTGAAGTAGCAACTACGATTGAATGAAGTTGAAGCATAAAAGCAGTTTTAGCATATTTCAACTCCTTGTTTTCTTGCCCAGTTGTAACCATTGTAAGAGGAGCATTGGAAATACCATTTAACTGGTAATTACAACCTTTATAATTGAAACACATGACACGCTCCTTAAAATTCCACTGGATAGTACCAAGTAATTCCAGCCAACTAACTCCCAAAAACCACCTCACAACCCCCTAGAGGCAAGATATAAAAGTTGAGTACCATTGAAAGTTTCTGAAGAACAACATGAACCTGAGAACAAAGGCCCATGCATTTAACTTGTTCTCCATTAGCAATCATTACTTGGAAAGTGGGGTCTTTGTTCAGCGGCAACCCCAGTTTATCCACAAGCCTTGGATCCATGAAATTATCAGTACTTCCAGAGTCAATAAGCATACGAACAGTAGCACCTTCAACACTGCCAAGAACACGCATCGTATTAGGTCCTACCTTTCCCGAAATGGCATGATTGGAAATTTATGGAATTTTATCCTCAGTTACAGGCATTTCTAATGTCTGGTCAGTCTCTTCTAATTGCAAGTATTCATCATCTGGTAATATTTGGACCACAAAAACTAACTTGCAATGATGATCTTTTGCCCATTTATCGCCATATTTAAAGCATAATCCCTTTTTGAGACGATCATCATACTGGGATTGCGATAATTGACGAATAGGAGGGACTGGTTTAGAGGGTAAGGGCAACAATCCTTTATGGCTTTTAGATGTAAAAGTATGCTTATCACGACCTTGTGCTTTTAATTTAGCTTCCTGCAACCTCGCTAACTCCGTGGCTTCATCCAAAGAATTAGGTTTAAGCATGCGGACTTCATATTCTATTTCAGGTTTCAGACCACTGAGAAAGGTTCCCAACCAATGTGCCACAGGAATTCCTTCAAGCTTATTGGACAAACGCTCGAATTCTCTTTGATACACCAACACAGATGTTGTTTGCCGAAGCTTACTTAAAACTCCATGAGGATCTTCATAAACTAAAGTACCAAAACGAGATTCCATACCTCGAAGAAGCGAATCCCAGGATTTCCCCATTCCACTTTTAGTATACCACCAATACCATTGAAGGGCTTCACCCTCCAGATGAAAAGATGCTAAAGAGTTCTTCTGGGAATCAGGTATTTGATAAAAACTGAAATACTGTTCAGCTTTATATCGCCATTCCATAAATTCCGAAGATCCATTGTATGAGGGAAATTTTAACCATTTGTGTTTAGGAATACCTGATGTTGATCTCCCTGATGAAGAATCCTCAGGTTTCGGAGGTAAAACCTTTTCCTTCTTCTCCTCAATCTTAACTTCAGTAAGGCGCACATTTATCGTGTCAATCACCAAGCGCTTGATGGCTTCGATATCCTCCGGTGACATCATTGTTGAACTGGTGCTCGGAGTAGGCTCAGGACACCAATTGTTAGATCTTTTCCTCCTCGTATGCTCAATTCCAGGGAGAAGATCTGTAGACTGCAAGGACCTCCGAGCTCGTGTCCCGCTCGCCGTGGTTACTTGGACTATGGAGTTAGAACATGAGAAGAAGAGGGAGAGAAGAGCATAGAACAAACAGGAGAGAGCAGAGAATAGATGCTGGAAATAGGGAATGAGTGCCAGAATAATCTGAATCTGATCCCATTCCATTGCTTATTTATATCCATCAAGGGTCCCATAGGACCATTTAACAACAACCACAACAAATTGTCTAACAACCTCCAACAATTTCTTGTAATGTTACAAAAAAGACAAGGGCGACGAGGGTGAGGAGCGCCACGATCGGGAGGAAGCGGAGAAGGATGTGCATGGAAGAGCGAGAGAGGCGATAGGGCCGTGGTTGATGGGGCTTCTTCCTCCACTGTCGTGGGGCCAACAACCCTCCTCTCATCTTCTCCATGTCAACAACACCTGCTTAGATGTCCCTGTTGAGTTGAGAGGAGGAATGGGGAGTGGGGGAGGGTTGGGGTATTTTCTTTTTTTATTTTATTAACAGTCGTTGGATTGAACATAAGTTGGATTAACTAAACTATCTCGTAGAATTAATAGAACTAACATGGAGTTATGGGTGTTAAGATGGATCATTATTCGGAGGTTCTATGTGCAATTCATGGTTATTGCCGATTATATACATAAATATGAAGCTATGCAAGGGTATGGGTATAAATATCCCTTATGTATTTCATATTATGTGATACAAATTTGGAACATGTAAGTAATCAAATTTTCAAAGATCAGAGTTAAAAAATAAATTTTAAAATGTTAGAATAGCAGAATATGGATAACTTAAAAAAGACAAATATCACGAAAAAATCCTGTCAGTATGGAACATATGTGATGTCAGAAATTACGTGAATTAACTTTAAATAAATTCAAAATGGACTGATATTTATGTGAAATATATGATTGATATTTGATCATAAGATTGAATAAAAAATATATGATTGATTAACAAAAATAAATCAAAATTGACTGATATTTACGTGAAATATATATGACATAATTTATCTTTAGCAGAATAATGTTATTATATAATGAATATGATAGTATCGTAATTGATTGACATTTTTTAAACATTGCATCTTCTCAAAAAACACAATATTATTATATAATGAATAAGATAGTATCGTAATTGATTGACATTTTTTAAATATTGCACCCTCTCAAAAAAATTTCGGTTCCGTCCATGATCACCAACTGCACTCCAGTTCGTATCTCTTCACCATAGATGGGGGAAATCCTCCAACCTCTTTCTTCGGGGACGTCTTCGCATCTACTTTCTTCTTAATCAAGATTTGGACCTTTTTTCCATCATTGAATTGAACTAAGTTGATGGAGGAAGCAAAGATCTAGGTGCAATCTCCAACTAGCATGGTGTTTGTTGAGATATTAGTTATTTTTCTTAAAGTTTTCTTATTTTCTATTTCTTTTGTATTTTTCTTGTAATTTTGCCCAATAAATTCCTCTCCTATATAAGAGAGCCCTAGGGCTCTCATTACCAATTCATTATTTTCCCTCCGCATGGTATCGGAGCGCCGGTCCTAGATCGGAGTTCACGTATCCCACCAAAACCCTAACCCTACCCTCCACGTCGCCCCGACCCTCCTACGCCACCATCGGCCCTCCCGTGCGCCTCCGTGCACCTCTACAGTTCGATATGCGGTCTGACTCGGACTGATTTTGATCGGAAAACATGACTTCAGACATATAAATCGTGTTTTCTGATCCTAGCGAGCAGCGAAGATTGATGAGGATGGTTGTATAAGTCTACATGTACAACCAATCCTCTGTATGTTCGTGTAGACTCGTTCATATCGGTCTACTCCCCAGTTGAGTTCCGTGTTTGATCGTTTTACCATAATGTCAGAGAACAATGGTGATTTTTTTTGTTCGGAACCTTCAAGAGCCCCGCTCCCATTGCTAAGATGGATGGGACCAACTATGAGTTGTGGTCCATGCATTTTCTCACCCTCATGCAGCACAACAACAAGGAGCACATCTTGACAGATCCAGAGCCAACCGATAAGACTGGAGCAAATGCTTCTTGGAAGCAAGATGACGCATATGCACGTGTTTGGCTATGTGGGACCCTCACCACAGATATAGCCAATGATATGATAAACCAACCCACTGCAGAGGCGATGTGGGACACTTTGACTTCCACCTATGCTCAAGCGAAGAATGAGACCAAGATTCTTCAGCGATAGTTTGATATCTACAAGGGCAAGCAGAATAGACGTCCTCTGCACGTGTACTACTCTTCACTCCGTGGCATGTTCGAGAAACTTCATAGCTATATGTCTATAACGACATCTCTAGAGCAGAAGAAATCTTATAGAAACTCCACAATGGTTGGAGTTTTCATGGCTAGCCTTGATACAAAGTATGATGCATGATGTACACATCTTCTCACTAGAGCTACCATACCTCCCATGGAGGAGGCCAATAGCCGTCTCAACTGGATTATCATGCCTTGTACGACCACTCCGCCCTTTTCAACCATAGCCGCTTCTCGTGGCTGACGAGGAACGACCCAGACTAGAGGACACACCCCTCATGGAAGAGGCAGGGGATGTCTACATGGCCCTTGCACCTTCTGTCGTCGGTCGAGACATGCAGAGGATACAAGCTACCAGAATCATGGATATCTCGCTTCTGGTCGTGTGACAGAGCAGATTGAGCCTTCAGATACACTTGTTTCCCACGCCGATCCTCGCATGGATGATATTGTATCGCGTATTCGACAGATCATGACTCATGTTGCAGGAGCCACCACTACAGATACCACAGCCATAGCCTT
This sequence comes from Ottelia alismoides, assembly GCA_037367405.1. NCBI lineage: Eukaryota > Viridiplantae > Streptophyta > Magnoliopsida > Alismatales > Hydrocharitaceae > Ottelia > Ottelia alismoides. The sequence goes on along the minus strand of JAZKJV010001032.1, from coordinate 549,608 downwards.
TTCGAGCTCCTCAAGTATCACTTATGCTTTTAAGTACTGGTGCATATATGACAGAGTGGATTATGGACTCTGGTAATTCCCACCATCTGTGGAGACCGAGTGCAGCTGAGTTCCTACAGGACAATACCACCTAGTATATGGATTGTCATTGCCAATGGCAACCACTTACCCGTTACAGGACAGGGGGAGGTGCAATTGACGTCGTCCACGCACCTTCCAAATGTTTTATATGCTCCTGACTTTCAACGGAATTTACTGTCCATTAGTAAGATTACTAAGGATCTGCATTGTCGTGCCATTTTTGACCCTTCGTCTCTTGTGTTTCAGGACATACTCATGAGCAGGGTGACTGGATGTGGCCGTAAGCAGCAGAGGCTTTACAGACTGGTCCAACCTCCTCATGCTGTTGTTTCTACTATACCTATTAGACCAGTCTCACCATATCAGTGGCACCTTCGTTTTGGCCAACTTCATCTCCAGAAGATGTGTCATATTCTCCCTCAGATCTCTACGAGATCCTCCTTCCAATGTGAGGCATGCCAACTTGGGAAGCATCGTCGTTCCTCCTTTCCATCCCGCCAGAGTCGGATCAGTTCTCAGTTATTTGAGCTCCTACATTTAGACATTAGGCGTTTGAGTCGTGTTCCTAGTCACCAGAGACACTATTTTTATCTAGTTATTATCAATGATATTTCAAGACTTTCTTGAATCTTTTTATTGAATAATAAATCTGAGGCTGGATCTGTGATCAAATATTTTATTAATGAGATAAAGAATATTTTTCTGCAAAAGTCAGATACCTTCATTCTGATAATGCCATAGAGTTCTGCACTTTACAGCTTTCTGACTTTCTTAGATCTCTTGGCATTGTTCATCAGACCTCATGTGCTTATACTTCCCAGCAGAACGGTTTTGTCGAGTGCAAACACCATCACTTACTTGATGCGACCAGAACCTTGTTGATACAGAGTCGTACTCCTCACGCTTACTGAGGCGATGCTGTCCTCACTGCATGTTATCTGGTGAACTGCATGCCCTCATCTGTGTTGGGAGAGAAGATTCCTTTCTTGATTTCGTTTCCCAAGAAGGATCTTTTCTCCCTTACACCTCGTGTGTTCGATTCGGTTGCATTTGTTCATGATGTCTCCCCATGTCGTGAAAGAGCTGTCAAGTGTGTTTTTTGTCAGCTACTCTCGTACCCAGAAGGGGTACCGTTGCTTTGATCCGCTCAGGCAGAAGTACTTTGTCACTACTGACGTCACTTTCTTTGAGCCTATCATGTATTTTTCTCCTACAGGTGGCATACTAGCTCCATCTGACTCTGATGCTGAGATCTACATTCGTCCACCTCCTACTGTCATACCACCACCTTCCTTTTACTCATGCACCACCACCACCCACACATGCTCCTGTGGCTCCAACCTCCTACTGTGTCTCAGATTTTGTCACATGTTTTTACTCACATTTCTCGCTCGGTTCCCCCTGCTCACAGGCCTTGCCCATCATCTAACACGCCTCAGGTATGTAATTAGCACATTGTTTCTACTGATGACACTATTGAATTGTATGTGCAACAAGATTCCATACAAGATGAGTAGGTTCCCTCTCAAGAGGGGAACTCACAGGTTCTGGACTTTGCAGATGATCTTAATGTGTCGATTGCTCTGCGTCAACCAAAATGTATATGTGCTACTTATCCTCTTACAACCCAAGTTTCCTTGAGTAGGCTACCACGGACATATCAGAAGGCTCCTCAAGACAATCAGTGGAGGTTAGCCATGGAGGAGGAGATGGTCGTGCTACAGTCACGCAGTACGTGGAGTCATGTTTCTGCTCCAGTTGACGCATTCGTTGTGGGATGTAAATGTGTGTTCATTGTAAAACACCAAGCAGATGGCAGTGTGAATCACTATAAGGCGAGACTTGTGGCATGTGGGTTCACCCAGACATATGGGGTGGACTATCAGGATATTTTCTCTCTAGTTACCAGACATTCTACTCTGTGTATTCTACTTTCTGTTGTTGTGACACGAGATTAGTCCCTTTACCAGCTTGATGTGAAGAATGCATTCCTCTATGATGATATACAGGAGGAGATCAACATGCAGAAGCCACCTGGGTTTGCTGCTGAGAGGGAGTGTCAGAAGGTTTGTAGGCTACACAAGGCTATCTATGGCCTTAAACAGAGTCCGAGAGCATGGATCCAGAAGCTCTCGGACTTGATAGAGCAGCTGGGGTCTTTGCGATCGATTGTCGATCACTCCTTGTTTGTGCAGAGGACCCAAAGAGATACTATTGTCATTCTTGTTTACATTGATGACATTAGTGCTACCGGAGATGATGAGTAGGGCATTCGGGGTTCCAAGGACTTCCTAGGTTAGCAGTTTGTGAACAAGGACCTTGGACATTTACGTTACTTCCTTAGACTGGTGTTTGCTAGGAACCAGCGATGTCTTGTGATGACCCATAGGAAGTACGTTACAGATCTTTCATAGACAAGCATGGTAGATTGCAGACATGCCACTAATCCTATTGACCCGAGCATGAAGCTCTATGATAATGATGACACTGAGGATGCCGATAAGAAGAGGTAAAAGGAGCTTGTTGGCAAGCTACTATATGTGTCTATTACCAGACCCAACATATCCTTTGTCGTAAGCAAAGTAAGTTTATGGAGCAACCTAGACATGCATATATAGATGCAGTCCATATGATTCTGAGGTATCTAAAGATGTAGATTATGCTGGATGTCTAAAGGATAGGAAGTTTACCTCATGCTTTGTTGTGTTCATAGGGAAATCCCTGATTTCATGGAAGAGCAAGAAGTAAATTGTGGTTGCTAAATCGAGTACCGAGTCAAAATACATGGCTATGGCGCAAGCTAGCACAAAGATGATGTGGGTCAGATCTGTTCTTACTGACTTGACTGTAGAGGTGCATCTTCCCATGCACCTCCAATGTGACAATCAGGTTGCTCTTTTCAATGCCAACAACCCATCCTTTCATGAGAGGACGAAGCACATAGAGGTGGATTATCACTACACTCGTGACATGATACAGAAGGGTCTTATAGTTACTACGCATGTCAGCTCTAGAGACCAGACAACAGATGTTCTTATTAAGGCCCTAGCCAAGGGGTCTTATCAGAAATGTTGTTCCAAGCTAAGTCTGATCGATATCTACACTCCATGAGGGGGAGTGTTGAGATATTAGTTATCTTTCTTATTGTTTTCTTATTTTCTATTTCTTTTGTCTTCTTGTAATTTACCCAATAAATTTCTCTCCTATACAAGAGAACCATACGGCCTCTCATTAATCAATTCATTCTTTACCCTCTACAATGTTCAAACAGAAGATAAAGTGATTATTTGATTGCCACAAATGATGCCAAATGAAATATCAGTTTTCAGATGGCATAGGTTCTGAAGTTCTGATTACATATTGCCAATCCAATCTGTAATCTTATGGCGATACATAAAGCCATCTGACATAACACACTGACACGTCATTCAGAAATTTACGTGGAACCGAAGAACAGAAGACGGAATCTCATCAAAAGCCAGAATCATCAACGATCATATATAGCAATTATATTCTATTTTTCCTCGTGTGGTGTCATCCAGAAATAACAAAATCGATATACCACGAAATTTGGCAGATCACAAAACAAAATCCTCAGATCAGTTTGTTCTCTCGAGTTTCATCACAGCAAAACTTACAGATGGGGTTAAATGGAAACAGTGGTGGCTCAGATGCTGAATGTGGAAGAAGCATGCTATGTCCATCATCTCTCCTCTTAGACCCTCTTAGAACCCTTTCGACGGGGGTGTTTATCCAGTGACTTGGTTACCTGCATAAAAATTTCCAATGAATAGTTCAGTGCTTCTTAATAAAACTTATAACCCCCCATGAAGTGGGAAAAGACTAGGTTGTTGTTGAAATACAAAATATACTATCCTTGAAAAGCGAGAAAAAAGATCATGAGCTTTGCTGCTGCCTCCGGCTCTGAAGTTAAAAGAGGAGAGGATGGTAAAAGAGTGGAGATACAAATATTTTCACACGTTTCATAGCATTAGGTGTGGAAGCATTTCTTGACAAGCTCTTAAATGTAACCTAGTTCACAAGTATACGGATTACACAGGCGGCCTGGTGTGCGGCAGTGGACATGATGACAAGGCGTTCTACAGCTGCCCCACACTGGAGTATAATTTCGCATAGTTCTAGATTATAGTCACTTATACAGCGGTTAGGAAAGGCTCATGCTGGTTGTTTTAGGAAAGACGGATCGGTGAGCCAGGAACACAGCAGGGAACTGCACACCCCGCCCCATAGATGTGGGTATCTCAAAAAGAGAAAAGTACAGTCATACGCAATTAGTCTAATGGACAGATACTCCCAAATAAAAAGCATTCACTAGGACAATCATCCAACTGTTCACAACTCAATCAAGGGTCCTAATTAAACCTGATTCAAGAGCTCCTCAAGCTCCATGGATATGTCCATAAAAGATGGGCGTCTGGCTGGGACAGCTTCCCAGCACCTCTGCATCAACTCCAAAAGCTTAGGATGTGTATGTTTTGGACATTCAGGCCGTCTGCCCTGTTAAAAACAGTGTTTTTAGTGAGCTACCTGGAATTTATTTCTTGCTAATATATATTAAAAAAAATTTTGCAACCAAAAGCTTCACAAAGCGGCGTCTCTTCACATGTAAAATATGAATGTCATTTCCATTTTCCATGTACACGTCAGAAAAGTCTCACTCTTTTACAATTCAAAACTGTTAACAGTTTTTACCTCCATCAATGTGAAAATTAGTATGTACTTACCATATATGGATGTAACTTATGCCGTGAGAATATAAAATAAACATGTAATTATGCATTCTTACGAAAAAAACTTCTGCAGTCAATTACCATTTGTTTTGTTTGATGGTAAGGTATAGTGTACCATCCAAAAATCACGGCTTAAAATTTTACAACCTATCACAGACATTATTCTGCAAAGTCTAGTTTGTATGCCCATTTAAGGAAATTCTCCAATATAAAATGGACTGAATTAACAAAAGAAGCAACTGATTGCTTTTTCCGATCTGCATGAGATATTGTTTTACTTGCTGATATATTGATAATACCAAAATCTTAGTTATTCAAAAAAATATAAAGGGAAGCAATTATAGCCATAATGGTGGCACTGGATACTTCCGAAGTTCTATCAACATGATACTACTCGATGGCTGAAAACAGTAAGCTTTTGGTTGAGAGGGTAGTCTCACGTAAGGCAGCACTTAATCAGTTGTCATAAGTGGGAAATAACATCCCATCCCAAAATTAAGATAAACAATAGTCATGGTGCTTTTCAAAAAGAAAACAATGGCAATGCTAAAATTATATCATCTCTTGAAGAGCTCACCAGGGCTGGGGGTTTAACACAATCGAATTGTGGAAAAGTGGTCGATGAATTGGGTCATTTGGCTGTGGGTCAGGTTGGACTACAACCATCTTTCCGTCAATGAGTACTGGTTTAGTCGGTGGGTCCAATGTCTTCCACACAACTGACTTAAACAATCAAACTATCATTTATGGGTGACCCGTGATTTAGACCCATCCAATCCAATAAAATTATTTATTTACTACATATTAGTTAAAATTTTAAATCCTAATATATCTCTGATTTTCTAGCATTTTCTCATCCAAACTCTCAACCTGTTAATCATTCTTGTCTCCTGATCTTCATTTTAATCATTTGTATACATGTTGTGATTCCACGTACTTTTTTCTCTAAGTGTTCTTAACCCGATTGATGCTCTATAGCTTATCTATGTCTTCGGCAACTGAAGACTTGCTCCCACCATTCAAAAGCTACATCTTTGACCCACAAATGTTCTCTAAACCCAATCCACTTCAGTTGTCTCCAGTTCACCCTGACAATCCCCTAGCCTCAACACAACAACCTCATCCCCATTCCAACAACCCCCAACCTTCTTTAGTTCATGCTTGTTTTGGCATCCTTCATCTCGCAGCAGTTGCCCCATCTCGCTTAACATTTGACTTTGTTCAACACTTAGTTAAACTATTTTCTGACCGGCATAAATTGATTTCACCCAACCCAATCAACTCAGATCGCTAATGCAAAATCTCAATCCAATCTATTACTTTGATTGGGTGATGCGTGGCATTTTCTGAGCACAAATAGAATTCAATCTAAATCAAATAGTTACCCAAACCCACTCAAGAATGATCAAAACACCCACCCCTATAGCCCATGGTTAGATGGGTAGATTATCTCGGAAAGATGGAACAACTACAGAAGCTAGCTAGTTGCATATCTTAATGAGGCAATCAACAAGCATAAGGAAGATACAAAAAAATGCTCGGAATGTGAAAGCTTTTCATAATTATTTTGTATTTGTCTATCTCTTATGTCTTTCTTATGAAATTTAACCTCTAGGATTTCTCTTCTCAATATAAGGAGCCTCGGTGGTCCCGTGAATTATCAATCTATTTATTTCTTTCTACATGGTATTAGAGTGGCGATCCTAGACCGAAGCCCTGGCTCCTGAGACCCTCGACCTAACCCCATCGTCCCCCCACCACCTTTACGTGTCACCATCGTCAAGGGCCGCATTCCCGCTCATCGCGAGCATCGCCCCCACCCAGCGTATGTCACCCCAACACGTGGGCACCACCTTTCGTGCAACCCCTCTTGCCACCCCTCCCATGCGCAGTCACCCCTCCTTCGCATTGCAACTTCCTCATTGTGCCACAGCTGTATCTAACGACCTACTCGTGGTGTCACAACCACCTCTAGAACAACCTTGCCATGTTGTGGTTGCCACACAACGTCCCCTTTTCTGTCCAATGATTTCGCTGTGTGGATTAGGTCTCCGAGCCGTTTGATTTGGTGTTTCAGTTTAGGGGTGATTTCATACCTATAATTTCACGCCATCGACTCTAACACACCCCTAGAGTTGATGGGAACTATTGTGCTCTGAATCTGCACACACAACAAATTTCCTCCATGATTATATAGATGTTAAAGTACTAAAATAGAAGGGTAGTCAGTCTCCACATCTACTATCTGTGGGACACCGATCTATCTATGAGCTATATGAGGAGCCCCACACCCCATGTACTCATTGAGAGATTCAATACAGAAGACCCAACCCTTTGAGGCCCTCTCCCGGGATTTCATCCAACTCCTCGAGTAGGGTTCCACATAAAATCTGAACATTCACTTTTATACTTTTATGTTTTTTGATCTTGATTTTGCTTCCGTGTTTATATTTCAAGATGATATCAGAGTAAGTCAGTTCTGCAGATCGATTTTTCAAACTTGGGTTCTTTGGGAACCCTACTCATCTTTTGAAGAGTGAAGAGGGGCTCGATCCTCTAATTTATTAAAAAAGGAGGGGGGTCTCCTATTATCAAAGCTCTAAACGGGACCAATTGTTGAAAACAAAAAAAATTCAAGGCGGTGTATTTTTTTGGCTAAGAGGGGGATGATGTATCTTTAGACTAATTTGGCTTTAATAAAAAAAGAGGGGGAAAGAGAAGGCCCAATTGAGCTCATAAAAAGAGAGAGAATGGTCTGATTTAAAAAATAAGTGAACGGCTTGAAAAAAGAGCTTTTGAAAAACAAAAAAGGCGATCATACAAAAAGAAATCGTGCGAGGAAAAAAGAAAACAATCAAAAAATTAGAGACGGCTACAAAAATTAATAATTTATGCAAAAAAACACAAAAAATTAGAGCATATATTCTTCTTCTTGATATGTATCTATAAGACTTCTATTGTTCGTCCATGACTGACTGACCGACACTCCAAACTATTATTGCTATCAACCATCTTCACCGAGCATCGACTACTTCGTCGAGGTGTTTTTATCCCTGACTACTACTCCACGTTGAACTTTCTTCCTTTACAACAACTCTACTCCAGGCACATCCTGGTTGTTGCAGCGACTGCAACATGCACGACTAATGCTCTTTCCAGGTGACCTGATCATCGCAAGCATGTCCTCAAGCAAGATCTTCTACCAACAATGGTTACTTCAAATGGGGTGTCTCTATCATTATCCGAGCAGGGTCTCTATCCCCATATCTCTCAAATGTATCGAGTGAAGATGTATGTTTTTTCTTTTGTTGCATGTTGCAGTTTTCTCAACTCCAGCTTGAGGGGGAGTGTTGGAGTATGTAATAGAGGGCTAATCATATCTCTCCATGATCCAATTACTATACACTCATGTTTAGTCTCACATCTACTATTTGTGAGACTTTATTTGCCCGTGGGGCTATATAAGGAGCCCCGCAACCCATATACTCATTGAGAGATTCGATACATAAAATATGCCTCTTTGAGGCCTTCTTGTGGTTTCATCCCACCCCTCACGGAGTAGGGTTCCACGTAAAATTTGAGTGTCCACTTTTATACTCTGATGTTTTTTATTCTTAATTTTGCTTCCGCATTTATATTTCAACAGTGGAGATTTTCATATCATTCTATACCTTAGTCGCATCCTTCTCATGATCTATTTATCATCATGTCAGTAAGCAAGGTCGATATATCCTCCTTTAGGGTCTTCAAAGGCTCGATGCCCATCATCAAGATGGATGGGTTCAATTATGCACGTAGTTCATGAGCATTATGGAATGTGGAGTCCAACAACAAGGAGTACATTCTGAAGCAGCCTAAGCCGACTGACAAGACTAGGGTGAATGCTTCTTAAAAGCAAGATGATGCATAGTGCATGTATAGCTATTTGGTACTCTTACACAAGGTTATAAATATCGATTTCGATTTCATTTTGAGATGGCGAAAAAGTGAAACAATTTCAAAATTTCGATGAAATTTCGCCAATTTCAGCCAAAATCGGCCTAGATTTGTGAAGGAATGGTCCACATCGACATTTCGATTTCGGCTTCGGTGGAGTGTCGAAATCGAAATTTTGGTGCATCGAAATTTCACAAAATTTGAAACCGCTCTTACCATAGAGATAGCTAACGATAATCTCCATCAGTCTACTACCAAGGTAATGTGGGACATCCTCGCCGCCATGTATTCCGATGTAAGCAGGATGGTTGCCCTCTTCGTGCTTTCTACTCCTAGTTCAGGGGCATGTTTGAGAAGCTTCACAACTTCATGCCTTTGAACGCTTCCAAAGAGCAATAGATGATGTACATGAATGCCATGACTGTCAATGCATTTCTAGCAATGCTTGATTCACAATATGACGTCGCATGCATCCAACTTCTTGCAGGCATGACTATATCTCCCATGGAGGAGGCATACAACTAACTGAGTAGGATCACGATGCCTCCTGCAACAATTACTCAAACCTCTGTGATGATCGCATCTCAAGGCAGAGGATGTTCAACAAAGTTCAGAGGATACAATGTCCACGGTCAAGGAGGTAGACGTTCACGCCAGCAGTGCACTTCTTCCATTGTTTTAGCCATTATGAAGACAATAGAAGCATGGCCACTCTACGGCTGCATGTGTTGCCGAGTAGGTTGAGTCTACAACCACTTCTACTTATCAGAAGTTTGAGGACATTGTCTCCTGTCTGAGTGAGATCATGACTCCGTCAGGTCCTAGTGCTCCACTAGGTCATACTGATGTTGCATCTTCTTCCTTTGCCAATACCTCAAGTATAGCTTATGCAATCACTAGTTGCCACAGAACAAACATTTTATAGTGGATTAAAGACATTGGAACATCTCATCATCTATGCGGAGACAGGGCACAATTCACTTCCTACAGATCATTACCTCTAGACAGATCTATAGTCATTGTAGATAGGACGTGATGCAAAATGGAATTCGGCGCGGCGCGGGAAATAGATTTGACGGTGGATTTTCGATGGTAGAAGAAAATAGAGGGGATGAGAAGAAGAAACTGGAAGGGTTGAGAAGAGAAGACACGCCGGATGCGCGGGGTTAGAGAAGAAGAAACGCGTAGACCGCGAGGGGAAGAGAGAAGAGACTAGTCGGGAATACGAGGGGTTTGGGAGAAGAACACGTGTAGATCACGCGGGGAGAAGGAGAGAGAGGGGAGAGGAGAGAGAGATAGATCTCTATTTTATCACATCTTGAACTGACTAAAACATTGGACCCTCATCCCTTTATATAGGAGGGATGACATTACAAGAATAGAAAATAATTTAAACCGACAACCAATTATCCTAAACTGACTCTAACTAATTAACCGACTAACTACCAAATTTGAAATTCAAATTAAGACTAATTGAGATCACACGCGATCTCTTTATTTAAAATTGCGACAACTTAAAAAACGTAAATAAAATTAACGGCCACAATTTAAATAATTAGACGGCCCTATATGTCGAGTCCACGCTGCATCAACTCTCCTCCGCTTTTAAAAAATTCGTCTCCCAACGAATTGCTTGGACCTTGAGGCTTGACATAAGGCGCTTCATGAACTTGTGTCGACGTGCGCGTGAACGCGAATCATGAGATATGCAACTCAAATCATATTGCATCTTCCAATGCGCGACGGGATCGTCGAATCGTAGGGACGATTCGGTGGCCATGCTCTGATACCAAATGATGCGGATTGAAATCGGCGTCGACAAAATAATATATTTTTTTGGTATGGTGGATTTTTGGTGGAAGAACGAGATGGGTTGAGAATAGAAATTGGAGGGGTTGAGAGGAAGAAAAACTCGTCGGAACGAGGGGTTTGGAGAAGAGAACTCGCCGGGAATGCGAGAGGTTGAAGGAGGAGAACCGCGGAGATCGCGTGGAGGGAGAGAGAGGGAGAGGGGATAGAGATAACAATCTCAATTTCTAATTCATAATTGACTGCCTCAAAACAATGGGCTACCCTCTCTTTATATAGGAGAGAGGGGTTTACAAAAATAGTAAACTAAATTTAATTGACAACCGACTTGCCTAATTGGACTCTAACAAATTTTAAATTTACCTCTAATTACTCTAATTAGACTCTAACCAATTAATTGACCAAAATTGCAATTAATATCTACGAAATAACATTGAGATCACAGGCGATCTCAATTATTTAATTAGACCATTACGACCACTAAAAACGTAATTAAAATTGACTACTAATTAATTAGATAAATGTGGCCCTATAATTTGGGGTCACGCTGCATCAGGACGCATTCCCCTATTAAATGATAAGGGAAGATTCGATTGACACCATCGACGTGTCTGCAGAATGTGCTTCATGCACCTGATTTTTATACAAACTTTAGTCGGATTACCAAGGATCAAGATTACCGTGCCATATTTGACCCATATTCTCTGATGTTTCATGATATACTCGCGGACAGGGTGATTGGATGTATCGGTGAGCAACGGAATCTCAAGAAACTGCTCCGGTCTCCTTATGCAGGCATATCTTCCATTCCTACTGGATCAGTCTTTCTATACACGTAGCGTCTTCGGTTTGGTCATCTTCCTCTGCAGAAGCTATGTAGAGACCTTCCACAGATTCCTTCTCAGTCTACTTTTCAGTAGATGCTTGCCAGCTTGGGTGGCATCCCCATTCCAGTTTGTGTAGTTTTCAGAGTCGTAGCAGTAGTTCTTTATTTGAGTTAATTCATTGGGATTTTTACCTGGCAGATTCTATAATCTTTTTAAATTACCTCCACGATCTTTGAAACATCGATATTCCTCCCTCGACCCCGTAAACTTGCTAACCCTTACCCTATAGACCTTGTGGTTAACCCCATCCATTTACCCATTAAAACTAACCGGATTCTGTTACGTTCTTTTACATTATACCTATTTTGTTTATCAAATTTACATTCAATGCCATTCCCCCTCTCCCTCCTCATCTTCGTTTCCCACCCCCATCGCCCTCGGCCCTCGCCCTCCCCGTCGTCCGCCTCCCGGCCTTCGCCCCCCGCCCTCCGCCCCTAGCCCTCCCGTCCTGCGCCCCTCGCCCTCGTGCCATCCCGCCCTCCGTCCCTCGCCCCTCACCCCCTGCACCCCTAACCCTCCCGCCCTCTACTCCTGGCCCTCGGCCCCTCAGCCCCCCCCCCCCCCACCCCCTGCCCTCCACCCCTTGCCCTCGTGACTTCTCGCCCCTGCGCCCCTCGTCCTCCCGCCCTCTGCCCTTGGCCCTCCCGCCCTCCGCCCCTGGCCCTCCCTGCCGTCCACCCACCAGCAGTTGCTCTCTAGTGGCGGTTATGGAAGTCCCAACCTCCCGTCCTCTCCCTCTGTTCGTGGGCATTCGTCCGCCTTCGGCGTTGACCACTCAGTGGCTGCGAGCCTCATGAACTCGAGAGCCTCCGCTTTTGACAAACGCAGCCAGAGTTTCATCGACCCCGGTGCTTCGACTCATTTATCCAATTTCACGGTTGCGTCTATGTCCCCTGTTGCTGCTTCCATGACGTTGTCTCCCTTGTCAGCACTCTCCAACTGGGGTTCCCCCAATGGCAAGGTGGATTGGGCAATTCAAGGTGAATAGCTCAACAAACTGAGGAAGTCTTCTTCCTTCGTATATCGTGGGAGTGGTCTGGTTGTGTCAGCGACGGGTTCTCCGGTGATGGCGGATGAACCAGATGTATCGTGGGTGCAGTCACTGATGAGGGACGACCCATCAGTAGATGCCATCAAGGGCCACCGTGCGATCGTGCCCAATGTGTCGAAGATGGAGGGCCATCGTGGGTCCCGACGACGACCTCCCCTCTGTACGCACAAGAGTGAAGGAGAGAGTACGGCTTCGTCCAGCGAGAATGAAGAAGGAATGAGAGAGTGGAAGTGGAAGGAGGGGGAGAGAAGAAGAAAGGAGGGAGAGTGGAAGAAAACCTACCATTGGATTTGTTAGATTAACTCAACTTAAACCCAAGCTAGTTAACTAAAAAAGTCTCAAATTAACGGCAGGGTCTGTAGGGTAAGACAGAGTAAGTTTACGGGGTCGAGGGAGGAATATCGATGTTTCAAAGGTCGTAGAGGTAATTTAAAAAGATTATAAGGTCTGCCGGGTAAAAATCCCTAATTCATTTGATATTTTGGGTCTTAGTCGTGTCCTTGATCACTAGAGGCATGGGTTCTGTCTAGTTGTTGTAGACAATTTTTTTAGACTTATTTGGATTTTTCTTTTGAAAAACAAGTCCGAGACAGGTTCTGTTATTCGAACTTTCATTATTAAAATAAAGAATATTTTTTCTACTATTGTTGAGTATGTACGCTATGACAATGCCTTGGAGTTTTTTTACCATTCAGCTCTCTCATTTCGATTTTTGAGGTGGCGTGGTCATCATGCATGTTACCTGCTCAATAGTATGTTATCATCTGTGTTAGGAGAAAGATTCCTTTTTCAATTGTGTTTCTTGATAAGGATCCTTTCTCCCTAACATTTCATGTTTTTGGCTCTGTACCTTTTCTTCATCACCTGACTCATAATCGTGACAAGCTCTCACTTAGAACTATCAAGTGTGTTTTTTGATGGCTACTCATGTCAGATAAAAGTACTATGCCGGTGTTGACGTCACCTTTTTTGAATCTGTTTGTATTTCTCCCACATCTGTCAGGATGATTTCATCTGAGTCTGGTACGGAGGTCTGCGTTCCACCTCCTTCGTCTCCACCTCCCACCACACCTCTCGTAGCTCAAACTTTGCCTCGTTGCTATATTCATAAGCCAACTACCATACCCATGCTCATGTACCTTTCTCATCATCTACCACGCTCCAACTAAATTATGAGCAGTCGGTTTATATAGATGGCATTATTGATTTGTTTGTACAACAAATAAGCTGAGCATGTAGCACCTCATGAGAGTACTGTACAGGAGCTAAATCATCTAGAGGACCTTGATCAGACTATTTCTTTTAGAAAAGGATGCGTACTTGTGTTATGTATCCTCTTGCAACCCACGTTTCACTTGGGCATCTTTAAGAGGATTTCAGGAAGTTTGTGGTGGGAATGTCTGTCATTGCGATCCCATGCGCATATTAGGAGGCTATACGAGACAGTTAGTAGTGTCTGGCTACGGAGGAGGAAATGGTTGTGCTTCAGTCCCGTGGCACATGGAGCTCAGTCATTGCCCCAGCAAGGATGCATGTGGTCGGTTGCAAATGAGTCTTTACTAGGGATACAAACAGATAAGATTATATATGTAACTGATTTGCCATTGAATCCGTTTTATACAAATTTGGCATTCGTATCTGTTGGTGGAAATGAGCAATCTGTTTATTCTATAGAACGCTAGGCTCTCTTATATAGAGAGGACCCATGGGTAAATTACATAAGAGGTTATCGAGCAAAATAAAAATAGAGAAAATGATATACCGACTACATAATTTTCTCTACACTCCCCCTCAAGATGGAGCATAGATATCAATCATGCTCAGCTTGGACAAACATATCTGGAAAGGTCCTCTGAGCAATGGCTTACTGAAAATGTCGACAGTCTGCTCCTCTGAACTAACATGTGAAGTAGAAATCAAGCCCTTCTGGATCATATCTCTAGTGTAGTGGCAGTCTACCTCAATATTTTTGTTCTTTCATAAAATGCTGGATTATTAGCAATGAACTAAGCAGCTTGATTGTCATACTGTAGCTGCATGGGTAGAGGTATATCTATATGCAAGTCTTCTAATACAGCTCGAACCCACATCATCTCCGTGCTTTCTTCTGCCATGGCCCTATATTCAGATTCAGCACTGGATCTCGCCACAACAGTTTGTTTCTTGTTTTTCCAAGAAACTAGAGAGCTACTCACAAAAACTGCAAAGCCTAAAGTAGACTTACGATCCTTAGGACATCCTGCATAGTCTGCATCTGCACAAGCCGAAATAGATAAATTTGTGTTATTTCTAAACAGCAATCCTGAGCCTGGAGAAGACTTTAGATACTTTAGTATCATGTATATAGCATCCATATGTACATGTCTTGGCTGCTTCATAAATTGACTCACCCGACTTACTGCAAAAGCAATATCAGGTCGAGTTATAGTGATGTAAAGAAGCTTATCCACCATCTCTCTATATCTTCTCATGTCCACCTCTTCAGTATCATTGTCATATAATTTCATACTTGGATCCATGGGAGTGCTCGATGGTCTACATCCAACCATGCCCGTTTCAATCAACAAATCTGTAATATATTTCCTTTGGGTCATCACCAGACCCTGTGAATTCCTGGCAAACTCCAGCCGCAGAAAATATCGTAGGGTACCAAGATCCTTCGTGACAAACTGACGGCCCAAAAATGTTTTTGTCATTTCTACCCCCTGACCATCACCTACTGTAACCAGAATATCATCAACATATACCATGATGACAACCGTACCTCTAAAAGTCTTCTAAATGAACAACGAGTGATCCGCATTTGATCTTTTGAATCTCTGTCGTTCAATTAGGTGGGAAAGCTTCTGAAACCACGCCCTTGGGCTCTGTTTAAGGCCATATATCGCCTTGTGAAGTCTACATACATATGATTCTCCCCCTCAGCAGCAAAACCCGGTGGTTGCTGCATGTAAACTTCTTCCTGCAAATCGCCATACAAGAATGCATTCTTGACATCAAGTTGAGATATGGACCAGTCACGGACCACATCAACAGAGAGAAGAATGCGAAGAGTAGAGTGACGAGCAACTGGAAAGAATGTATCCAAATAGTCCACACCATATGTTTGAGTAAAGCCTCTCGCCATTAGTCGTGCCTTGTACCGGTCAAGGCTCCCATCTGCATGGTACTTCACTATGAATACCCATTTGCAGCTAACAATAGATGCGCCGGACGGAGCGGTAACCAAGCTCCATGTACTGTGGGACTGTAAAGCAGTCATTTCTTCTTCCATAGCCAACCGCCAGCAGTCAATTTTCATAGCATCCTGATAATTCAGTGGTATCTCCACGGAAGACAAAGCCGCAACAAATCTCTGGAAGCGTATCAGACAAAGCCTGAGGGACGGCTATACAGCGCCTCTGGTACGTCCCTGTGAGACGGTGAAAGGAAACCTGGGAAGCAAGGGGATAAGACGCGCAAGTCCGTTTCTGCTTCCGAATAACAATAGGGACATCAAGATCATCATCCATTGTACTCGATGGTGCACACTCCTCCTGCAAAGAAGAATCATGCACAAGCACACTATCTGACCCATCGTTAGTAATAGCATCTGAACATACCTGAGCCGTGATGGACGATTATCGTGCCTCCTAAGCAGGACCCGATCGACGTGTATAGAATATAGGTAATGACAGGATAGGTGGTTGTGGTGGTGGTGGTGGTGGTGGTGGTGACGGAGATGACATTGGCGTGATGACCAAGATAGGAATGAACAAAGGTGGACTCAGGCAAAGAGGAGGAGGAACATAGACGCCATCATTAGATGTGGAAGAAGCCAACCTATCACCTGCACGGGAGAAGTGCATAACAGACTCAAAAAATGTAACATCAGCACTGACAAAATATATCCTCTTTACAGGATCATAACACCGGTAACCCTTCTGAGTCCGAGAGTAACCCACAAAGACACACTTGACAGCTCTAGGTAAGAGTTTGTCAAGTATAGGAGACAAGTGGTGAACAAAAGCAACAGCACCAAAGACACGAGGGTTAAGAGACAATAATTCATTCTCTGGAAAAATAACCGAAAGAGGAATTTTCTCACCGAGTACAGAGGACTGCATACGATTGAAAAGGTAGTAGGTCGTAAGAATAGCATCCCCCCAAAAAGTGATAGGCGCACAACTCTGGATAAGCAGGGTTCGAGCGATATCAAGGAGATGACGATGTTTTCGCTCTACCACCCCATTCTGTTGAGATGTGTAAGCACAGGTGGTTTGATGAGTAATACCTTTGGACGAAAAGAAATGGGAGAGAGAGCGAGTGCAGAATTCCAACGCATTATCCATATAAACATATTTGACAGAAGGAAAAAACATTCTGCACTTCAATGATGAGATTTCTAATAACATCCCCTGCTTCAGATTTATTCTTTAAAAGAAATACCCACGATACACGAGAGAAGTCATCAACTACTACAAGATAGAACATGTATCCCTGATGATTAGGAACACGACTCAGACCCAAAATATCAACATGCTACTGCTCCGACACTGACGACTAGGGAAGCTAGCTCGATGATGCTTTCCCAACTGACAGGCCTCACATCGAAACGACGAACTTGGAGAGATCTGAGGCAAGAGATGACGCATCTTTTGAAGCGGGAGGTGACCAAAGCGTAGATGCCAGGTGTACGGAGAGACTGATCCGGCTGAGTAGGAAGAGACGCCAGCATATGAATTCCGAACCAGACGATAGAGACCATTCTGCTCAGAGCCACAACCAATCACCCTGCCCGTTAGTATGTCCTGAAAAATAAGAGAAGATGGGTCAAATATAGCGCAACAGTGCAAATCCTTCGTAATCTTACTAATAGACAGTAGGTTCATGGAAAACTCAGGAGCATGTAGAACATTCTGTAAATGCATGGACGGTGACAAGGTGATCTCCCCCTGTCCAACGATGGGGGAATGAGTCCCATCAGCTATGAGCACTGAGCATCCAGGTGGAATGTCTCTGTATGACTCAAGTCTATCTCTGTCGCGGCAGAGATGATGGGTTGCGTCGGTGTCCATAATCCAATCTGAGAGATCATGACAGGATGTAAAAGCAGATCACTACCTGAAGTACTGGCAGCGGCAGAAGTACTGGCAGATGCTAAAGCAGCAATATCTGAAGATCCACCTGGAGAATCTGTAGATGGTTGAGGCATAATATCGTGCAATCGTGCCACAAGCTCCTCAAACAGGTGATCTGAAGTGGATGCCGACGGAGATGTAACATGCTCAGCTACACGCGTCGATGCTGAAAACCCATGCTTAGAATAGCATGTATCCTCGGAGTGACCTGTGCGATGACAGAAAGTGCATGGTTGGCGAAAACGACATCCTCGGCCACGAGGTCCACGTCCACAAAAGGAAGACTGGCCACCTCTCCTTCGCGACACAACCATCGTCGAAAGAGGTGGAGTAGAAGTGCTAGAAGGAACAAAGATGCGGCTAAGCCTCCGGTAAACTTCCTCCATAGGAGGAATGGTAGCATCAGCAAGTATCTGAGATCGAGCTGCCTCATACTCAGGATCAAGTGCTGCTAGCAGTACCCCCACCATGGTAGCATTCCAGAAGGTCTTCTGCTGCTCAGGGGTAGCCGTGAAGGGTATAGTGCTATATAGTTTCTCAAACATCCCCCACAGGGATGTATACAAAGAGTGAAGCGGTCACCCATTCTGCTTCATCGTGAAAATGTCATGCTGGAGCTATAACATCTTGGTCTCATTCTGGCATTCTGCACATGTGAATATGTGACAGACAGTATATCCCACATCACCTTAGCGGTGGGCTGATGGAGGACATCATTGGCAATCTCCATCGACAACGTGCCTGACAGCCAAACCTTGGCATATGAATCATCAACCTCCCAGGTTGCATAGATCCCAGTCTTCTCTGTCGGCTCTTCCTCGGTAAGAATATGCTTCTTACCGTTCGACTTCATGAGACTCAGGAACTGCATCGTGCAGAGCTCATAGTTCGACCCATCCATTTTAACTATTGGCGTTGGACCTTTGAATACGCCTACGAAAGGCATATCGACTTTGTTTTCTGACATGTCGCCAGAGACGAAGAACTAGGGATTGTAGACGAGAAACGAGTGTCTACATAAACTTCATAGGATTCGAGTGCATATGTAGACTTTACGTACTCAAATCCATGGAGAGAGAGAGGCTGGCGGAGGAAGGTGCATCAACGTTGAAGGGAAGGGGACCTGACGGTGGAGGTCCCCTACGTTGGAGAGGGGATCGGCGGAGAGCCGACGGTGGAGGCCAGTGGCGGAACGCCGGCGATGAGGGGGGGAGGTGGCGGTGGAGGGTGCGTCAGCGGCGGCGCCTTACGGTGAGGGACGGCGGTGGCGGCGCTGAGAAATGGAGGGAGAGAGAAAGGGGGGCGACGGTGATAGGATTTTAAGGTTAGGATTAGGGTTTTGGCTCTAATAACATGTTGGTGGAAATGAGCAATATGTTTATTCCGTAGAACCCTAGGCTTTCTTATATAGAGAGGACCCATGGGTAAATTACATAAGAGGTTATCGGGAAAATACAAATAGAGAAAATGATACACCGACTAAATAATATTCTCTATAGTATCCATTTTAAAATGTATGCGGATATGGATATCGATATTCGTAAACATATGTATTTGTATTCGCATATCCATTTTCATATATAGATATCAATGTAGATTTATTTTTAACAATATAAAACATAATTTTATACTTTCTTTTATCATATTTGGTATAATTATTGTAGTATGAGCACATTTAGTATGTTTTATATCATATGCATTCCATCAAATATATGTGTATTTAAACTTAGCTATAGAGTATTTCTAAAATTTTTCGTATGTGACCAGTATCTGATTTAAATCTGTATCTGTAATAACGGATATGGTACATGTTAGAAAATAATAATGCGGAAGCGTATCAGAAATAAATGATAAAGAATAGAGAAGAACGCAACATTTTAACGTGGAACCCTACTCCCTAAGGAGTGGGATGAAATCACGAGAGAACGCCTCAAAGGCTGATGTATGCATTGCACGTTCTCACTGGATACAGGGGGTCTAAGGCTCCTTATATAGCCTCCTCAGACCCTCCATGTCCCACCACTAATAGATGTGGGACTAAACACTGGATGGGGTAAATGGATCCTGGAGAGATCCATTTAACCATCTATGTATGAGAGATGCAAACTCCGACACTCCCCCTCAATCAAGAGCATGTAATGCTCAGGTTGGACAAATAGAAAGAAATGTCAACTCACAATACAAGACACTACGGACAATATCAACTTAACACGCACAACTATCGACTGTTGTCGAGGACATTTCTTCTCATGCCGTGCATGTGAGGAGGACCAAACGGGCTGGAGTGTGAGTCGAACTGAATCTCCTCGTCGAAGAGCATGTGCTATGTACTGCTCCTGTCAGAGTTACAGCAAAACTGAAATGAGTCTCTACCTGGAGAACTCTAGTCGGCCAAATGTGGACAACTGCTCCATCTCTCTGAAGGGCCGAACTGGAAAAGCTGTGAAAACATACTCGTCAAAGTCCACAGTCGTTGGAGAATGGAGTCTGTAAAATCTCCTCGTCGAAGAAATGGGTCTCTCCCATACTGCCTCAGAGAATGTGATCTCTACTCCAGAGTCCTTATAAAAGCACATGAAAACCCTAGCCCACATGACATAGGGAATGGAATCTCTATTCTGGAGTCCCTATGGAACACATGAAAATTCTGAGCCGACCAGAAATGATGGGGATCACACAAATGATGGCACACATGTGCACATCGAACTGCAGACTCGAAAAAATCTGATCCTCGAGTCTAAAACATGAACAACTGTAGAGTCTGAAAATCTGGTTGGTCTGGATTGGAGAATCTGAATATGGAATCTGACCTGTGACTCTACACAATACTCCCCCTTTCTCCCAGACTTGTCGAAAAACAATGGCATCGATCATGTTAAGAGAAGACAAGAAAATGGGGAAAGACAACAAAACATCACATAAGCCGTTTATTTTTTCGGCTTTTCTTCTTTTTTTCGCATTTTTTCGGTATTTCCTCTTCTTTTTTTAGCTGACTCACTTTTTGCAAAATTTTTCTTGTGTACGACTTTTCTTTTGTGCGTGCCTTTTTTTAATACTCTCGACGCAATTGGGCCTGATCTCTTCCCACCTTTTTTTTAATAATCGGTCCTAAATAAGGCCCAAACAATTCAGCAACCCAATTGGGCTCTTAAGCCACATGTTCTTCTCTTTTTTTACTCTCGACCTAATATAGGCCCAACTGTGCAGCCCTTCAATTGGGCCCAATCGAACGCAAGGGAACCCTATTTAGGGTTCCCCATGGTTCCCAATCGAGGGAACCCTTCATGGGTGCTGCCTCGCTAGCCGCCTGGAAACTAGGAGGTGCGCCACATGCGCGCCCGAGGAGATGGGGCCCGCATCGCCTCTGCTATAGAGCATCACCATGTGCATGATGCGTGATGCAGAAGCCGTAGGGATCGCCTGCTAAGAAGGAAGGTGTCGTCCCTATGGAACATCGCCTTGAACTGGAGGATTGTCGATGTTGGAGATCTCTACCTGGGATCTTCAAATTTTTTTTAATAGAAACTAGGGCATCGAGCCCTTATTTTGATGCTAAGATTCCAGATTACTTGAACTTTCATATTGTTGTAGAGTTAGGGTTTTGAAACAAACCCTAAAAAAGTTTGGATCCATGATGATCAAAATTAGCATATAAACGTAGAAGCGCAAAACAATCTTCAAGATCTCAACAATAATAGATCTGCACGAACATTCTTCCAAAGATTTCTGATGGCTGAAAATTAGGGTTTCTGCAAAACCCTAAAACTTGGTTGGTGTCAGTGATGAAAAATAGGGTTTCGAGAAACCCTAGAAATAAAACATGAACTTGATCAAGAACTTGGATGATCCAGAATAATAATCTCCCAACATTAATCTTCAAGAACAATCGAGAAGTGAATCTGATATTCGAATCTCGAACAAACTAAGAACACAAAATAAATCCTCGAGAATCGAACCCGCTCCCATACCATGTTAGAAAATAATAATGCGAAAGCGTATCAAAAATAAACAATAAAGAATAGAGAAGAACGCGGTATTTTAACGTGGAATCCTACTCCCTAAGGAGCGACATGAAACCACGGAGAATGCCTCAAAGGGTTGATGCATGCATTGCACTTTCTCACGGAATACTGGGGGCTCTAGTGGGCTCCTTATATAGCCTCCTCAGACCCTCCAAGTCCCACCACTGTAGATGTGGGACTAAACACTGGATGGGGTAAATGGATCCTAGAGAGATCCATTTACCCATCAACATATGAGAGACGCATACTCCAACAGTATGTAGTTTCATATCCGTCAATATCAGCATATGTACTCGTACTTAAAAACGAAAAAGTATATGGTAACACCTATATATGTATATGTATTTGTCCATTTGCATCCCGAGTCTTTGCAATGAAGCAACGAACACATGACAATATTGATCGCTACTACAAGGCTAGGCTTGTGGCATGTGGGTTCACCCAGACATATATGGTGAACTATCACAACAGATTTTCCCACGTAGCTCTGTTGGACATGCGAGCCCACGAAGAGCCATTATGCAATAAATGTTATTGCAAATATCATTCCCTAATCTGAAATGAAGAATACATAATTTGCATAATAGGTCCCTTAGTACAATTAGGGTTATGTACCATGGCCATCTTGATGATCATACAACTGTTGATTCAAATATTGAATCATAGAGGTTGGTGCTTAGATGAACATCTAATGAGTTAGATTGAGGACTCATCAAGCACTGTCAAATGATTGTTAAGAGATGATCTCCATCCTGAGTAGGAGATGGCAACCCTTTCTCAGTTAGGCCGATATGTGACCGACCTCTTGATGCAGGTCCTCAGCATAGGAATAGAGATTCGGAGGTGTCAGATTAGTTAGGTCAAAGAGTTGACTTAACAAGATCGGGATAACCAAAGTCCTATATCGTTTACTGTCATGATATAGGCATGCATCCTCTGACCAGAGACAGATGTGTTACTATATGTCTGAGTATAGTAATTTTGGAAGACCAATAGGTTGATGACCTAATCAAGGTCTATATACCGGCGCGCTGGTGTACATATAAGAGCATATGAGTAATACGATCTCTCAAAGGGATCATACAGGTTCAGTTACCGAACCGGAAGACATGAGCTCACTCATGAGATGTTGAGAAGAATCAAATTCCGTGTACGGTCGTCTCGCTTTGGAAGCTTGACTGAATTTGTAGGTTTGATATATACTTTTGGAAAGAATATGATCAAGACCTAATTATGATATATGCTTTTGGAAAGTATATGATCGATACCGACTCCCAATGATCGAATGAGAAACTTAATGATAAAACTCTGAAGTAGACAGTGTAAAATTGACCGTATACTTAAGGTTTATTCTGAGTCTTCCGGTATGCAAGATGGATATGAATAATGTGGATAGCACTATCCATATTAATCATATATATTATAAATGTAATTTATAATATATAAGAGAGAGCTATTTGTAATTTACATTTGTTAATTAAATGTTGATGTGAATTAGATTCACATTGGACATTAAATTGAAAATGTAATTTACATTCTATTTTGGGTTGTGAATATGATTCACAAATTTCCAATGGCAAGATTGCAATATTCACAAAATAATTATGTATTTTGTAGAGTATTTTGCAACAATTGTTATTGTAATTGGAGATATGAATAATCATGAAATCTTCGATTTCATTGGAGAATCTCACATTCCAAATTGGAGTGTGGACGGCTATCCATTCCAACTTGGAATTGGTAGCCGTCCATGGCTCCTTATGGAATGTGGAGATTCTCATCTCCATTATCTCCAATTTTTGATTTAATTTAGGATTGAATAATATTTGATTTATCAAATATATTTAATCTAAATTAAATTAGTTGTTGTGATTTTTAACCAACAACAATCCTGACAATTAAAAGAAACACAATCAATGAGAGCCATTGGATTTGTGTTGTCCATGGATTGAGATCTATGGATCCCAAAATATTATAAATAGAAGGGCACCCCTTTGCTCTTCTCAACACACAAGAGAACATAAGTCTCTCTCTCTCTCTCTCTTTCTCTCTACACGTCAACCCTCCCTCATCCTTACTCATTGCCGTCCACCATGGATGCCCTAGAGGGAGTCTCCATCGCCGCAGCGTCGTAGTTATGCTACCCGATTGGTTGCTCGTGGATCTCCGTCTCCTTCGGTGCGCCTCGCTCGTGAAGAAGACATCGGATCAAGATCAGGAGATCCGCTACTTGGATCATCAACATGGATTGCGAGAAGCACGT
Source organism: Ottelia alismoides (assembly GCA_037367405.1). Classification (NCBI taxonomy): domain Eukaryota; kingdom Viridiplantae; phylum Streptophyta; class Magnoliopsida; order Alismatales; family Hydrocharitaceae; genus Ottelia; species Ottelia alismoides. The sequence goes on along the minus strand of JAZKJV010001032.1, from coordinate 525,688 downwards.
GTTTCATCAACACGCTCGCAAGCATCTCCTTCGTCGGATCGGACTTGAGACAGGAAGTCTCTTCGTTTAGAGACTCAAACACAACCACGCTTCAAGAGGTAACCCTAATACTTGTTTGTGGTTTAAACGAAACGATCTGAGAAGTGTTCTTGGATCATGTGGTTTTGTCACATAAAAAATTTTAATTTCCGCTGCATAGAACAACTAGTCCGACTAGTCGTTCCTCGTCGTATTCGATACGATGCTCATGCTTCCATGACGCGCTTAAGGATTATCCCATATCCTTCAAGTGGTATCAGAGTCTCAGGTTGAAGGTTTTGGATACGATCCATAAAACCGAAGGTGACTTCGGTTCGTTAGGGTTGCGAAAGTTCTATCGCATTTCATTTTCGCATCTCTTTTTAGTGATTATTTTTGCCATGTTTAAATTGTTTAAACACGAAAATAAAACTTTGATTTTGTTCCCCATTAAATAAGGAAACCATAGGATCTGAGTTTACGGAATTTAGAGTCCATTTGCTTGAGATATGGCTGTTTTAATGAACATGTATTCACTGTTGCGGGAACTACGAATCTTAACATGATTAATGAGTTAATTATTGTTTTGATCCGCCTCGAAATGCGTGAAATATCACTTAGGTTCTGTCCTAAATAAAATAAGCAATCTTTGAAAATTGATTTTGTCTAATTTGAATTTAAATTGATTGAGATATGTTAATTTTAGTAAGTAGGGGTCACTGCTGAAATTACAGTCCTAATCAAGAACCATGTGATGACACAATTAGTGAAATTAATTGTTAATTTCATGAAATAATTATGGAAAATATTTGAGAAATATTGAATGATGATTATTTCCTTAATTGACTTGACCTCAACCAATAAATTAATTACATTTGATCTAGATCATAATTGGAAACACAATTATCAAACTCCTTGCTTGAATAGGATTGGGAATTTGTCTAGCAAATTATTACTATATGACATAATTTCGGTTGAAGAACCGATGATCATCTCAAGTACAAAGTGATTAATTCGGCATTATTTTTTCCCGAGGCGGATATGGTGTCTAGTCGGGGATCGCTGGGGTAGCGGGTCGCACCGGTTGCGGTCCATCCCACTCTCGTCGGTACTGGCCATAATAACAGGTAGGGAACGAATGATGCCTGAGAGATCATGATGTATTTTCTAATTATTAAAATTCAAATTAATAGTACTTTGAGATAACACCATATATACAAGTAAAATCAAGTTTGTTGATTGAATTGGAATGATAATTAATTTAATGTGATTAAGTTAATTATATCCAATTAAAAACACTCTATTATGAGTAGATGTGTATTTCCCTTGGAAGAATTAATTATATGAATATGATTCATGATAATTGATTAAAATTTGAATATGAGGTGTAGGATCACATAAGTGACATCCATGGTCTCCCGTCAAGGTGAAGGGTTCCGTCGCCAGATATTGTATGTAGGAGACGCATGTCCAAAGTGACATCTCCTGCATACGATACATTTGGATCGGGCTCGTCGCTTCTCGAAAGAGTAAGGACGTATGTGTAATGACCCCAATATCGGGTTCTCATATTATAGGGGCGATATTGGATTGCGCATAGCGAGTTGTATTCCTGTTGACGATTGGTTCAATTAATGACGGGTCAACATCACCTTAGGGGTGGTGGGTCCGGGTGTTAAAGACCGAATTGGGAGATGCAAGTTGGACTTGCAAGGCGGAATGTGTTCCCGCATGTTTTTATCCGAGTTTCAGGTTCTCATATTATTGGGATGTAACAAAGATAAGGAAGGAGATCCCAGATCTTGCTTGAGATATAATGGTAAGTATATCTCTTACATTGAAAGTGATTAAGGGAATGAACTTTCATTGTTGACATGGCAAGACAACTTTGAACTCCTAAATCAAAGTAAATTATATATTTATATATGTTTATGCAAATTTCTTATTTCAGATAATCCTTCTTTAATCTCACTCAATGTTATACTCAATAATAACCAGTAGAATATCATGTATTGGACCCATGATCCAGATATTGTACTTGCAATTGAACACATAATGTTTGTGATTGCAATGTGCAAGTTTCCTCATAATAATGAGGAATGATAATTAAATAGACAATAGGACTAAAATCCTAGTGTTTGTACGTCTCTATAAGTCTTGATCTCATCGAATGTACTTTTGAAGTGACATGTCGATAATGATCATAATTATCAAATAATCCTTAAAAAATCTAAGAAGATGTTCTGGCATACATATGTGCTCTCAACATATAATCATGAATGGCATGGTTCTCTGCATTATGCAGAATGGTGGCTCTATAGGAGATGATCTATTCAAATTGTTTGGGTACCTACCTGAACCTAAGTTTTAAGAGTTTAAATGGGTGTAGATACGATGAGTGTCATCATTCTACTATCTATACTCTAGTCATTCATGAAGCTTCATAATATTCATATTGTATGAACTGAATGAAGCATGTATAAATGTTGAAATATTCTTATATTGAAATTTTTGATTTTAACATAAGAGATCCTTTGTCTCGAGCAATTGTAGCTTATAGATAAAGGGAGCGCAGTGGAAGCATGGGTTGGACCCAAGTAAGAAGTATAGTCAAAGAGTTGACTGTACTTCTGTGACTTCCATATGGCATCCAAAGAGTTGTATATAGACCCTCGAGGATCCACCTATAAGGGTTAGACCCATTATGGTGTAAATAGGTCTTCAAGAGAAAGAGGGAACCTTATGAGAAGGTAGAGACCTTCAAAGCACGATTCGTAGCCTTGAGCTACACACCGAAGAGAAGACATCGCTTGCGGTGAGACTTTCTCTTCAGTGACCATGCTTAAACCCATCATAATATTGCTAACCCTAGCTATACAACTTGACTATGACATCTTCAAGATGTGAGTCAAGATTGTATTCCCTTATGAATATCTCTTTGAGGATATTCACATGAAGTAGCCCCAGGGCTTCATGGTTGAGGAAAGCAAGGTGTGCAAGCTAAAGAACTCCATCTTTGGACTCAAATAAGCTTCTTGTAGTAGGAACATAAGATTTGATGAAATTATAAATGTTATGATTTCAGATAGAATCTTGATGAACTGTGTGAAGCTTAGTGAGAGTGTCATTGTGTTCATCATGCTAAATGTAGATAATATCATAATCATTTGGAATGATATAAGGATGATAATAAGTGTTTTATGATCTGGCTATTCCATACCTTGATATATGATCTCAAGGATACCTCTTAGATCTTAGTTCTGAAGTTGTTCAGAAGCAAAGAGAAGAGGGTATTGGGACCGAAAAACTAATAGTGCACCTTGGACATTTCCATTTTCTGGAAAATTCCAAAAAAGGCTTCTTTTCCTCAAAGATATGGTATTGACCTATCTAAAGGGATAGCACCTCAAAGAGTTGAAGATGTGAATGCTAAAACTGCCTGCCCCTGTGCATCAATTCCGAGAAGCCGAGTGTATACTAGATGTGTACAAAAGCCATATGTCTACCATGCAGTGGGAGTAGTAAACTGTTACTAATCCTACTATGATGATAAAACACTTGATTGCGGAAATAACAATATCTTCATGAAAGGCAAAACTTTTGAGATAGTGATCTCAAAATCTTATCTTCAAGGAATTAAGAATTTATAGATAGTGATCTAAAAGGTCTTAACTACGGATACCTTGGGAGATAGAGATCTCCAGGAATAAGGGTATTCTAATAAGGATTATGGTAATACTGGTTATAATAATTGTTGAGCAGTAGTATCAAGGACACTATAACTGCTTTGACTATATTGAGTATTGAATGCATAAGATGCAACATTCACATTAGATGCGAGCACTGTTACTGGGGATATGCAAGTGCCGTAAAAGGATTTGGCATAATCTCTTGGGAACAGAGTGATTGATCAGCTTAACTAGCTATTTTCTAAATAGCCTATGATTGTCACATGAGTGTGGGATTAAATGATTAGCCCATTAATGGCTCTTTGGGCTAGTGGGAGATTGTTGGACATGCGAGCCCACGGCGAGCCATTATGCAATAAATGTTATTGCGAATATCATTCCCTAATCTGAAATGAAGAATACATAATTTGCATAATAGGTCCCTTAGTACAATTAGGGTTATGTACCTTGGCCATCTTAATGATCATACAATTGTTGATTCAAATATTGAATCATAGAGGCTGGTGCTTAGATTAGGGATGTCAGCGGGTCGAGTTTGGGGCGGGTATTACTATTCCCAAACCCATACCCATTTATAATATCACTACCCATACCCCCCCCCCCACATTTATTAAAGGAGTAATTTCTAGCGGGTACCCATATACCCATCGGATACCTGTGTACTCAATGGGTACCCATATCTTCGACATAGTAAATCCTAAGTTGTTTATAAATGCATGCAAGATTTTCACGGATAGACGAAATAGAGTGAGATCATGTAATATGCCGATTCATAAAAATATGCAATATATAGAGAATATTAATTATTTATATATGTTAAGAGTTTAACTCTTTTGTGTTGATAGTTTTTATTTATTAAGATACAAAAAGTTAGTTGAATATGAATACATGGATGGAGAGGAGAAAATTGAGTTGGATATTTATACATGTAGATCGATACATATTAGATATGAAATAAATTTGGGTCTAGTTTAATTAAAATGCAATACACATATCTATCTTCATATTTTTTTATTCGGGTTTGGGGCGGGTTCGGGTTCGGGTATTCATAAGGCAATCCCAAACCCATACCCATACCCGCATGGGTAGTCAATTCAAAACCCAAACCCATCCAAAAGTAAATGGGATGGGTTTCGGGTCCATAAATGGGGAGGGATCGGGTCGAATACCCAATGGGTAGACCCAGATTGACATCCCTAGCTTAGATGAACATCTAATGAGTTAGATTGAAGACTCATCAAGCACCGTCAAATGATTGTTAAGAGATGATCTCCATCCTGAGTAGGAGATGGCAATCCCTTCTCAGTTAGGTTGATATCTGACCGACCTCTTGATGCAGGTCCTTAGCATAGGAACAGAGATTCGGAGGTGTCAGATTAGTTAGGTCAAAGAGTTGACTTAACGAGATCGAGATAACCAAAGTCCTATAATGTATACTGTCATGATATAGGCACGCATCCTCTGACCAGAGACAGATGTGTTACTATATGTCTGAGTATGTACATTTGGCAGACCAATAGTTTGATGACCTAATCAAGCTCTATACACTGACGTCTCTCAAAGGGCATATAAGGGCATATGAGTAATACGATCTCTCAAAGGGATCATACAGGTTCAGTTACCGAACCGGAACACATGAGCTCACTCATGAGATGTTTGGAAGAATCAAATTCCGTGCACGGTCGTCTTGCTTTGGAAGCTTGATTGAATTTGTAGGTTTGATATATACTTTTGGAAAGTATATGATCAAGACCTAGGTATGATATATGCTTTTGGAAAGTATATGATCGATACCGACTCCCAATGATCGAATGAGAAACTTAATGATAAAACTCTGAAGTAGACAGTGTAAAATTGATCTTATACTTCAGGTTTATTCTGAGTCTTCCAGTATGCAGGATGTACAGGTATTGGGAATACCTGAGGGTGATGTGATCATAAACGATTGTATAACCATGACGCTTCCATTCCTAGGGAGTGATGAAACGGGCCTGGATTTTAGTGACTCCTCTCAGTAGAGAAGTAATCTGATCTTAGTCCAAATGTTGGACATTGATCTGAATATGATTCAGATTCAATGAGAAGATTTGATTTGCGATCTTGATTTTATCAAGCATCTATGGAAGGCCCGGGATCTGGATTTGAGATAGTATCTCAATATCCAAGTCACTATACGTGGAACAATACAATCGCCATGTCCTTATCTCGAAGTATTTGCGGAGAAAGCGCATCATCCTTGAAAGAGTTCAGGATAATTTCATTGTTGATATAATTATCCGAGCATTGAGAAAATGGATAATTAAATGTGATATAATTATCATGAATAATATGAATTTTATTCATATATATAGAGAGAGTTATCTATTTTAATTAAATGTGATTTGATTATCAAAGATATAAATAATGTGATTCGGCGATATATCGTTGATATATCGGTATCGAGAGGTTGGGGGTATCGAAATCATAGTGTAAATCTTTTTACAGGGATATCGGCGATATATTGCCGATATATCGGCAATATATCGCCATATCGGCCCATATCGGTCAAAAATGAATGAATTCAGTACAAAAAATACAGGATATCGACCGATATCGCCGATATTTCGTCAATATCCCTATATATCAATGTTATTATTCATGCAAGCTTGATACCAGTACCTATCTAGCTACACCTAGTATTAAAACAATCTCTGATTTATATACTTTGTTCCAGGTCGGTGCAGCGAGACCCCCGTACTGGTAGGGTTGGTGCGACAGGAGGGTGCATACAATGGTTCTTCAACTTGGTGTATATTTACAAGTTATTTCATGTTGCAAAACTTGAATGAAATCCATTTTCAATATCTATATAAGTCAATTCTTCAAAAAAATCTATAAGTCAAGAATCAACATTAATATCGATATGTTCGAAATGATCGATATATGCAATATAAGCTTTATATATGATCGATATGTGTGATCTAAGAGTATATTTGTAAGTTATTTAGTGATCTAAGAACTTGAATAAACTCCATTTTCAATATATATATATAGGTCAACAACTAACAGTACCGCCGTATCGATATATGCGATATAAGGTTCATAGATGATCGATATGAGTTATCTAAGAGAGTAAGAGTACATTTGTAAATTATTTAGTGATCAAAGTACTTGGATGAACTCCATTTTCAATATATATATATATATAGTATGTCAACAACTAACAATATCAACGATATGTTCGATATAACCGATATGTGCACTATGAGGATCATAGTCCTCATAAATGATCTATATGTATTTTCTAGGTGTATATTTGTAGTATTTCATGTTATAAGAACTTGAATTTCCAATATTTATAAGTCAAGAATCAATATTAATATCGATATGCTCGATATGACCGATATGTGCGATACAGATATGTGCAATATATGGTCTATAAATGACAGATATGCGTGATATAAGTGTTTATTTGTAGGTTATTTGTTGGTTTGATATCTTGGATGATGTTAGTTTCTAAAAAATGGCAAAAAATTGGCTTTTTTGAACCATTTTCGACATTTCCACAGATATCGTCGATATATCGGCGATATATCCCGATATATCCTTTTTCGGGAGGACCGAAACGATATCGATATCGATACGACCTTCCATGAATGTGAATGTGATTCACATTGTTTGGGCACATGAGAATAGAGATCAAAGATGATTAAATGTGATTTAATTATCATGGATATGAACAATGTGGATAGCACTATCCATATTAATCATATATATTATAAATGTGATTTATAATATATAAGAGAGAGCTATTCGTAATTTACATTTGTTAATTAAATGTTGATGTGAATTAGATTCACATTGGACATTAAATTGAAAATGTAATTTACATTCTATTTTGGGTTGTGAATATGATTCACAAATTTCCAATGGCAAGATTGCAATATTCACAAAATAATTATGAATTATTTTTGTAGAATATTTTACAACAATTTTTTTTGTAATTGGAGATATGAATAATCATGAAATCTTGGATTTCATTGGAGAATCTCACATTCCAAATTGGAGTGTGGACGGCTAGCCATTCCAACTTGGAATTGGTAGCCGTCCATGGCTCCTTATGGAATGTGGAGATTCTCATCTCCATTATCTCCAATTTTGTGATTTAATTTAGGATGGAATAATATTTGATTGATCAAATATATTTAAATCTAAATTAAATTAGTTGTTGTGATTTTTAACCAACAACAATCTTGACCATTAAAAGAAACACAATCAATGAGAGCCATTGGATTTGTGTTGTCCATGGATTGAGATCTATGGATCCCAAAATATTATAAATAGAAGGGCACCCCTTTGCTCTTCTCTACACACAAGAACATAAGTCTCTCTCTCTCTCTACACGTCAGCCCTCTCTCATCCTCTCTCATGGCCGTCCACCATGGATGCCCTAGAGGGAGTCTCCATCGCTGCAGCGTCGTTGTTATGATGTCTGATTGTTTGCTCGTGGATCTCCGTCTCCTTCGATGCGCGACATCGGATCTCGTTTGTCGAGATCAAGAGATCTGCCACTTCGATCATCAACATGGATTGTGAGAAGCACATGTTTCATCAACACGCTCGCACGCGTCTCCTCCGTCGGATCAGACTTGAGACAGGTTGTCTCTTCGTTTAGAGACTCGATCGCAACCCCGCTTCAAGAGGTAACCCTAATACTTATTTGTGGTTTAGACGAAACGATCTGAGAAGTGTTCTTGGATCATGTGGTTTCGCCACATAAAAATTTTTAATTTCCGCTGCATAGAACAACTAGTCCGACTAGTCGTTCCTCATCGTATTCGATACGATGCTCACGCTTCCGTGATGTGATTGAGGATTATCCCATATCCTTCAAGCTCATCATTCTACCCTTCGAATCCTCCTATCAAGCTGTTGTGGTAAGGGGCTGGTCACTTTCCCAACTTGTTGTCAAGAATGCATTCATGTATGGTGGCCTACAAGAGGAAGTCTATATGCATTGTTGCTAAGGAGTGTCAAAAGATATGCAGACTTCATAAGGCTATTTATGACCTTAAGCACAGTCCCAAAGCATGGATTCAAAAGCTCTTTAACTTGATAGAGCAGCAGGATTTCACGAGATCAACTGCAGATCATGTGTTCTTTGTACATGACATAAAGAGGTATTGTTGTTATTGTGCTTTATGTTGATATCATCGTTATAGAAGATGACTTACAAGGCATCAGCGAGGCTAAGGAGTTCCATGGACAATAGTTTGTCACCAAGGACATTGGTGAACTATGATAATTCCTTGAGCTTGAGTTTGCAATGAACCAAAGAGGTCTTGTGACGATGCATAAAAAGGGCTTTATAGATCTTTTAGAGATAGGAATGGCAAACTGCATACATGCCACTACTCTCATGAATCCCAGCATGAAGTTGGATTATGGTGATACAAACGAGGTGGACAAGAGAAGATACAAGGAGCTTGTTGGAAAGCTCCTCTACGTGACTACTACCAAACCAGATATATCCTTTGTAGTGAGCAAAGTCGGCTAATTTTTATAGCAGTCATGACATGCTCACATGGATGCACTTTACATGATCCTAATGTATCTGAAGTCTTCTCCAGGTACAGGGTTAATATTTAGCAGAGGGACATCTTTTATCAAACAATTACTTATTCACAAACCTCGTGTGAGGCTACTAGTTTTCATTTCTCATCTCATAGAAAACCCTTTTCACTATGCTTAGCTAATATCCCTTTCTAGGGGTATTTTAGTGATAGGTTCTATAGGAACTGGACGGTCATAATTGGTCAAATGCCTAGCGCTAAACTCCTATGTTCCTTTCATTATGGTATTTTTGAACAAGATCCCGGATGACAAGCCTAAAGGTTTGATTGATGATATCGATACTGATGATAGTGACGATATCATCACGGTATGTACAGATGCCGACTATGCAAAATGCCCTAAAGACATGAAGTCTACCTTTGATTTTGCAATCTTCATAGGGAGGTTTTTAGTCTCGTGTAAAAGCAAGAAGCAGATTATGGTAGCAAGATTAAGTGTTGAGTCGAAATATGGATCTATAATGTAGCAGAGCATTAAGATGATGTGGGTCAGATCCATTCTGATAGACTTAGCTATTGACGTGCATCTTTCCACGTAGTTACTTTGCGACAACCAGGCTGCTCGTTTCATTGTCAATAATCCAACATTCCATGAGAGGACCAAACACATTGAGGTAGATTGTTATTACACACGAGATATGATATCTTTACTTCTCACGTCAGTTCAGGGGAACATACAACAGATATTTTCACCAAGATCATAGCCAAGGGGCAATTCCAAAATTAGTTTTCCAAGCTGAGCATAATTAACATCATGAAGGGGAGTGTTGAGAGTTATTTTATATTTGTCTATCGCTTACATTTTTCTTATGTAATTTGCCCTATAGGATTTCTCCTCTCTATATAAAAGAGCACTACAACCCCTGAATTATCAATTTACTCGTTTCTTTCTACAAAAGTCTCAAATTCCCCATTATGGGATTTTGATTGTCAAAATTCTTCTTAGGGTATGTTCAAGAGAATGATCAATTCTTACTTCCTAAAGCTTATTTTCTAAAAATCGTATAATGATTCATCAGTAACCATATTTTACAAGAAAGTTACAAACCTCCCTCACACCTAATGCAGCTTGCAGCGGTGTCATGCCTTCGTAAGGAAGCTGCAACAAGTAACAATGTAAAATTCACCCATCTATTTTTGACATAAAACCAGAACAAATGATATCTGTAGCATGCTTGGATAAGCGAATGTGTAAAATGTACCCTGGATGTCACAAGCTCCCATAGTACTATAGCGAAGCTGAAAACATCTGCCTTCTCATTGTATGGCTGATGGTTAATAATCTTAACAGGCACCGGAAAAAGATTTCAGTGACGGAAAAAGCTATCTTTCTTGATGAAGATAATAAACACTATATTGTGAAATAATATATATAAAAAAATGATGGAATGCCAAGTAGCTACGCTTTAACAAATGCATTTAAATAAAAGCATCAAGGAATTTTGTATATGATTCTAAAAATAGCAAATATAGGAGGTACATTACTTTTTGCATAAGAAGCAGTGGCTCAGATATCAGAACAATGACTGAAAACGATGACGAACTAACGGTGTTACATTGTTGATTTCCCCAGCTTAAAGTAATTAGTTTATTACTAAATGTACGGATCATTTGGTGCTTACTTTTTTATCCACTCTTATTATGTGATGTGAATGCAGGTACTAACCTCTGGAGCCATCCATCTGTAAGTTCCAGTTTCTGCAGTCATTACTCCCTCTGAATTTTGTAAACGGGCAACACCAAAATCAGATACTTTAACCACCTACAGGAAAATAATCATAGACGGTCAGCCTGTTGATTGCATACATGGTCATTTCCTGAATCATTGGACTAGTAGAATGATGCTTGCTTGTGAGAAAAAAACAATAAATAATTTATGTTAATTTTAGGTTTTAAGCGTTATGGTTTGAAACCCACCCCTTTGGCTCACATTTTTTAGGAAAAAAAGGGGAAACATGCAAAGGAGTCCGCCTCAGAGATATTTATTAATTAGGAGAAAATCAGATTACAAAAGCCATGACTCAAGGTAAGTCTAGCTGAATTGATCACATTTTCCGTATAGAAACACTCCAAATAAAGAGAACCCCCATCTTCCACCACCACAGAAGAAAAAGAGTGCCTTGTTTGAGTGAAAAGGTGCACTAAAGAGGGAGTTCTAGAGAGCAGTTCAAAGTCTAGCCGATCGATAGACAACTCCTTCCAGATTTCTCTGCCACAAAGAAAGAAGAGGTGGTCAATAGTCTCCATCTTCCTCCCATAGAGAGAGCATGATCAGTGCACTGAAATAGGTAAGTATTCCCCCATTTCAGCAACCAAAAAAATCTTGAAACATGTTGGGATGTTCATATTCAAAACAAATCTGCGGTTTTGAATCTAATCCTCAAGGCTAGAGTGTGATTGGGTATCAATAGCTCCGTATACTCTTCTCACAGAGAAATCTCCATCTCTCCATCCCTAATGGTCTATGCCACCTGCAAGCCCTGCGAGAGTGCTAATCGTCTCCAAGAGTTGCATGAATTTATGTAGGCGTTGATCAACGAAGTCCGACCAAACATTGGCAGCCACATATCGTCCTCCCAAATCTCTGAAACGAACGCATCACAGTTTGCAAGAGCAAAGAGGCAGGGGAAACGAGTGGCCAAAGTTCCCCCATCGGTCTCAATCATAAGTTTAAAAGGCAAAGGTGCAACCGTCTCCTAGGACCAGGTGAAAAATCCAAGGTAATTGTGAAAGGATGATGTAGATTCCCTTCCGGAAGGAGGAAAGGGAAAAAAAATATGAGCAGTAATTGAGGGATCGTTGAGCCTGAACACCATATATGCCACGGATTTGCCTGCAACAAATGTCCTCACTACTACCCATATCCTATCAATTCACTTCAGACACTTCAGAAACCAGGCTTTGTTCCTAATCTCCAAACGAGGAATACCGAAGCCACCCTCTTTGGTAGTATGACAACATCGTGTAGAAAACGAGAATGCAGAAGCATATCAGAGATGAAGAAATATAAATATGGAAGAATATATAATTTTACATGGAACCCTACTTCATGAGCCAGATGAAACCATGGGACAAGGCCTCTCAAGGGCCAGATCTTCAGTTGTTGTTTTCTCTCAACTGTTACAATGAGTGGGGGGGCTTTTTATATAGCGCCACCAGAATGGCCGAGTCCCACTGATAGATGAATTGGACACTGGAGGATCCAATTACCCATCTATGGTGGGCACTCCAACACTTCCCCTCAAGTTGGAGCATGAAATGCTTAGCTTGGAAAAATTGAAAAAAAATCAGTCATTCAAATAAAATAAGACACTACAGACAATATCAACTCAATGTATACTCTACATGCTACATGTTGATGACATTGCTTCTCATGTCATATTGGTGAGAAGGAACTGAAGGGCTTGATTGTGAACTGAATAAGGTCTCCTCGTCGAAGAACATGTGCTCTGTATTATGTCTGCCAGAGTCACTAAAACTGAAATGAATCTCCATCTATAGAACTCTAGCTTGCAACTATCTCCTTCACTGAAGACGGCTTCATCTCTTTATAGGGTCAAACAAAGAACGTCATTAATTATCCATGCATAGATCTCTGAAGATGAATCTCTCTCATAGGGACCACGAAGTAGGTTCTCTCTCATAGGAACCTCATAAAGATCTGATACTAGAATTCACAATCACTGGGGAATGTCTGAAACTAAGTCTCACTTTGGAGAAGTCGAAGAAATTGGGTCACCTAAACATAGAGTTCCATGGGTCACTCAAAAATGGAGTGCCTCAAATAAGTAGAGTCCGAAATATTGAACTGGAGAACTCTACATAATACTCCCACTTTCTCCCATACTTGTTGGAAAAGGATGACATCGACCAAGTTTTTTTTGAGAGAGATGACATCGACCAAGTTGGGAGAAGAAAATGAATGCAGGGAACAATATAGCAATCTCAAAAAAAACTAAGATGGCATCTCCTTTAAGCTTTCTCCCCTTTTCCATACAGCTTCTTTTTATACGGTTGTCTTTTTCCAAACAAAAAATTTCCATTCTATTTTTTTCAATTGGCCCTTCATATTCTTATTCTGGGCCCTCCTTTTCTTCCAAAAATCATGGCTTCCAAAGATCACATCCCTCTTTCTCTTTTTTATCTCTCTGATGCCCTTTTTATTTCAGCCCAACTTTGGACCTAAATTCTCAGCCCCTCTCCTTTTTTTGTATTTTGAGTAATAGCCACCCACCCCCCCCCCAATTAAGTAAAAGGGGTATCATGCCCCATTTTTGGTTCCACGCACCTTTAGGGTTCCCCGATGGAACCGTTTCTCGTATCTCCCTCGATGAGGTACAGCCCGAAGCTCGTTGCCGGCTTAGTTGCTAGAGCGTATGGCTAGGCTTCTATTGTGCTTAAGGACCACACATGCTGGATCATTACGTGCTTTTGCGTGGATTGCCCTTCAGAACTTGTGCAAATGCGCTTAACATATATCGAACAAACCTTGAAAATGTCGTGTAATAGAACTTGTTGCATACTTCAATGCTGACAAAAAAACACATCCGAAGAACAATTTGAAGAACATAACTTGTTGAAGTTACAATTTTCTAGGGTTACAGAAATACTAGATTTTCTTAAAATTGCTAGAATTGCGTAGAGGCAGCTCATCATCGTTAGTTACATCTTGAATTAGGGTTTCATAAGAAACCCTAGAATTTTCGTGAATATGATGTGAACTCATGTTGAATATAAGAATAGTCTTTATAGAATTTAAATAAATCACCGAGCAGATCTTCAACATGAATATAATTGTTGAGAGAAAACAATGAGTTGCATATTCATGAGGCCCTAGGTTTCTATTATATAGAGGAGAAACCTATTGGGCAAATTACATAAAGAAGATGAAAAGAATAGAGAATGCATAAAAGAAATAAAAGCTAACTAATATCTTCACTCCCCCTCAAGCTGGAGTGTAGATAACAATGATGCCCAACTTGGAACATCTCTGGAAAGGCCCTCTGGATAGGGCTTTGGTGAGCACGTCTCTTGACTAATCTCCTGAACTAACATGAGTGGTAGAGATGAAGCCATTCTGAATCATGTCTCGAATGTAGTGACAGTCTACCTCGATATGCTTGGTCCTCGTGGAAGGCTGGTTTGTTAGCAAGGAAGAAAGCAGCTTGGTTTTCACATTGGAGGTACATGGGAAGAGGGACCACAAGTGCTAGGTCAGTAAGAACAGATCTAACCCACATCATCTCTGTACTAGAATGTGTCAAGGCTCTGTACTCTGATTCTGCACTGGATCTGGTGACCATTGTATGCTTCTTGCTCCTCCATGACACTGAGGAGCTCCCTATGAACACTGCAAAGCCAGGTAGACTTCATGTCCTTAGGACAACCTACATAACCTGCATCACAAGCTGCAACAGCAAGGGATGTACCTCTGCTAAATAGAAGACCAGTGCCACGTGAGGTCTTCAGATACCTCAAAATCATATGGACTGCATCCATATGTACATATCTAGGCTACTCCATGGACTGACTCACTTTGCTTACTGTTAGAAAATGAAGAATGTGGAAGTGTGATCAGAGAAAAAGAAGAAACATTAAGGAACACCGGGATTTTATGTGAAACCATGCTCCCTAAGGAGTGGGATGAAACCACGGGAGAAAGTCTCAAAGGGTTGATGTGTTCATTGAACTTTCTCATCTGATACAATGGGTCTGGGGCTTCTTATATAGCCTTCATTAACCCTACAAGTCTCACGGATAGTAGACGTGGGACTAAGCCACTAGATGTGATAATTGGACCCTTGAGGAATCCAATTACCCATCTACACAAGAGTAATGCATATACTCCAACAATCACCCTCAAGTTGGAGCATGCAATGCTCAGCTTAAACAAATAGAAAAAAATCTCAAACTCGCAATACAAAACACTGCAAACAATATCAACTCAACACAAATACAACTGTTGGTTGTTGTCGATGACGTTGCTTCTCATGATGTGCAGGTGAGGAGGAGAAGACAAGAAAATGAGGAGAAACAAAAACAAAACCACATGAGCCAATCTCAAAAAAATCTTGCTTTTCTTCTCACAATTTTTTTCAAAATCATTTTTTTCGTACAGATTATTTTTTACAATCCACTTTTTTCGGCTAGTTCTCTCTCTTTTTTATAGATGTCCTTCCTCTCCTTTTTTGTAATGAGCCGTTCCATTTTTTACGGCTTTCTTCTCGCAAAATTTTCCTTCTTTTGCAGTCAGCTTTTCTTTTGTACGCATCTTTTTTTTAATGTCCGTCACCACTTGGCCCAAGATATTGCATTTTTGGGTACAGGGCCAGCTCCTTTCTTCCTCTCCCATTTTTCGGTTTATTTTTTTAATCGAAACCCAATTAGGCATGAAATAGAAGCGACCTCAATATAAGAATCATGGGGGGAGCCCGTTGAGAAGGGATACCACCCAACCCTAACTCTTCAAAGGTTAGGGTTCTTGTCAAGGAACCCTCTATTGCTACCGCCACACTTGGTGGAGATGAAGATCCGTTGAAACGTGCTTGTCGCCGCTTGGAGCCAATTGGAGAAGCAAGCATTGCACAATGGGTTGCGTGGATGTATGGAATGATTCAATGGTTCTGAAGAACCCATCACGCATTGCATAGATGGTTGCATCACCGTTGCTTGGAAGTTCCATCAAGATGTGGCGAGCAGGGGGCATCGTCGATGCTGAGAGACTTGCATAGCATGTGCCAAGAGCAATGGAGATGGGGGTGTGCATGCACTGTAAGGTGTCTGAGGGCTAGCTGATGGCGCTGGATGTTGCCACCTGGAGCTTGGAGCGTCTCCGCATGGAACTAGAGGTGGCGGTGCTACATGGAATTGGAGGTGTCGGTGTTGCCTGGGGCAATGAGACTAGGAGCATCGAGATCACAAGAAGCCTCGCAACGAGATCAGGGTGCTGCCTTTTTTTTAATTCTCAAGCATATCTACTTTCCTGGAGATAGCAAGAGGTCGCCCGCGCTTGGAGGATGGCGTGGCTTCGCTGGAATGCTCGTGGAGAAGCACTGCGTAGAGGAACTAGGGTTTCAAGAAAACCTTAGAACTTTGATGTTGCAGCAGAACCAATTTGAACAAGATCGAAGAACGTGTTTAGGATTTTGAAAAAAAAAACGTATATCTCGAACTTTGAACAGATCATGAATCATAAATTTTCAAGAATAAACAAGAATTGTATTTGCTCTCTTAAACGAATCTCGAACAAAACATGAATATAAAAACCTCGAGAATCGAACCTGCTATGATACCATGTTAGAAAACGAAGAATGCAAAAGCGTAATCAGGGAAAAAGAATAAACATTAAGGAACACGGGGATTTTACGTGGAACTCTACTCCATATTCCCTAAGGAGAGGGATGAAACCACAGGAGAATGCCTAAAAGGGTTGATGTGTTCATTGGACTTTCTCATCTGATACAATTGATCTGGGACTTCTTATATAGACTCCACTGACCCTCCAAGTCCCACAAATAGTAGATGTAGGACTAAACCACTAGACGTGGTAATTGGACCCTGGAGGGATCATATTACCCATCTAAACAAGAGCGACGCATGTACTCCAACGCTTACTGCAAAGGATTTATATGGCATGGTGATGGTTATGTATAAGAGCTTCCTAATGAGCTATGTGTACCACATCTTGTCTACCTCCTCAGTGTCATCATCATGCAGCCGCATGCACAGATCCATAGGAGTAGTGGCAGGCATGCAATCGATCATGCATGTCTCAGAGAGAAGATCTATAATTTACTTCCCCTGGGTAATCACAAGACCTCGATGGTTCCTTGAAAACTCCAGTCCAAGGAAGTAACGTAGACTGCCAAGGTCCTTGGTCGCAAAGTGTTGACCGAGAAAATCCTTAGCAGCCTGGATGCCCTGCTCATCATCCCTAGTAATAATTATATTATCAATACAAACAAGTATGGCAACTATACCTCTCTGAGCCCCCTGAACAAACAGTGAATGATCGACAGTCAATCTCACAAACCCTTGTTGCTCTATCAAATCAAAAAGCTTTTGGAACCATGCTCTTGGACTCTACTTAGGGCCATAGATCGCCTTATGAAGCATGCAAACATTTCGACACTCCCCCTCAGCAGTGCACCCAGGTGGTTGCTGCATGTAGACCTCTTCAAGTAGGTCACCATAGAGAAACGCATTCTTCACATCAAGTTAATATAGAGTTCAGTCTCGTCACTGCAACAGAAAGAAGAATACATAAAGTAGAATGTCGAGCTACTTGAGAGAGTATCTAATAGTCCACTCAATATGTTTGGGTGAATCTGTGAGCCACAAGTCTCGCCTTGTAACGATCCATGCTGCCATTTGCACGGTGCCTCACCGTAAACACCCACTTGCATCCGGCAACAGATGCTCACATAGGAGCAGCAACAATACTCCATGTGCCATGCAACTGTAACGCGGTCATCTCATCATCCATGGCAAGATACCATTGACTTTCCTGTATTTCATCATGATATGTCTATGGTATCTCCACGACTGACAATCCTACGACAAATCTCATGAAGTCCTCTGAGAGACTGCCCAAGAAAACATGGACTACAAGAGGATATGTAGCACAAGTGCATCTTTGTTTCCGTAGAGCAATAGGCACATGTAGATCACATGCCTCCTTCTGAACATGTAAAAGGCCCTCATGAGAGGGCACCTGCACATCCTGTAAAGAAACCTGCTACATGGATAAATCACTAGTGTCATCAGTAGAAACAATGTGCTCAGAACATACATGAGGCGTGTTGGATGATGGGAAAGACCATGAGCATGGAGAACTGTACGAGGTTTGCGAACAAAGACACATGGCAAAAATTGAACCAAGGTACCGGGTGATGGACCAGGGGTAGCCAAAGGAGCATATATAGCTACTGGAGGTAGTGGTGGTGATGGTGGAGGATGTGGTGGTGGTGGAGGTGGTGTAGGTACTGAAGGTGTAGCCATAGGAGGCATGTATACCTCCTCTCCATAGTCAACCGGAGACAACTTGTCTTTTGTATGAGAGAAATACATAATAGACTCAAAGAAGGTGACATGCACTAACATAGTACTTCCGTCAACTACAACAACAACAAAGCCTTTTCCCACAATTAAGTAGGGTCGGCTACATGCATTCTTCACCTCCATTCAAATCTATCTTGGGTCAATCTCGGGCTTATATCCAAAAAACTAAGATCCCTTCGTATAGTCTCTTTCCAGCACTTCTTAGGCCTTCCTCGCCCTCTCTTAAACGGCTCAACATCTGAACACAAGCATCTCCTAACTGGTGCATCTGTTGATTTTCTTTGCAAATGATCAAAAACCATCTTAAGCGGTTTTCTCGCATCTTATCCTCGATCGGAGCTACACCAACTTTCTTTCTGATTGCATCATTCTGAATCCGATCTTTGCGTGTATGTCCACACATCCACCTTAACATTTCATTTCTGCTACAACCATTCTCTGCACATGTATATGGTTCACAGGCCAGCATTCAGATCTATAGAGTATAGCAGGTCTCACGACTGCTTTGTAAAACTTTCCTTTAATTTTTAAAAGAATTTTCTTATCACAGAGAACAGCAGAGGCTCCTCTCCACTTTAGCCAACCTGTATTTATTTTACTAGTAACATCTCCTGTTGCAAAATAGATCCTAGGTATCTGAAAGAATCTCTCTTCCGAATGTTAGTGTCACTAATCTTCACCTCAATTCCTTAACCATTGCTTCCATCAAAGGTGCACTCCATATATTCCGTCTTAGCCCTACTTATACGAAATCCTTTAAACTCCAACGCATATCTCCAGACCTCAAGCTTCTCATTTACTTCATCTCTAGTCTCGTCAATCAACACAATATCATCAGCAAATAACATACACCAAGGAAACTCATCCTGAATGTGACTTGTCAACTCGTCCATAATCAAAGTAAAAAGAAATGGACTCAAAGCTGAACCTTGATGTAAACCAATGTTGATGTCAAAATAGTCAGTCTTCCCACACGGGGTTCTTACACAAGATAAAGCCCTATCATACATATCCTTTATGAGGTTAATGTATTGGACAGGTACTTGTCTCTTCTCCAAAACTCTCAACAATATCTTCCGTGGGACAGAGTCATAAGCCTTCTCCAAATCAATAAAGATCATATGGATGTTCTTCCTTTTAGCTCTATAAATCAACATTATTCTCCTCAACAAATGGATGGCTTCTATAGTTGAGCGACCTGGCATGAATCCGAATTGGTTTTCTTTTACGTTGGAAACTTTCCTCAGCCTTCTGTCGATCATACGTTCCCAAATTTTCATAGTGTGACTCATCAGCTTGATACCTCTGTAATTTGAACAATTTTGAATGTCTCCTTTATTCTTATAAAGAGGCATCACGATACTCCTCCAATCTTCAGGCATTTTCTTGCTTCGTCAAATAACATTGAATAGATTCGTATGCCAAGTCAAACCGCGTTCACCTAAAACTCTCCATACTTCTACAAGGATGTCATCCGGTCCTACGCCTTTGCCAAGTCTCATAACCTTCAAAGCCTCATCAACTTCCTTTCTTTAAATTCGTCTATAGCTTGCACGATTCAAGTAACTTTCACTACTAGCTAGATCACCCAAAGTGATCTCTCTATTTCCTTCCCCAATGAAAAGTTTATGGAAGTACTGCTCCTATCTAGTCTCTATGTCCTTCTGAGTAACAAGCGTGTGACCTTCCTCATCCTTAATGCATCTCACTTGAGAAAGGTCTTTGGTCTTTCTTTCTCTTGCTTTGGCCAGCCTGAAAATATCCTTCTGGCCCTTCTTAGAGTCGAGATTTTTATAAAAAACTTCATAAGCTTTTGACTTAGCTTCGCTTACAGCCTTCTTTGCTTTCTTCTTCG
Source organism: Ottelia alismoides (assembly GCA_037367405.1). Lineage (NCBI taxonomy): Eukaryota > Viridiplantae > Streptophyta > Magnoliopsida > Alismatales > Hydrocharitaceae > Ottelia > Ottelia alismoides. Next base: position 505,454 of record JAZKJV010001032.1, on the reverse strand, counting down.
CTATTTTGTAGTTTGTGACAGTTTTCGTTGTTCTATCATTAGACAAAGCTTTAAAGCATGCTCTTTTAATTTTTAGCTTCTCTTGCACCCCTTCACTCCACCATCAAGCCTCCTTTTGACTTGGAGCTCCTCCCTTTGACTCGCCTAGTATCTTTTTGGCTATCTTTCGGATACAAGATGATACTGCCTCCCATATCTCGTTTGCACTTCCGCTACAATCCCAAGATAAGTCTTCCAAAACCTTCTCCCTGAAGCTCGATTGCTTCAATGGAATATTCCACCATCTATACTAGTGATCTTAGGAACCCTCCTTTTCTTTACCAGCCCTTTTATTTGCACATCCAAGACTAACAAGCGATGTTGTGTTGTCAAACTCTCTTGCAGTCTTTACAACACAACCGATCTTTTCTCCTCAATGCAGAGTAATCTATCTGTGTTCTAGTTGGTCCACTCTTATAAGTAATTAAATGCTCATCCCACTTCTTGAAGAGAGTGTTTGCTATGAAAAGATCATATGCAATTACAAAATCCAAAATGACTTTTTCCTCTTCATTTCTATCCCCAAAACCATGTCCTTAATGAACACTAGCATATCCAGAAGCATCTTTTCCCACATTTCCATTAAGATCTCTACCTATGCAAATCATCTATCTTTGTGGGATTCTTTGTAAAATCTTATCCAGATCCTCCCAAAAAGTTTGCTTAGTCCTTTCATCTAAACGAATTTATAGTGCATAGACTGAGATGATATTCAGAATTTCTTTTTCAAGCACCAATTTTAGCAAAATAAGCCAATCCCCAAATCTTTGCACCTCAACCATACAGTCCTTCAAATCCTTATGAACAACCACTCCAACACTGTTTCTACCCTTATCTTTACCTGAATACCCAAGTTTAAAGCATGTCTTCTCGATCTCCCTTGCTTTCTCTCCAACCCATTTAGTCTCTTGAAGACATAGTATATGAATCTTCCTTCTTTCAATCGTATCCACTATCTCCATCAATTTTCCAGTTAACGTGCCAACATTCCAACTACCAATCCGCAACTTCCTTTGCAATCTCTTTTGGACTAACTTCTTTACTCGTATGCGTCCATTATACAAGAACCCTTGTAAATTTTGGACTGCATCCTGGCGGTGATGCAGCAGAACTAGCTTATTTACCCGCATGTGTTCCTCATGCGAGAACCCTTACAAATTTTGAATTACATCCAGTCTGCGATGTAGCGGCCCTTTCCAATTTTTCATACATTCGGGCGATGCAACGCGTCGCAAGTAGGAAATGCCCCAACGAAATCTGTATGTTTGCTTAAATCCATGTGGAAAAGATCCGACTGTCACGAGGCAACTTGCTAAATAGTATTTAAAAAAATAATATATAAGAAGTTGTCTCCGACTCTTTTACGCTGGTTGTCGGCTACCTAACGCAACCCTCCTAATTTACCCGGGCTTGGGACCAACCATGGCAGAGTTTAACTGAATTAAAACAACGATACCCCTTTTGGGTACAAGAACAGCCTACAAAGACACACTTGACAGCTCTTAAAGAGAGCTTGTCAAGACCAGGCGTCAGATGGTGAACAAAGGTAACAGAGTCAAACACACGGGTGTAAGGGAGAACAGGTCCTCGGGAAATGCAATCAAGAAAGGAACCTTCTCTCCTAAAATAGAAGATGGCATGTGGTTCACCAAGCAGCAAGCAGTGAGGACCGCATCACCCCAAAAAGAGTAAGGAGCATGACTCTGAATCAAAAGTGTCATGTTCATATCAAGTAAATTATGGTGTTTGGGTTCGGCAACACCGTTTGTGAACTCCTTCGGATCAGGGTACCCGTTTACGCGTCATTCGCAATATTACATTCGGTAATGTTGAGATTATTATATATATTTAGTGTTATTTTTCTATTTCCTTTCTTCATGTACTCTTCCTGCTATTTACCTAAGAGCTTTTTACGTATATAAGTGAGCCTCGGGGTCTTATAAATAACAAGCAACTCGTTTTTCTACAACATGGTATCGTAGCAATGGTCCTAGACCAGGGTTCATGTATCATCCCACCCTAACCCTACCCTACACGTCGCCGGCAACCTTCGTGCATGCCGCCGGCCAGCCTCAACGCAGCAACGCCCTGCGCACCACGCCCGTGCGCCTGCACCTGCGTACATCTGCGCCCTACGCCTGCACACATCAACGCCTTACGCACATCTGTGCATGCGCACATCTGCACCTTGCGTACACGCGTTGAGCGCATATGTGCCATGCGCCTGCACATCTGCACCCTGTGCCAGCGCATCTACGCCCTGTGTCTGTGCCCTGTATGTAGTTGTGCCAGTGCAGCCGCGTGCATCGTGCATGCATTTTGCGTGCAACCTGCATGCATTTGTGTGCATATTGCGTGCATCTGCGTGCCCCTGCGAGCATCTTCCGTATATCTGTGTGCATCAACGTGCACCGCTGCCCTTGGAGACCCTATCCTACAACAACAAGAGATGAGGATGGTTGTATAATTCTACAGATACAACCAATCCTCTGTATGTGATTGTGTAGACTCATTCAGCACAGTCTACTCCTCAGTTTCGTTCCATATATCGTCGTTCTTGCAAACAAGTCAGAAATCAAGGGTGATGCTTTTTCATCATCCGATGCATTCAAGGGCCTGGCTCCCATCGTGAAGATGGATGGGACCAACTACGAGTTGTGGTCCATGCAGTTTCGCACCCTGATGCATTGCCATAAGGAGCACATTCTGACGGATCCAGAACCGGAGGACAAGACTGGGGCTAATGCTTCTTGGAAGCAAGATGATGCGTATGCTCGCATTTGGCTCTCTGGGATGCTCACTACGGATATTGCTAATGATATTGTCAATCAACCCACCACAAAGGCTATGTGGGACATTCTAGCAAACATATATGGGCACGCAAAGAATGGGAGCAAAATCCTACATTTGCAGTTTGAAATTTTTTCGACGAAGCAGAATGATCGACCTCTTCATGCACACTTCTCGCATCTTAGAGGCATGTTTGCGTGTTTACGCAGCTTCATGCCGATTACTACTAGCATCGAGCAGCAACAAGCATATAGGAATGCTACTATGATAAGAGTATTTCTATTATCTCTTGACTCCGAGTACGATGCAACGCGTACTCAACTACTTACGTGAGAGACGATACCTCCAATGGAGGAGGTTTACAAGAGGCTAAGCAGAATTATTACTTCATCTACTTCTGTGGCTCCGACTCTTTCTGCCATGGCAGCTTCTCGTGGCAGAGGAAGTACTTCACAGTTTCGAGGCCGAGGACCACGTGGTCGAGGAGGAGGACGTCAACGTGGCCTATGTTCACATTGCCACCGTCAAGGTCAATCTGAGGAGACATGCTATCAGAAGCATGGTTATCATGCGTCTGCTCATGTAGCTGAGCAGACTGAGCCTACTTCTAATCCTGCTCATGATGCACGATTTGATGATATTGTTTCCAGGCTGAGAGAGATGATGACTACTACTACCACGTCGACTGCAGGATATTCAGATGTCGCACACGCTGCCAAAGCCTCTTCGAGTTCGTCGGGTATTGCTTTTGCACTTATGAGTAATAGCAGTTCAGATTTGTCCGATTGGATCATGGACTCTGGAGCATCTCATCATATGTGTGGAGATCGAGCATAGTTTACTTCCTGCAGGTCTATTCCTCATGGTAGATCAATTATGATTACTAATAGGGATCATCTACCCATTGTTGATCAGGGGGAGATTGTTCTTGCTCCCTCGATGCATCTACAGAATATTTACATGCTCCAGCATTTTAGATGAATCTTTTGTCTATTAGCCAGATTACAAAAGACTTACATTGTCGTGTTATATTTGATCCATCCTCTCTTGTGTTTCAGGGCATACTCACAGGCAAGATGATTGGATGTGGTCGTGAACAAAGAGAGCTTTAGAGACTTGTTCGACCTCCATATGCTGGTGCTGATACTACCCTTCAGGATCTGTGTCTCCTTTCATGTGGCATCTTCGATCTGGGCACCTTCCTCTGCAGATGTTGTGTCATGTTCTCCCACAGATCTCTACTCGTACTACCTTGGAGTGTGAGGCGTGTCAACTTGAGAAGCACCATCGTTCCTCTTTCTGAGTCATCAGAGTCGTCACAGTACTCATCTGTTTGAGTTACTTTATTTTGACATATGGGGTCCTAGTCATGTTCCAGATCACCAACGACATCGATTCTATATGGTTGTTGTGGATGATTTCTCTACATTATCTTGGATTTTCTGTTAAAGAATAAGTCTGAGGCTGGTCCCATTATTAAATTTTTTCTTATTGAAATCAAGAATATTTTTATGCTAATGTAAAATTTATTCGCACTGACAACGCCTTCGAATTCTCTACTTTACATTGTCTGTCTTTCTCAATTCCATTGGCATTGTTCATCAGACCTTGTGTGCTTACACTTTCCAACAGAATAAAGTTGTTGAACGTAAACACCATCATCTTTTGGATGTCACGAGGACTCTTTTGATTCAGGATCGAGCTCCTCATTCGTTTTGGGGTGATGCAATTCTCACTGCCTGTTACTTAGTGAACCACATGCCATCTACTGTCATTGGAGAAAAAGTCCCTTTCTTGATTGTTTCCCAAGAAGGACTTATTCTCCCTTACTCCCAGGGTATTTGGATCTGTGGCTTTTGTCCACAATTTTACTCCAGGTCGTGATAAGCTCTCTCCTAGAGCTGTCAAATGTGTGTTTGTTGGCTATTCTCGTACCCAAAAAGGGTATAGATGTCTTGATCATGTTTGGCGAAAATACTATATTAGTGCTGATGTCACATTTTTTTAATATTATGTATTTTTCTCCAACAGGTGACAGATTGTCGAATGTTGACTCTGGAGAGGATATCTCTGTCCCTTCACCTCCACCACTAATCCTCCTGTTGAGTCTCAGTCACATCCACCACCACCTCCACCTCCATCTACCCTGACACAGTTCCTACCTCAGTTTTACATTCGCAGGTCTTCTACTCGCCTCTCTGTTCCTATGCCTTGCCCGTCATCTAGCACGCCCCAGGTATGTGATGAACACATTGTTACTACTAATGGCACTGGTTCTATGCTTGATCTACAGGATGATACACAAGAGGTGCTAGTACCGGAGAACATAAAGGTTGATGACCTTGATATACCTATTGCCTTAAGGAAACCGCATCGCAATTGTGCCACATATCTGTTTGCTGCGCATGTTTCTTTGGACCATCTTTCAGACGAGTACACGAGGTTTATTATGAGCCTCTCAGTTGTTACTATTCCACGGACAAATCAGGAAGCCATTCAAGATAGCAATCGGAGACTTGCTATGGAGGAAGAGATGGCTGCTTTGCAGTCTTGTGTAATGGAAGGCCATGTCGCGATATATCGGCGATATATCGATATCGACATGGGACCGATATCGAAATCGATATATCGATATATCTGATTTTCAGGCATTTCCTTCAGAAAGATTCCTAGATATAGCGATATATCACCGATATATCGATATCGACACGATATCGATATCGATATTTCCTTCCATTATTAATAAATTCACCTCCTTCATGTGCATCGACTGTGGGGTGCAAATGGATCTTTATGGTGAAGCACCGAGCTGATGGTAGTGTGGATCGCTACAAGGCAAGGCTTGTAGCACGTGAATTCACCCAGACATATGGGGTGGATTATCAGGATACCTTCTTTTCAGTAGCCAGACACTCGACATTGTGAATTCTCCTATCAATTGTTGTTTCACGAGAATGGCCTCTTTACCAGCTTGATGTGAAGAATGCATGTCTATATGGAGATCTACAGGAGGAGGTTTATATGCAGCAACCACCAGGGTTTGTAGATGAGGAGGAGTCTCAGAAGATGTGTAGGCAGCACAAAACGATTTACGACATGAAGCAGAGTCCGAGAGCTTGATACCATAAGCTTTCAGAGTTGATAGAGCATCAGGGATTTGCTCGGTCCACTGCGGATCACTCACTTTTTGTTCAGAGGACACAGAGAGGTACAGTAATTATTTCTTGTCTATGTTGATGATATTATTGTCACCGGTGATGATGAGCAGGGCATTCAGGCAGCCAAGGAGTTCCTAGGTCAGCAGTTTATGACCAAGGATCTTGGCAATCTCAGATACTTCCTTGGATTAGAGTTCGCCAGGAACCAACGAGGTCTTGTGAGGACTCAAAGGAAGTTTGTTATTGATCTTCTATTAGAGACAAGTATGACAGGGTGCAAGCGTACTACTCCTCCTATGGATCCAAGTATGAGATTATATGATGAGGATACTGAGGAGATAGATAAGAGGAGATACAGAGAGCTAGTTGGGAAGCTCCTATATGCTACCATCACCAAGATATATGCTTTCTTGTTAGCAATGTGAGTCATTTCATGGAGCATCCCAGGAAGGTGCATATGGATGTTTTTTATATGATTTTGAGATATCTGAAGTCTTCACCAGGCAGTGGTCTTTTATTCAACAGAGGCATGTCTTTTGACGTCACGGCATGTGCAGACATAGATTATGCAGGATGCCCTAGGGACAGGAAGTCCACTTCCGGGTTTGTTATATACATTGGCAAATCACTTGTGCCATGGAAAATGAAGAAGCAGACAGTAGTTGCTAGATCTAGTGTAGAGTCCGAGTACGGGGCCATGGCTCAGGGATGCACAGAGATGATGCGGGTCAAGACAGTTATGACTAACCTTGCTGTTGATGTACCTCTTCCCATGCAACTTCTATGTGATAATTAGGCAGTACTTTTTATTGCAAATAATCATGCATTCCATGAACGTACAAAGCATATAGAAGTGGACTGCCACTATACCAGATATATGATTCAGAAGGGTCTCATATCTACCACTCATGTTTCTACGGAAGATCAGACTGCTGATATATTCACCAAAGCACTTACTAGAGACCCTTTCCAAAGATGTTGTTCCAAGCTGAGCATGATAGACATGTATGCTCCACCTTGAGGGGGAGTGTTGAGATTATTATATATCTTTGGTGTTATTTTTCTATCTTTTCTTCATGTACTTTTCCTGCTATACTGCGGCGCGCGATGGCCATTGATGTAATCTTTTGTTCAGGGAAAGGATGTCGCTTCGCGAGGCGCGCTCGAGGTCTAGGACTTCTCGCGATACTGCGGTTCGCGATGGCCAGCTCTTGGGCGCTCGTGGTCTGCGGAGCGCGAAGTCGAGGGCGCGCAAGGTCTACGGCACGCGGGGTCTGGGGCGAGTGTCGGCGACGCGGGGCGAGGTCTGGCGACGCGAGGCGACGTCTGGCGAGGTCTTCGCCACGCGAGGTGAGGTATGTGCGGCGCAAGAGGCGACGTCTGGCAGGGTCTTCGGCGAGTGCTGGCAACGCGAGGCGAGGTCCGGTGCCTCTGGCGGAGCTCGCCCGCCTGCGCGGCAACATTTTCAGGGAGCGGGACCTTTCCGCCCGTGGTCGAGGGCCCTCCAGGGGGCTTCCGGTGGAGCTGGTCTGCCCCCCAAGCTTGGTTGGGGGTCCGATGGTGCTCGCAGGCATCCGGGGGTCCATGTTCGGGACTGTTTGGGCAGTCTTGTCTCAGGTGCAGATGCCGCTGGGGGGTGTTCCGGCTCTGGGGTCGTCGGTCTGGATGTGGGGGCAGGTCTGGCTGCCGGAGGATGTCCGGGGGAGTGGTGTGTGGTGGAAGGTCGACGCAGGCGGCGCGAGGCTAGGGCTTCTGTGCGGGCTCGGGGGCCCCCGTTGGTATCTCCATTCGGCAGGGGTTGCTTCCGGTGTGGTGCATTGGATCACTGAGCGAGGGCGTGCCGCGGGCCACTTCGCTGCTTTTCTTGCTGGGGCTTCGGTCACTCTAGGCGGTCCTGCTCGTTGCTATTTCGGCCTGGAAGCATGTTGGTTGCTGAGGACGCTGGGGATGGGGCCCTCTTCTTAGCGACATCAGATGTGGGGTTCGTATCGAAGGCGCTTTTCAAGGGTGATGTGGGGTTGATCTCTCCGTGGCGGGCGTTGGCGAGAGGGCTTCAGGCGCAAGAGGAGCGTGCCTTGCTGAGTGGGCCGGCTGGGGGAGTGTTGCAGATGAAGTGGCGGAGGGTTCGGGACTCCGATGTCGCGGTTGTGCCGGCTCGGGTGGAGCGAGTTGTGCTCAGGGGGCTGCCGATGAGGGCGAGGTCGAAGGACCGCATCTCGAGCTTGCTGCAGGGTGTTCTTGTGGTTGACTCTGTCGAGTCCGCGGGCCGAGACCCGGGGCAACCTGTGGACGTCCTGCTTCGGGTGAGGGCCGGTTGGCAAGGAGAGGATGGGTTGGTGGGAGGTGGTGTTGGACGGCAGGAAGGTCTTGATTGAGCTGGTGGCCGCTGATGTCTAGGCGGTTTTGCAGGGGGACAGGGTGTGTGGGGGGGCATCTCGGTGGTGGAGGCTGGGTCGGGGGCTGGCGGTGGTGAGGCGGCTCGCCTTTGTGCCGCGCAGGTCCCGGAGGTGGGGGCACTGCCCGTGGAGGGGGGGGGGGTTCTTGTGAGGGGGGTCGGCCCTCCGACGGGCTTCTTCCTACTAAGTCGGTGGTTCGATTTGGTTCCTTTTCTGAGGTGGGGATTCCGATGGTGGCAGCTGTGTCCCTGGAGTTGGAGGGGGTGGTTGGAGGTTCGCCAGAACCGAGGGGGCGGGGGGGGGGGGGGGGGGGGGGGATTTGGCTATCGGGGTGCCGCTTGTGGGTGAGCAGTTGGGGGAGGGGTCGGTCCTGCTGGCCGAGGCGATGGCGGTAGGTGGGTCGGTGGTGGAGGGGGAGTCGTTGGCTCTTGCGGGCGTTGCTGCCGGCCGGGGGAGCGTGGTGGGGACTCCTCTGTCGCCTCTGGGGGCCGGTGTTGAGGCTGGTGGAGAGGGCTCTGACCGCCGGTTTGGTTTGGCATATGAGAGAACGAGGGGCGGAAGGAGAAGGGTGGGGAGGTTGGCAAGGGCATCGTTGCGGGCGGCGTTGGCGGCGGGTGTTGCAGGTGAGGCTGCTGGCGCGGGGGGCGGCAGTCCCATTGAGGTGAGAAACCGCTTTGCTGCTCTGGATCGGGGAATGGCGCGCCATTTGGGGGTTTTTCCTCCATCGAAGATGGTTGATCGGTTGCCTAAATGAAGCTGTTGTCTCTTAATGTGAGGGGTCTGGGTCGGCCCGACAAGAGGCTCGGGGTGCATAATTTGCTGAGAGAGGCTGGGGCAGATATCTTTACTCTTCACGAGACAAAGCTGCAGTCGTTGGGTGATCAGCAACGAAGGGAGGTGAGCAGGGGTGACATCTTTCAGGTGGCGGTGAAGGAGGCCGTGGGTGCTTCCGGGGGGCTTCTTACTGGCTGGCGGTCCGATTCTTTTGACCTGTTGGGGACTTTTACCTCCCGTTTTGCTTTGTCGGTGAGGCTTCGTCGTAGAGCGGATGGTCTTTGTCTGTTCATCACTAACGTCTACGGCCCGTGCCGTCAAGAGGATGGCAGATTGGCTGCTGACTTGGACAATATAGCGCCTGAGGTGGGGGATGGAGCCTGGATCATTGGTGGGGATCTGAACATCGCCTTGTTCCCGGAGGACAGGCCGAGGGGTGGCGGGGGCTTGGATGCTGGATCTGCGGAGTTGAGGCAGGTGGTCCGTTCTTTGGGCTTGTCTGTGGTAGACGTGGCAGGTTGCACGTTCACGTGGAGGAATGCGAGGTCCAGGTCCAGGCTCGACAGGTTCCTGGTGTCAGTTGAGGCGGGGGAGCTTTTCCCTTTGGCGAGGGTTTGGGCTCTTCCGAGGACATTGTCTGATCATACCCCGGTTCTTTGGTTTTCTGGCGATGAGCGTGTGGCTCGATTCTCTTTCCGTTTTGAGAAGAAGTGGCTGTTGGAGGAGGGCTTTCGGGATCTGGTTTCCGAGCATTGGCGGGCGTTCTCCATCTCTGGTTCGGCGGTGTCGCGTTTTGCGGCTAAGCTGGGCGCACTTAGGAGGGTGTTGCTGTCGTATGGGAAGGAGGTCGCCAGTAGGAGGAGGGCCAGCAGGGCTGAGGCGGTGGCGGGGATTAGCAGGCTGGATGGGCTGGATGATGACCGGGGTTTGACTCCGAAGGAGGTGGAGGAGAGGGCTGCATGGTTGGAGGTGGTCTACCAGGAGGACAGGAAAGAAGAGGTCCATTGGAGGCAGCGATCGCGGCAGAAGTAGTTGAGGGAGGGTGATGCTAACACTCGCTTCTTCCATTCGGTTGCATCGGGAAGGAGGAGAAGGAGCTTCTTGCATGAGGTGGAGGTGGGGGGGCGAAGGGTTTCGGGGGAAAAGAGCATTGGTGTTGCCTTGCGGGAGCATTTTATAGGGGCCTCGAGGAGCGTGAGGGGGGGGGGATGTTGGGGGTGGACCGGGCGGGGGTCGGGGTCGTTGACCGGTCAGCAGGCGGGTTTGTTGGTGGCCGAATTTTCGGAGGCGGAGGTTCGCCGAGCGGTCTGGGATTTGAATGCGGATGGGGCTCCTGGCCCGGATGGTTTCTCTATCTGTTTTTACAGGGAGTTCTGGGAGCTGTTGAAGAGAGAAATTATGGGGGTTCTGAATGAGTTCAGGGATGGCAACTGCGGCTTTGAGAAGGTCAACAGGGCCTTGATTTTTCTATTGCCAAAGAAAGAGACCCCAGTGGGTGTTGGAGACTATCGGCCTATATCGATCTCTAACGGCATCTATCTCATTGTGGCCAAGGTCTTGGCGAGCAGGCTTAGAGCGGTTCTCTCAAGCGTGGTTCTTCCTTCACAATCTGCATTCATTCCTGGACGTTGTATGGCAGATGGTATTGTGACTGCGTCGGAGGTCTGTCGTGAATGGAAGAGATCTAGGAAGAAAGGTGCGATTTGGAAGATCGACTATGCGAAGGCCTATGATTGTGTCAGCTGGAAGTTCCTGTGGACGTCGCTTGAGAAGGGATTCCCACCTCTTTGGGTGGACTGGGTTAAGAGGTGTGTCACTACGTGCTCTTGCTCGGTGCTGGTCAATGGGAGTCAGGAGGGAGGCTGGTTCCAACCGCAGAGGGGGGTGCGCCAGGGATGCCCTCTTGCTCCCCTTCTATTTGTTTTGGTTGCGGATTGTCTTGCGGTTTTCTTTCGGCGGGCAGTTGAGGAAGGTTGGTATGAGGGGTTCACGTTGGGGGACATCTCCGTCCCAGTTTTGCAATATGCGAACGACACGCTGATTTTTCTGGGGGGGACGGAGGCACAGAACCGCAATGTTGCTGTCCTGGTGGATGTGTTTGGATGTCTTTCTGGCTTGCAGATCAACAGGCAGAAGTCTGTATTGGTAACTCTTGGGATGCAGGAGGACGAGAGGACCCGGTTAGCTGAGTGGGTGGGCTGCCCCCTAGGTACATTACTCATCTCCTACTTGGGTATGCCTTTGGTCGACGGCGGACTGAGGAAGTCCGATTGGGACTGTGTTCTTCGGAGGTTGGAGGAGCGGATGGAGGGGTGGAAGGCTGTCACTTTGTCCAAGGGCGGGAAGGCTTACCTGCTCAAACATGTTCATTCTGCAATTCTGATTTTCTTCTTCTCTACCCGCTTGATGCCTGTTGGGGTTAGAAAGAAGGTGGAGGCTTTGATGAGATCTTTCTTCTGGTCTAGTGGAAAGCAGGATAAGAAGGGGCTGCACCTGGTGGCTTGGAGGGATCTTACTCTACCCGTTTCCGAGGGTGGGTTGGGGGTCAGGGATGTGGAATGTATGAACAGGGCCTTGCTTGCGAAGTGGGTCGTGCGCATCTGGGGCCCATCGGACTTGCTGGTGGTGTGACTGCTGAGGAAGATATATGGGGTCTCGGGCAAGTTGGTGGCGGGCGAGGCGGCGTCATGAGTCTTCGCTGTGGAGTGGGGTCCGAGCGGTTCTGCCAGTTATGAGGCCTTTTCTTCGCCCACGGCTGGGAGATGGGCTTCTCTTCAGATTTTGGCATGATGACTGGACGGGAGAGGGGCCCTTGGCGCTCCGTTTCCCTAGATTGGTGGCGTTGGCTGTGGACAAGGAGGCGCGGGTGGCGGAGGTGGTGGACTCTGGTACTTGGGCTCTGAGGTTCACTGCGATTCTGTCTGAGCAGAGGATGCAGGATTTTTTACAGTTGCTTACGGAGATTCCCTCTGCCGGGGAGTTGTCGGGGAGCCGGACTGTTTTGAGTGGGTGGAGGTAAGTTCTCGGTTAAGAAGGCGTACCGGAGGTTGTGTGGTGGAGGGCTGGAGCATGACGAGGACCTATGTGTGGATCTGAAGATTATTTGGGCGGCAAAGATTCCTACCAGGGTTAAGGTGTTCCTCTGGTGTCTGCGGCGGGGTCGTCTGTGTGACAAGGTCAGAAGGGGAAGATTGTTGGGCGCGACGGACGTTCATTGTGACAGATGCACTGATGGCGTGGAGGACGCGAATCACATCTTCTTCAGTTGCAGGTTGTCGGTGGACGTGTGGAGGTCCTTGGAGTGCCATGGGTTCAGTCTTCCTGTGCGGATCTTTTTTGAGGATCTATTCGAGCGGTGGAGTCGGCTCCACTGGTGATGTTTCCAGAGTTTTTGCGGTGCTTTGGGCTATATGGCTTGGTAGAAATGATATATTTTCAAGGGGCAGCGTTTTTATATGAAAATGTGGGGGCGCAGTGTAACGCTTTGTACAACTTCCGGGTATCCGGATGATGTAACTTTTTGCATATCAATGAAATTTGCGGTGTGGTGACTCCCATCTTGGGAGTGCTCCCCCTTGTTTTTATTCAAAAAAAATGTACTTTTCGTGCTATTTACCCAATAGCTTTTCTCCTATATTAGAGACCTAGGGTCTTATGAATAACAAGCAATTCATTTTTCTACAACAGGTAAATGATCGAACTTGTTTTGAAATTCAAGGGAAATTTTCATGTTTCTGCAAATGACATTTAACATTTAAACTAACAACCACATAACCAACAACAAGATGTGTCACCAAAATTTATATTCATAATTCCCATATATATATATATACACACACATACATATACACACATGTATAATAGAGACTAACAATATATACATGTATTTTCAAAAATTTGACTGAAAAGAAAGAAAGAATTTTACATCATAATTGAACAAAAATTGTAACTACAACTGTACCGTCTGGTGTAGCAACATTTGTCAGGAATCATCAATCAGCTACAAGGTCGCACAGGCTGCTTGTCTGCCAAAACATGAAAGGAGTAAGAGTCGTCAGCGAGCGTTGGTACATACCGAAAACTTATTAAAACTGGCAGGCATTTAAGGTGGTTACAAAAGAAACAAGGCATAAGCATAAAAAAATTACAACTCCTTGCATGAATAAGGTTTTCAAGCTACTCTGAAGGGATGTCCTAAATTTTACACATTCCCTTTTATGTCATATTCGTATACAGTAGTTAATGACTCATATGTGATTATATTAATCTCTTGCTATTCAAAGATCATAATTATGGATTTTGATGGTGGGGAAGATGAGGTTTTGAACCGATTCTTGATTTTATCTAAATTCTCAAGTTTAGTGTATAGTTTGTGGTCTTGGTCTGTGTGTGACCTCACACTATGACTTTAAGGCATGAAGAGTGCCTTAGGGTCGGGGTGCTTCTGTAGGCATGCAATGGGGTATAGTGCATCCTAATTAAGTTCCCAACACGTCCACTAACTTAGTATATGTTCATGATAGTAATCCAAAGATCCGATGATTTGCTGACGGTTGATGGTTGACAATGATTAATGATTCTATGCTTGGTTTGATTACAATCAACTCTAAATAATACCACCTTAACTGATCTCAACTCTTAGGGCCCGTTTGGTAACAAGGTTGGGTTGGGTTGGGTTGGGTTGGGTTGGGTTAGGTTGGGGTATCCCTTGTGAATAGTAGTTGTTAGGAGGGTTGAGACGGTTGGGGTGATAATTATGATGTGATATGACATTGATTATGTGTTATATTAACTGTTTTAATGATTATAATATATTTTTATGTTAATGATTTTTTTTGGACATAGTTAAAAAATATTATACCAAAGAAATTGTAGGGTCAATACAAGTATTCCCAACCTACGTTGGGAGTGTTGGAACAAGGGGTATGCCGATGTACATCGGCTACCAAACGAAGCCTTAGTCATATTCTGTTGTAACTCATTTCAATCTCAATTTGTAACTCCATTAAATTTTCAAGCGTAACAGATTCAATGTAACCCTAGATGATTCAGATTAGCTATATATGATTCAGATGTAGCATCGCCAAGCCTATTGGCGGAAAGTAACCAAAACTCAAGCAGTGAGGTAGCCTCCTAAAAGGCTCTTCCGTCTCACCCTCTAATAGGAAATGCAGTCCAATAGAGGGATAGGTCTACTCCAAAACTACGTCACTAAGACGGGTGAGAGGCTCTCGGAAAAGTCACTCTAAAAACCAACCCGACTAGTACAGGCATACGAGCTCGTACGAAAAATTAAAACCGAGGATCCCCCGCATGGGTATCCTAAAACAGAGGGTCAGCAGAGCTGGTCAAAAGTCGGGATCCCAATGACGCATAAAAACATTGCGAGCTCGCGTAAAAACCGTAACAAGGACTGAAATCCTAAACCCACGCATTTGGTGGCCGCTGCCCGAACTGAGCTTCCTATCTCCCGTCCAGTTGAGGGTTATCGCACCCTTGTCCGATCAGGTGTAAAGGTCATCATAACTGGCAATCTCATTTATAAGATACCACTTGAGATGTACCAAATCTTATGGTTGGAAATATGATTTGGTACTTCCTTGTTCTTTGATGTGTATACATCTAATCTTAGGTGCTAGTAAGGATGATAGATTTTGAAATACTGATAATAGAGCTGGTTTGTGTGATGATTGGGGAGTACATTTATCAACGGATATATATACCATTGGCTGATTGATAAGGATTATTGTGTACTTGAACTGATTATTAATCCTATGGTCAGAATGACTTAGATACTGAGACCAGATAAAAACTTGTACTGATTTATTTGAAGATATTCACAGTTGGCACTCCATAGATCTTATTAAGCGTGTTGGCTACATATAAAATTTTGACACTTATTCATATAGTGATGTTGTTCTTTTAAAACAAGTATATTAATGTATGAAAATGCATTGAGAAGAATAACTGCTTTTCTATTTGTTGGAGAAAATAAGAGCACTTGTTATTTCTGAGAACCCTAGGCTCTCTTATATATTAGAGAGGCTTATGGGTAAATTACATAAAGCAGAAAACAGAAAACGATAATAAGAAAGAGATACATATGGAATATGAAAACACAAATATCTTCACACTCCCCCTCAAGCTGGAGCATAGATGTCAATCATGCTCAGCTTGGATGAATACTTCTGAAATGATCCTCTGGGCAGTGGCTTGGTGAAGATGTCCGCGGTTTGCTCTCCAGAGCTGACATAGGAAGTAGAAATCAGGCCCTTCTGAATCATGTTTCTGGTGTAATGGCAGTCTACCTCAATATGTTTTGTTCTCTCATGGAATGCACAATTCTTTGCAATGAATAGAGCAGCCTGGTTATCACAGTGTAACTCCATAGGTATAGGAACCTCTACATGTAGATCGCATAGCACTGCTCGAACCCACATCATTTCTGTACTTGCTTGGGCCATAGCCCTGTATTCGGACTCGGCACTTGATCTTGCTACAACAGTTTGTTTCTTACTTTTCCAAGAAACGAGAGAAGTGCCAGCAAATATTGCAAATCCCGAAGTTGATTTCATATCCTTAGGCCAACCTGCATAATCTGTGTCAGCATATGCGGATACAGAGAGTGTGTCTCCTTTCTTGAATAGCAATTCTGAGCCTGGAGATGATTTTAAATATCTCAATATCATGTGTATTGCATCCATATATACCTGACGAGGTTGCTCCATGAATTGACTCACTCGACTCACTGCAAATGCAATATCTGGCCTGGTAATTGTAACATAAATAAGTTTTCCAACCATCTCTCTGTATCTCCTCTTATCAACTTCATTTGTATCATCATCGTAGAGCTTCATGCTAGGATCCATAGGAGTTGTGGAAGGCTGACGTCCAATCATGCATGTCTCCGCAAGCATATCTGTAACATACTTCCTTTGGGTCATCACTAGACCCTGTGCATTCCTAGCAAATTCCAACCCCAAGAAATACCTTAGGGTGCCCAGATCCTTAGTGACAAATTTACTGCCCAGAAAATCTTCCGTCATCTTGATTCCCTGCGCATCATCTCCTATAACAACAATATCATCAACATACACCATGATAGCCACAGTACCTCTAGACGTCTTCTGCACAAACAGTGAATGGTCTGCAATTGAGCGCTTGAGTCCCTGTCGTTCAATTAGGTCTGAAACCTTTTGAAACCACGCTCGTGGACTCTGCTTAAGGCTATATATTGCCTCATGGGGTCTACAAACTTGCTGACACTCCCCCTCAGCAGCAAACCCAGGAGGTTGTTGCATATAGACCTCCTCTTGTAGATCTCCATACAAAAATGTATTTTTCACATCTAGCTGGAATAGCGGCCAATCACGTGCTACAGCGACTGAAAGGACACGTAAAGTAGAATGTCGAACAACTGGAGAAAACGTGTCCAAGTAATCAACTCCATAGGTCTGAGTAAAACCACGTGCCACAAGCCTTTCCTTGTACCAATCAAGGCTGCCATCTGCATGATATTTAACGGTAAAGACCCATTTGCAGCTAACAATAGACGCTCCGGAAGGGGGAGGAACAAGTGTCCAAGTGCCACGGGACTGTAATGCGGCCATTTCCTCTTCCATAGCAAGACGCCATTTGCTATCTTGTAGTGCCTCCTGATAATTGTGTGGAATTTCTACGGCAGATAGAGCTGCTGCAAATCTCTGGAAATCGCATGTAAGACGATGAAAGGAGACCTGAGAATCAAGAGGGTAGGAAGCACAAGTACGCCTCTGCTTCCCAATAGCTATAGGCACGTCCAAATCTCCATTAGCTGCATCCTGCTGTGTACCATGTATCAAGAGATCCTCATGCTCATCGTTAGAAATCAAGTTATCAGAACCAACCTGAGGGTTGATGGATGACTGGCCATGACCTTGAGCAGAGGACGACCGACGAGTATAATGCTTTGGCAGCGGGGGAACAATGGTCACTGGAGTTGGTAAAGGTGGAGGTGAAGGTATGACGGGAGATAGTGGTGGAGATGGCACCGACGGTAACTCACTCATGGGATGCGGCGGCATGAGTACCTCAGTATCATAAGGAGAAGTAGTCAGTTTGTCACCTGTAGGAGAGAAAAACATCACAGATTCAAAGAATGTGACATCCGCGCTAACAAAATATTTTCGACACAGCGGATCGAAGCAACGATACCCCTTTTGTGTCTTGGAGTATCCTACAAGCACACATTTGATAGCCCGGGGAGAGAGCTTATCAAGATCTCGTCCCAACTGATGGACAAAACCAACACAGCCAAAGACACGGGGTGGAAGTGAGAACAACTCCCTCTCAGGAAAGGCTAGAGAGAGAGGAGATTTCTCACCCAAGACAGACGAGGGCATGCGATTTACTAAGTAGCAAGCTGTGAGAACCGCATCACCCCAGAACGAGCGTGGAGCATGACTCTGAATAAGTAGGGTTCTAGTGATATCCAATAGATGCCGATGTTTACGTTCTGCAACCCCATTCTATTGTGACGTGTAAGCACATGAAGTTTGATGAATTATGCCACGAGAGGAAAAGAACAAAGACAGAGTTCTAGTACAAAACTCCAATGCATTGTCAGAACGCACAATTTTTACAGAAGAAAAGAAAACATTTTTAACTTCATTGATAAACATTTGAATCACATCTCCTATTTCAGATTTATTCTTCAATCAAAACACCCAAGACAAGCGAGAAAAATCATCTACGGCAACCAGATAGAATATGTGTCCCTGGTTGTCAGGAACACGACTTGGACCCCAAATATCAATATGGACTAACTCAAACAAGGAGCTACTGCTCCGACTCTGACGACACGGGAAAGTAGACCGATGATGCTTTCCCAACTGACACACTTCACATTGGAAGGACAACTTCAGAGAAATCTAGGGCAAAACACGACGCATCTTCTGAAGAGGGAGGTGACCAAACCGGAGGTGCCAGATATATGGAGAGTCTGATCCTGTAGAATAGAGAGATGCACCGACATAAGGAGTATGGATTAGACGATAGAGACCATTCTGCTCACAGCCATAGCCAATCACGTTGCCCGAGGGTATGTCCTGAAAAACAAGAGATGAGTCAAAAATAGCTCGACAGTTTAAATCCTTTGTAATCTGGCTAATGGACAGCAAGTTCATAGAGAAATCAGGAGCATATAACACATTCTGCAATCTCAATGAAGGTGTTAAATTAATCTCCCCCTGTCCTTTGATCGGGGAATGTGTCCCATTGGCTATCACTACCGTTCGTTCTGAAGAAACAGGCCTATATGACGTGAGTTGTTCTTTTTCCCCACAGAGATGATGTGTCGCTCCAGAGTCCATAATCCAGTTCGTAATCATAGATCCATCGCAAGATGTGAGAGCATGAGAGCTACCTGACGTATTGGCCGTGGCAGGTGAACTGGCAGATGCAGAGACGGCCACTTCTGACTGACCTTCAGGAGTTGTATCAGGAGGCATAATATTCCTTAGTCTGGCAACAAGATCATCAAATCGTTGGTCCAATGAGGAAGGTGCAGGAGACTCAACTTGTTCTGCTACCCGAGCTGATGCAGGCATGGAAGGTCGTATCCCGGTATATCGGCGATATATAGGCGATATATCGGTATCAACAGGTCACCGATATATCGTCGATATGTCCGATATCGGGTATCGACAGGCAAAAAAGGCGAGCCGAATCCCGATGTCGGCGATATGGCGTCGATATATTGCCGATATATCAGCGATATATCGGTAACGACATGGTACCGATACCGATATCGATATGTCCTTCCATGGATGCAGGAAAGCCATGCTTTGAGTAGCATGTATCTTCGGAGTGGCCAGGTCGACGACAGTAACTGCATGGTTGACGAATCCGACCCCCACGACCCCGGGGGCCACGACCACGAAAGGTAGAAGAGCCACCTCTACCCCTGGAGGCTGCCATCGCTGAAGGTGTCTGGCTGGCAGTCGAGCTAGGAACAGTGATTCGACTCAGTCGACGAAAAGCTTCCTCCATTGAAGGAATAGTAGCATCAGCTAGAATCTGAGACCGGGCAGCATCATATTCTGGATCAAGGGCAGCCAGGAATACACCTACCATGGTGGCGTTCCTGTATGTCTTCTGTTGTTCTGGAGTGGCTGTCAATGGCATGAAGCTATGGAGCTTCTCAAACATTCCTCTTAGGGAAGTGTATAGTGAGTGAAGAGGGCGTCCATTCTACTTGACTATGAAAATATCATGTTGCAGCTGAAGTATCTTGGTCTTGTTCCACACCTGTGAATATGTCGCCGCTAGAATATCCCATATAGCCTTAGCCGTGGGCTGATGTAGTACATCGTTGGCGATTTCTATCGTCAACGTCCCAGATAGCCAAACTTTGGCATACGCATCATCTGCCTCCCACGAGGCATGCGCCCCAGTCTTCTCCACCGGCTCATCTTCGGTAAGAATATGTTTCTTACCATTCAACTTCATAAGGCTCATGAACTGCATGGCCCAGAGCTCATAATTTGTCCCGTCCATATTCACAATAGGCGCTGGACCTCTGAATGCGCCAGTAGCGGGTACATCAACCTTG
Organism: Ottelia alismoides; assembly: GCA_037367405.1. Taxonomy (NCBI): domain Eukaryota; kingdom Viridiplantae; phylum Streptophyta; class Magnoliopsida; order Alismatales; family Hydrocharitaceae; genus Ottelia; species Ottelia alismoides. The sequence continues at coordinate 485,706 of JAZKJV010001032.1, read as the reverse complement.
TTCTCAGACATCTTGCCGAAAGAAGACTGCTACAGGTACGAGAAATAAAGGTTTGTGTGTCTACACAAACATATATGGGTTTGGGTGCACGTGTAGACTCATGCATGCCAACCCATCAACCAATTGACGAAGCCAAGGCGGTACACGCGCGCGAGACAGCACGCAATGCGCACGGTGCATGCAAGTCGAACGCGCTATGCACGCAGAATGAGTGCGCGGTGCGCACAAGAACGTGCGCGCGGTGCGCGCGAGGGCAGGCGCGTTGTGCGCGCAGAGCAAGCGCACGGTGCGTGCGGTATGCGCAAGGGCAGGAGCGTTGTGCGGGAGCGCGCGGGAGGCTTGCGCGGTGACCTTGCGGCGACGCAAGTCAGCGGCGCCGGAGAGAAAGCAAGGGCATGCGCACGAGCCGAAGAGGCGGCGCCGGAGAGGAGGTGCAGCGCCTGAGCGGGTTGGAGGTGGGGTTAGGGTTTCTTGGGAATCGAGAGCTCCGGTCTAGGACCACCGCTCTGATACCATGTTGGAGAAAATAAGAGCACTGGTTATTTCTGAGAACCCTAGGCTCTCTTATATAGTAGAGAGGCCTATGGGTAAATTACATAAAGCAGAAAATAGAAAACGATAATAAAAAAGAGATACATATGGAATATGAAAACACAAATATCTTCACACTATTAAATGAAATCAGTGTCAATACTAACCTACTAAGTCCTCAAATGCATCCAACATAATTGTCATAAACAGTGGCCTTATTAATAAGAAAACACCAACATGATAAGTTGAATTCATTTGGAATGCTAATTGGTTATGTATAGAATCAGGAAGTCGAAGTCTTTTCATCATTTGGTTGGATCATCAACAAGAATCCCTTGTCTCTTAAAAGATATAATTTGGAATATAAGGAGGCAAAATACATGATCTCTTCTCCTTAGTCAAAATTCATTATAGGAGAAATGTAATCTAATTAAGTCTATTAAGGATGGGAATCTTGTTAGGAAGAGGTTTAATATTCAACAGTTGATCTTTCACCTTTTTCTGTAAATTCTTGGGCGCCTGACGTGAAGGTAGTAGTTCTCTTATCCTTTAAAAGTATAATACATGAGTCGAAGTACAAGGCCAAATGTAAAATATATATATAATAACTTCTATGTCTGTGTCTTCTTTTTTAGCTTTGTATATATATATATATATATTATGGAGACAGAAATGACAGTAACTAGAGAGAATTTCTCATGCTTAGGCGAGGCTATCGGCAAATAGTCATGCTCGATTCTAGAATTATCAGTGAGTTTGAGGGTATCTCTTAGAGGAATGGCCCACTCGACTACATATGATTGTCTCTGGACTGAGAGAATTAATGGCTTAAATCTGAAATTCCAGGCAAGAAGATAATAAGCACATGTTCTTCCTGTGTCCCTTTATTTGAGAGGTTTGGAGGCTTTCGAGCATTCAATAGTTATATTATTCACTGTGGGAGGACATCTGAAAATCTATTAGATAGGATTAAAAACAAGAAGAGTTAATACATATGAATGTTGACTAGAATGATTCGATTCTGACTTCTAGCAGTTATCTGTGGGCTTTCCAAGAATGTGGATAGATTCTGATGTTTTTACTAGTATAAAATAATAATGAATTTGTTGAGTTGTATGATCTGGTGAAGATATAGAAAAAGTAGCAACAAAAGTTATAAAAAGAGAGCTTTTAAATTCCATCCCTTTGATTAAACAAACTAATTAATTTGCAAAAGAAATTCCCATGCATGGCAGCAATAGAAGGGATTAGGATTGTACTTAATGTTTGCTCCAATTTGAATATTTAAAATGGAAAAGATGTTACATGCAGGGGCTTCCAGATGTTGAGGGTTGAAATGAGATTTGTTGTTGTTGGAAATGGGACACAGAATATCCAGTTACTGGGCATCAACTGCAGGGGCTCTTGGAGGTCCTCCAATCTGCAACAGCAGCTTCAGGATCAGCTGCTTGTAGCAGGTGATCCAATTTCCAGCAACAAAAGAAAAGAGAAGAGATCTTTGGGAGAAATTTGGGGAAATGTAAGGAAAAGAAAGAGTGAGGGAAAGAGAAAGGACTGTGTCTTGTTGTAATTAAGAATGGAGAACATATAAGATACTTGTTACTTATGCTGACATCATTCATGACATAGCAGACCGACATCAAACTGTTGATGTACCCCCCCCCCTTTTAAGAAAAACAAGTGGTTGCCTGGACGCTCTGCTTACTGTAGCAATGAAAAATATTTTTTTATTCATTTATTTGAGATGTTTAATAATGTCCGTACTGGCGCCAAGAATGTCGGACTTTGATGTGCAAGATCTCGATTTGATCTTCTCTGAACGACGATCAGTACGAGTATAATGTTGATATACTTTTGATCACGTTTGCCCCCCGAAATTTTCAAGATACAGTTTTGGTTTGGGGTTAATTTTGCGATTTAAAAATATAGCAAATGATCTCCAATTGACGAATGGTCGATTCTATTGATCTTATTTCGTCGAATCGGATTTTCAGGTGGTCTCGGTTTGTTTTGATGTTTTCGAATTTGTGTCGCGGCTTTTCCGTGGCAAGCTTTACGATGCGATCGTCTTTTGGTCGATTTCGAATGGACGGCTTTTGATTTGTGATCAATAGATCAATTTAGGTCATTCAACGTTAACTAATAACTTTATTGAATTATACGGACCCTAATCGGGTTGGGTTCAGCTTTAATTGGATCCGGATGTTATACCATTCTGTTAAGAGGTGTAAGCACACGAGGTCTGGTATACAATATCAAGAGACCTAAATAACTCAGATAACTATAATGTGCAGAACTCTAACGAATTGTCAGAGCGAATAAAGTAGACAATATCAAATAAAATGTTCTTTGTTTCATTAATAAAAGAATTAATGGCAGACCCAACTTTAGACTTGTTTTTAAACATAAAGAGCCCAAGAAAGACTAGAATATTCATCCACAACAACAAGATAAAAATGGTGTCCCTAGAGATTAGGAACACAACTTGGACCCCAGATATATAGATGAATAAGCTCAAATAACTGACTATTGTTACGACTCTAATGATCATGGAAAGAAGATCGACGATGTTTCCCAAGCTGACAAGCCTCATACTAGAAGGAAGAGCGTGTGGAGATCTGTAGAAGGACATGATACCCAGCTTCCGCAAAGGAAGGTGGCGAAAATGAAGATGGCACAAGTAAGGAGAGAATAATCCAGTAGGAATTGTACAAGCACTGGCACTGAGAGACTGGATCAATCTGTAGATCCTCCGCTGCTCACAGCCACATCCAATCACCCTGTCTCAGAGTATGTCTTGAAATACAAGAGAAGAGGGGTTAAAAATGGCACGACAATGCATATCCTTCGTGAGCTAGCTAATAGAAAGCAAATTCACCTAAAAGTCATGAGCATACAAAACATTCTGCGGACACATGAATGGCGTCAAATGCACCTCCTCATGTCTTGTGATGGGTAAGTAAACCACATTCGCAATGGCGACCCATCTACAAGGAGGCATAGATCTATAAGAACTGAACCGGACTCTGTCTCCACACAGATGGTGAGAAGCACCAAAGTCCATGATCCATTATGTCCTATCTGCCCTGCTACAACTGGCAAAAGCATAGGTTATATTTGAGGAGCTCGAAGAGGATCTAGAAGCGCCTGCAACATTTGGGGAACAGATAGTGGTGCCGACAACATGAGTCATTATCCCCTTAGACGGGAGACAATATCATTAAGGTGTGAATCTATCTGAGGAGCCGAACTGTCAGGAGGCTCAATCTGCTCAGTCACACGAGCATATGTGGGGTATCACTACATCTGATAGCATGTGTCATCATAGTATCCTCGACGACAACAGGAGGTGCAGAGGCTGCGTTGACGTCCACCTCCTCTGCTTCGGGGACCACATCCTCTAAATTGAGTAGAACCTCCCATGTCACGAGACGCAACCATCACTGAGGAGGCTTGTGAGGTGGTAGCTGTGGGATATGAAGCATGTTGAGGCAATTGTAGGCCTCCTCCATGGAAGGCACGGTAGCGCCTATAAAAAGCTGTGTGCATGCTACCTCGTACTTTGGATCTAGGGATGCCAAGAAAACTCTAACCATCATGGAGTTCATGTATGCCATATGTTGGTCTGTGGAAGTGGTAATGGGCATGTAGCTATGATGCTTCTCTAAAATACCTCGAAGCAAAGAATAGAATGTATGCAGAGGACGAGCATTTTACTTGGTCGTGTTTATATCAAACTGTAGCTGAAGAATCTTGGCCTCGTTCTTCGTTTGTGCATATGTGGCTGCCAGAATATGCCATATTGCCTTGGTGGTGGGTTGGTTCACAATATCATTGGCGATCTTCGTGGTGAGAGTCCCAGAGAGACAAACATGTGTGTCTGCGTCGTCTTGCTTCCACAAAGCATTGTCCCAAGTCTTATCCGTCGGCTCAAGCATTGTCAGAATGTCCTTTTTGTTGTTGCACTGCAATTGCATGGACCACAACTCATAGTTGGTCGCATCCGTCTTCACGATGGGAGCCAGATCTTTGAAGGTACTGGACGAGTCACCCTTGTTTTCTGACATGATAAAAAGAATGTCGAAACGGAACTCGAATGGGGAAGTATACCAATCGAAGTGAGTTTGCACGATCATATAAAGGATTGGTTGTACGTGTAGTCTCATACAACCATCCTCCTCAATCCTCGATACGCGTTAGGACAAAAAAAGTGATGTATAAGTCTAAAATCACGCTTCCGGTCAAAATCAGACCGTTCCAGACTTTAGTTTGACAATGGAGAGGAGAGAAAACGGCCACAGGGGTTGTTGACGGCGATGAGGTGGACACGTAGAGTCCCGTGGTGGTGCGCGTAGGCGCACAACGGGGCAAGCTGCACGCAGAGGGGTGGCGACGCCTGGATGCTGCTCGAGGGTTGGCTGCAGCGCGACGCTGCTGCACGGGAAGAGAGGGTTGGCCCCTGCAAGTCGGTGGCGATGCGCGACACGTGAGAGGGCGGCGGTGTGATATGAAAACTCCGATCTAGGATCGTCACTCCGATACTATGTTGAGAGAAAACAATGAATTTCATATTCATGAGGCCCTAAGGTTCTCTTATATAGAGGAGAAACATGTTGAGCAAATTACATAAAGAGACGAAAAAAATAAAGAATACATAAAAGATAACTAATATCTCAACAATAATCAATAATAAATCTTCACAAACAAATCTCCAAATTTGACCGATCATGCAAAATCGTATCAGATATAAGGAAATATAAACATGGAAGAATACTGGAATTTTACATGGAACCCTACTCCATAAGGAGTGGGATGAAAAGATGAGAGAAAGCCTCTCAAGGGTCGGATCTTCTGTTATTTCTTTCTCTCAAATGTTAAAATGGGTGTGGGACCTCTTATATAGCCCCACTAATGATCCAGTCCCACTGATAAATGATGTGGGTCTAAACCAATGGATGTGGTAATTGGACATTGGAGGGATCCAATTACATATCTATGACGTATACCCCAACATTTCCCAATCAAGCAGATGAATCCACAAATTGTTCCACGATGAGGCATCCCTAATGGCAACCCTAATGGCAAATCCACGATGAGGCACCCCTAATGGCAACAATCTAAATGACACGGAGAAAATAAGTATCACTGCCAGCAACACCTTAACCAGTACCAAACGTCCACCTTGTCACAAGATAGATGCCTACCAACTAGGGACGAAAATGTGTATGGATATATCTGAATATCAGCTTATCATAATCGATAAAATACTGAATATGGATATATGTATTCAAATATTAATTGAATATGCATCGAATATGGATATCAATTGTAAAAGATTTCCAAATAAGGATATGGATATTGTAACATCCAAAAGATTCAGATTCAAATCCGAGTATTCAAATACACAATAATATATACATATACATACATGCACATATAATATTACGTTAGTAAACAACAACTAAGCTAAACCCAAGTCCATGCATCCCCCCAATCTCCAATAACCACTACGTCTCTTTGTCTCGACAACTTCACAGGAATTGTGAAGGAGAAGTCTCAAGTAGGCTTCAATCCCTTGATGACTATATCTATAGAGCAGTCCCACTTCAACTATAACTTCAATTGATTGGCTAAATATTTTACTGTAATATGTGTGTATTATAATGGTTCTTTTAAATCACTTCATACTGGTACTTATTCGATTCATATTCACTCTTTATATCTGAATTTCATATTTAGTGAATATTCAATCCTAATTCATATCCAATTATGTTAGGATATGGTTCCTTAAATTCATACATGACTCATATCTGTATCAGTATTTGATATAGATGAATCGAATATGGATATGGAAATAGATGTATCTGATCCATATTCGATTATATGGTTCCCTAGATTCATATCTGACTCATATCTGTATTGGTATTCGTATTCGATACAGATGAATCGAATATTGATATGGAAATAGATGTATCCAATCTGTTTCATCGCTTCTTCCCACCTGCTAATTTCTAGTCAAGCTTCTAAATAACTGGTAGCCAACCCGTCAGTCTCAAGCGACCACAAGTCAAGGTTAGACCCAAATACAGGATTGGCAAAGAACCACAAGCAGTTCCCAACTCAGTGCCACAACTTGTTGTAATCAAATCCATGTGACCAAACAGAAACACCGTCGACTTGCTTTTATCGAGCCCTAGTCTTGAAATATCAACAAAAATGTCAATCAATGTAGCCCTACCTCTCGACTCCTCTCTCCCCCCTCAATGGAAAAAGTAGTGCATCTGTGTACTATAAAATGGGATCAACATGTCATCTACCAAATACCATGCATAGAGACCTTCATGAACCACACGTACAAGAACATCAGCCGCCAACAAACATAGCATGGGTTCTAATGTACATCCTTGATGAACATCGCGTTGCGGTTAAAAAAACCCACATTGGTCACGCAATCACAAGCATTGAGTAAGAAGCAATAGTCGCATATCTTTTCATCCAAGTGAACCAGATGTCTGGGAAGCCCTACCTATTCAAGGAAGATCGCGAGAAACACCAATCCACACTGTCATACACTTTGGAAAAATCTACTTTCCAAGGCATTCGCTCACAATTCAATAAATCAAGTATTGCATTCCACTTGGTATTAAAGCACCAATGCTAACACATGTTTGTATCCCAAATCCCTCCATCCCACCCGTCCCACCTTCGACCAACTAGTAGCCACCATCGCACCCTCTGGCGATTGTGTTACTACCCACCAACACCTGCCACCACAGCTAGCAGTTGCAATGCATATTTTGCCATCCCTTGCAACCTATATCACCTCCAACATTATGCCTTGTTACCTTGTGTGGCTAACACGATTACAGAAGTCTAGAATTCGAAGTGGCATCACAAATTACTTGATAGAAGTAGCATGAGAAACACATTCTACGATCACCCTATAAATATATATGAGACCTACTAAACCTGTGACCACGGATCTTCCTAATGTCATATTGGGAGAGAAGCTTCGTATTCTCCTCGAGCCACACTCAAAGTTAAGACGAAGACAATAACATGGTGTATGCTTGAATGGTACAACAACAACAAAGCCTTTTCCCACAATTAAGTAGGGTCGGCTACATGGATTCTTCGCCTCCATTCAGATCTATCTTGGGTCAATCCCGAGCTTATATCCACAAAACAAAGATCCCTTTGTATGGTCTCTTTCCAATACTTCTTGGGCCGTCCCCACCCTCTCTTAGTCGGCTCAACATCCCAACACTCGCATCTCCTAACTAGTGCATCAGCTGATCTTCTTTGCAAATGACCAAACCATCTTAAGCGGTTTTCTCGTATTTTATCCTCGATCGGAGCAACACCAACTTTCTTTCTGATTGCTTCATTCTCAATCCGATCTTTACATGTGTCCACATATCTACCTTAGCAGTTTCATTTCTGCTACAGCCATTCTCATTCATATCTATGGTTCACAGGCCAACATTCAGATCCATAGAGCATAGCAGGTCTCACGGCTGCTTTGTAAAACTTTCCTTTAATTTTTAAAGGAATTTTCTTATCACATAGAACAGCAGAGGCTCCTCTCCACTTTAGCCAGCCTGTATTTATTCTATTAGTAACATCTCCATCAATTTCCCCATCATGTTGCAAAATAGATCCCAGATATCTAAAAGAATCTCTCTTCTGAATGTTATCATCACCGATCTTCACCTCAATTCCTTCACCATTGCTTCCATCAAAGGTGCACTCCATATATTCTGTCTTAGACCTACTTATACGAAATCCTTTACTCTCCAACTCATGTCTCCAGACCTCAAGCTTCTCATTTACTCCATCTCTAGTCTCGTCAATCAACACAATATCAACAACAAATAACATACACCAAGGTAACTCATCCTGAATGTGACTTGTCAACTCGTCCATAATCAAACTAAGTAGCCCTAGTCTTGAATTGAAATGTCGACTCGTCCATAACATACACCAAGCTTGAATGGTGTGTAGTGTAAATCCTCGTTGAGGCGATTCACTATTACATCATATAAAAATATATGGACCAATCTAAAGGAGTCATATTTTATCAATTGAAGAAACTAAGCTTTGTATTTTTGTCCTATCATGAGTTCATATATCTTAGACATGAGCGGAAACCTCTTTCATAGTATTACTCACAACTAAAGGTGCTCAAAAATAAGTAACATTCTTTAAGGTCGAATTGCACGTGTGAGCAGCAGAAGGCAGCTCTGAAAGAGATGGTGGTTGTGGCATTCACAGATTGAGTGAATTATGCTTACTACTAAGCATCGAGTTAGACGATGATGGGTACCATGCTACTCACTCTCGAGGAAGCATACCCTAAGCCTACCGCATCGGTATCACCCAATAACATGAGGTACCAGAGTCCTAGAGGATTACTCCTACTACTACTATTCGACGAGGTCGATGTATAACTAGATAATGTCGTGGTAGAGACTACACTAGAGCTACTGGATCGGTTGACAACATCATCGGGTAAACTAGCACTAATGGCTCTACTGGAATAGGTAGAACCCAGTGCAGTTATTGTGGTAGAATGGAGCATACCAAGACGTCCTAAACAAAGCAACACAAGTTCTATAGTGTTTGTATTGATATCATTAACAGAGATGGACATGATATGATGACTTTCTCTCACCAATCATGTCACCTAATCTAGATAACGTGATTGGGCATGTTGCTCAAACATTTAATACATATCCCGATATACCACCTGGGAATACAACCACTACTCTTATCTCTACCTCTACATCCATGTCAAGTATATTGGCTATTTCTATTTATTACATTGAGCATAATTGGTTAATATATTCTAGTGTATTGTGTCATCTCTTTAGAGACGGGAGAAAGCTTGACAGTGTTTAGAAGATTCCTCCTGAAAAGGTAGCTCATTTGGTACATAATCGTATATCCCATAAAATAAAACGAGAGGGCATGGTTACCCCACTCTCGATTTCTATAAAATCCAGAATAATGGAGGCCATGGCTTCGGGGATAGAAATGAAAAGGGAAAAGTCATTCTGGATGTTGTAACAGTTGTTGATATTTTCATAGCAAACACTCTTTTCAAGAAGAGGGAGGAGCATTTAATTACTTATAAGAGTGGCACGACTAGAACACAGATATATTACTTTGCGTTGAGGAGAAGAGATCGGTTGTGTTGCAAAGACTACAAAGTAATCCCAGGAGAGAGTTTGACAACCCAACATTGCTTGTTAGTCGTGGATGTGCAAATAAAAGAGCTGATAAAGAAAAGAAGGGTTTCCAAGATCACTAGAAATAGATGGTGGAATGTTCAATTGAAGCAATCAAAAGGTTTTAGAAGACTTCTTTTGGCATTTTAAAGAAAGTGCAAACGAGATGTAGGAGGCAGTAGCATCTTGTATCCGAATGGTAGCCAAAGAGATGTTAGGCGAGTCAAATAGAGGAGCTCCAGACCAAAAGAAGGCTTGGTGCCGGAGTGGTGGGGCGCAAGAGAATCTCAACACTAAAAGAGCATGCTTTAAAACTGTGGAAGGGGAAGAAAAAGTTGTATTCCATTTAACCATGGAGCTCTCTTATATAGGAGAAAAGATCAAAGGATAAATTACATAAACAGGACAATAGAAATAAACAATATTGGAAAAAGACAAAATAACATAAATATCTTAACACTCCCCCTCAAGCTGGAGCATATATATCTATCATGCTCAGCTTGGAACAACAATGATGAAAAGGGCCTCTAGCAAGAGCTTTAGTAAACATGTCTACAATCTGATCTCCTGGCGCTACATAAGACGTTGAGATAAGCCCCTTTTGGATCAAATCACGAGTATAGTGGCAGTTCACCTCAATGTGCCTTGTCCTTTCACGAAATGTTGGATCGCATTTGAGATGCATAGGAAGAGGTACTTCAATCTTTAAATCGGTCAAGACAGATTTGACCCACATCATCTCCGTACTACCTTGGGCCATTGACCTATATTCTGATTCCGCACTAGATCGAGCAACAACAGTTTGTTTATTACTCTTCCATGAGACCAATGAGCTGCCAACAAACACAATGAAGCTTGAAGTAGACTTCATGTCCTTAGGACACCCAACATAATCTGCATCTGCACACCCTATAACTGAGAGAGACGTATCTCCTCTAAACAGAAGACCTGCACCTGGAGATGACTTCAGATATCTCAAGATCATTAACACTACATCAAAGTGAGCCTGCCTGGGTTGCTCCATGAATTGACTTACTTTGCTCACAGCGAAAGATATATCGGGTCTGGTAATAGTTATATATAATAATTTCACTACCAGCTCTCTGTATCGTCTCTTGTCCACCTCCTTAGATTCATCATCATGGAGCTTCGCATTAGGATCCATCGGGGTAGTAGTTGGTCTACATCCTGACATGCATGTCTCAGATAAAAGATCAGTAACATACTTCCTTTGTGTCATAACCAGAACCTGCTGATTTCGTGCAAACTCCAGGCCAAGGAAGTAACGAAGCGTGCCAAGGTCCTTGGTAATAAACTATTGTCCAAGGAAATCCTTAGCTACTTAAATGTCTTGTTCATCACTGCCAGTGATAACAATGTCATCAACATAAATCAAAATGACTACAATACCTCTCTGGTTTCTCTTTACAAAGAGAGTATGATCTGCAGTAGATCTGACAAACCCCTTCTGTTCAATCAATTCTGAGAGCTTCTGAAACAAAGCTCTCGGACTCTACTTAAGGCCATATATAGCCTTATGAAGACGGCACACCATACTGGACTCCCACTCAGCAGCAAACCTAGGTGGTTGTTGCATGTAAGCCTCTTCCTGCAGATCACCATACAAGAAAGCATTCTTGGCATCTAATTGGAAAAGCGGCCAATCACGTACCACAGCAACAGCAATAAGAATCCGCAAGGTAGAATGACGCGCTACAGGAGAAAAGGTGTCCTAATGATCCACTCCATGGGTCTGGGTGAACCCACGAGCAACCAGCCTGGCCTTGTATCTGTCTACAGTACCATCAGCCCGATGCTTCATAGTAAATACCCACTTGCTCCCAACAACAGACGCACCTGGTGGAGCATGGACTACATTCCACGTACCTCGTGACCATGGAAGGACATATCGATATCGGCAACATATCGATACAATGTCGATACCAATATATCGCCGATATATCGGCGATATATCGACGCATATCGCCGAAACCCGGTATCCATTAGGCATTTTTCTCCTGTCGATACCCGATATATCCATATCGACGATATATCGGTGACTTGTCGATACCGTTATATCGACGATATATCACGATATGGCGATCCATGCTCGTGACTGTAAAGCTGCCATCTCCTCCATAGCCAGACGCCACTGACTGCTTTGCAGTGCCTCCTGATATGACAGTGGTATCTCTACGGCTGACAACTCCACAACAAAGTGCTGAAAATCCTTGAAAAGACGCTCCAAGGAAACATGAGAACCAATAGGGTGTATTGTGCATGCGCGTTTCTGCCGCCAAAGTGCAATAGGCATATCAAGATCGTCAGCGGGAGTAGTAGAGATAGTATCTGCATCATAATACCTCATTCTATACAAACAAATCACCCGTGCCGTCAGAAGAACTCAAATGCTCAGTACATACCTTTGGTGTGCTGGATGATGGAGGCGCATGAGCATGGGGCCTTCGCTGGTAGACCTGAGGAAAGAAAATAGGAGACGATGGTGGTGGCGGTGGTGGTGGTGGTATTGGAGGCGGTGATGGAGTAGAACATGATAATGATGGAGGAGGCATATAGATCTCTTCTCCATCCTCTTAAGGAGTAAGCCTGTCACCTGTGGGAGAGAAATACATAATGGACTCAAAGAAGGTGACATCAGCACTGACATAGCACCTGCGTCGGACAGGGTCAAAACAGCGATATCCCTTTTGGGTTTTGGAATACCCAACAAACACACATTTGACAGCTCTGGGAGAGAGCTTGTCAAGACCAGGAGAGAGTTGATGAACAAACGCTACAGAACCAAAAACACAAGGCGTAAGTGAGAAGAGATCTGTCTCGGGAAACGCAATCAAGAACGGGATCTTCTCTCCCAAAACCGAAGAAGGCATACGATTTACCATGTAACAAGCAGTTAGAACCGCATCTCCCTAATAGGAATGAGGAGCACGACTCTGAATCAAAAGGGTTCGGGTAACATCCAAAAGATGGCAGTGTTTCCTTTCGGCCACCACATTTTCTTGGAAAGTATATGCACATGATGTCTGATGCACAATACCATGAGACCTGAGAAATTGAGAAAGATGAGAACTGTAAAATTCTAGTGCATTATTAGAATGTATGAACTTGACTTTTGCAGAGAAAATGTTCTTTATTTCATTAATGAAAGACTGAATAACAGGACTAGCATCAAACTTGTTCTTAAGAAGAAAAACCCAAGACAATCGAGAAAACTCATCAACTGCAACAAGATAAAATATGTGTCCCTGATGATATGGGACACGACTAGGACCCCAAATATCAAAATGAAGCAACTCAAACAGACTCTGACTACTTGGACTCTGACGACTCTGGAAAGTGGAGTAATGATGCTTCCCAAGTTGGCAGGCCTCGCACTGAAAAGTGGAGCGAGGAGAAATCTACGGAAGAATAGGACTCAGCTTTTGCAGAGAAAAATGACCAAAACGTGAATGCTACATATATGGAGAAATCGATCCAGTGCGGAGAGAAAAAGAAGCACCAGCATACGGAGACTGCACTAGTCTGTAAAGGCCCCCTTGTTCACGGCCAGTTCCAATCACTCTGCCCGTGAGTATGTCCTGAAACACAAGAGCAGAAGGATCAAATATAGTGCGACAATGTAAATCTCTGGTGATTTGTATAATTGATAATAGATTCATAGAAAAGTGAGGAGCATAGAGAACACTCTGAAGCCTCAATGTAGAAGTCAACTGCACCTCCCCCTGACAAGTGATGGGGGAATGTGTCCCATCTGCTATCACAACTGATCGTCCAGGCTGAGTAGGACAAAAAACACTAAATTGACCTCTGTCACCACAGAGATTATGAGATGCACCGGAATCCATGATCCATTCCGATAAGTCGGCCCTGTAACAAATAGTAAAAGCATATTCTATACCCGATGTAGATGTAGATGCTGAGGCAGCAACCTCTGAGGATCCTGAAGGAGAGCTAGTGGATCTAGACATGCCAGGCATAATCTCTCTCAGTCATGCTACAAGCTCGTCAAATCTCTGATCAGATGCAGGTGATGGACTCCCAGTTTGTTGTGTCTGCTCTGCAACTCTGGGTGACGCAGGAAATCCATGCTTAGAATAGCAGGTTTCCTCAGAGTGGCAAGTCCTGTAGCAGTAGGTGCACGGCTGACAGGGTCGACCACCTCCTCTATCGCGGTTGGGACTTCCCCTGCCACGATATAATGTATGGTTGGCTCTACCACGTGACGCCGCCATATCTGAAGACGTCTGGTGTTGTACAATACTGTCGGAGGATATAGATAGTCTACTCAATCTGCGATACGCCTCCTCTATAGGAGGTATAGTAGCATCAGTGAGGATCTGGGCACGAGCTGCATCATACTCTGGATCCAGGGTTGCTAGAATTACTCCAGTCATCACAGAGTCTCTGTATGCCTTGAGCTGCTCAGGGGTAGCAGTCAAGGGTATGTAGCCATGTGACTTCTCGAACATACCCCTCAAAGAAGTATAGAGGGTATGAAGAGGGTGACCATTCCGCTTCGATGTGAAGATATCATGTTGGAGCTGAAGTATCTTCGACTCACTCTTCACCGGGAGAGTATGTCGTGGCAAGAATGTCTCACATAGCCTTTGCAGTAGGCTGACTCAATATACCATTGGCTATCTTCGTGGATACAATCCCAGATAGTCATTCGCAAGCATACGCATCATCCGCCTCCCATGAGGCATTTGTCCTAGTCTTGTCACATGGCTCCTCTATTGTGAGGATGTACTTCTTGCCATTACATTGCATCAAACTCATGAACTGCATGGCCCACAGTTCATAGTTGGATCCATCCATTTTGACAATGGGTGTCGGACCTTTGAAGACGCCCAGAGATGGGACTTCTGCTTTGTTGTCAGACATGATGACAACTATCTTCAAGATTGGGCTAGCAACAAGAGATACCAAGCATCTACGCTGACATACAGGAAGATGGTTGTGGGTGTAAACTCATACCACAACATCTTCCATCCTTCTGAAGAGTCCTTTGGATAACTAGGGTGTTTCTAGATGTTAACGTTACACCCTACATACCCAACAGTCCACGGTATGAAGCGTCAACACACCAACGCCCGCACACGAGACCCGCAAAGGGATGAAGCTAAGCTCGGGTGGTGCCGTGTGGGAGATAGGGCGCACGGATGGCGGCGGCGCAGGGCACTAGCGACGGTGTGGGCCGATGCGGGTGAAGCACTTGGCGGGACGACGGCGCTTGAAGCCCTCGACGGTGGTGGGGGTTAAACCCGCGGCGGCGAGGAGGGGGTCTAGGGTTTTTGGTGGGGGATCGGATCTTAGGGCACAGGCTCCGGTCTAGGACCGTCACTCTGATACCATGTGGAAGGGAAAGAAAAAGTTGTATTCCATCTAACCCTAGAGCTCTCTTATATAGGAGAAAAGCTCAAATGGTAAATTACATAAACAGGATAATAGAAATAAACAATATAGGAAAAGACAAAATAACATAAATATCTTAACAAAAACTGTCTATAGAAAGAACAGAGGAAATTGTCACAAACTACAAAATATTGAAGAAGGAAGCAAAGAAGGTTGTAAGCGAAGATAATTCAAGCATATGAAGTTTATATAAAAATCTCGACTCTAAAGAGGGACAAAAGAATAAATTCAGGTTGGCCAAAGCAAGAGAAAGAAAGACCAAAGACCTTTCTCAAATGAGATGCATTAAGGATGAGGAAGGTCATGTTTGTTACTCAGAAGCATATAGAGACATATGGAAGCAGTATTTCCATAAGATGTTCATTGGGGAAGGAAATAGAGAGATTACTTTGAGATATCTAGCAAGTAGTGAAAGTTACTTGAATCGTGTAAGCTATAGAAGAATACAAAGGAAGTAGAGGAGGCTTTGAAGGTTATGAGACTTAGGAAAAATGTAGGACTTGATGACAGTCATATAGAAGTATGAAGAGTTTTATATGAGCATGGTATGACTTGGCTTACAAATTTATTCAATGTTATTTGGTGAAGCAAGAAAATGCATGAAATTGGAGGAGAAGTATCGCGGTGCCTCTTTATAAGAACAAAGGAGGTGTTTAAAATTGTTCAATTACAGAGGTATCAAGCTAATGAGTCACACAATGAAAATTTGGGAACGTGTGATCGAAAGAAGGTTGAGGCAAGATTCCAAAGTAAAATAAAATCAATTCGGAAGATTCCAACGCCATATACATTAACTTCATAAAGGATATGTATGATAGGGCTTCATCTTGTGTCAGGATGCAGTCTAGGAAGACTGACTATTTTAACATCAACATTGATCTGCATCAAGGTTCAGCTTTGAGTCCATTTCTTTTATTTTAATTATGGACGAGTTAACAAGTCACATTCAGAATGAGATACATTGATGTATGTTATTCACTGATGAGATTGTGTTGATTGATGAGACTAGAGATGGCATAAATGAGAAGCTTGAGGTCTAGAGACATGCATTGAAAATTAAAAGATTTTGTATAAGTAGGGCTAAGACTGAATATATATAGTGCACTTTTGATGGAAGCAATGATTGTTGGGAAAATAGAATAAGTTATTTATCCTTGGGAACCTAGATTCTCTTATATAGAAGAGATACCAATGGGTAAATTACATAAGACAGACATAAATAAAGAAAATAAACAAACAATACATAAACATAAATATATCTTTATACTCACACTCAAGATGGAGCATAGATGTCAACCATGCTCAGCTTGGATGAACACTTCTGAAATGGTCCTCTGAACAAAGCCTTGGTGAAGATATCTACAGTTTGGTCTCCTAAACTGACATGAGAAGTAGAAATAAAGCCTTTCCGGATCATGTCACATGAGTAGCGGCAGTCCACTTCAATATGTTTAGTTCTCTCATGAAACGTAGAATTGTTTGCAATAAATATGACAGCTTGGTTATCACATTGCAACTGCATAGGAAGAGATACATGTATATGTAGGTCTGCTAGCTCGAATCCATATCATCTCTGTACTCTAGGCTCTCTTATTTATTCATGGGAACCATAGGCTCTCTTATAGTTATATAGAAGAGATACCAATGTTAAATTACATAAGACAGACATAAGTAAAGAGAATAAACAAACAATACATAAACATAAGCATATCTCTACACTTCCCCTCAAGATGGAGCATAGATGTCAATCATGCTCAGCTTGGATGAACACTTCTGAAATGGTCCTCTGAGCAAAACCTTGGTGAAGATATCTACAGTTTGGTCTCCTAAACTGACATGAGAGGTAGAAATAAATCATTTTTGGATCATGTTCCGTGTGTAGTGGTAGTCCACTTCAATATGTTTAGTTCTCTCATGAAATGTAGGATTGTTTGCAATAAATATGGTCTGGTTATCACATTGTAACTACATAGGAAGAGGTACATCTATATGTAGGTCTGCTAGCTCGAATACACGTCATCTATATACTCACTTATGCCATAGACCTATATTCCGATTCAACACTTGATCTAGCAACCACAATTTACATTTTACTCCTCCAAGAAACAAGAGAACCGTCAACAAATACAGTGAAGCATGAAGCAGGGCCTAAATTGTCAGTTTCGGTCACCGCTTCCGTGACCAACCGAAAGGGAATTTCGGTCGAATTTCGACAGAAATTTCGGTCATTTCGGTCATTTTTGTACTAGGGCCCCCATATTTCGATCATTTCGATCGAATTTCGATTTCGACGGGATATCGATTTTCGACAGAAATTTGACCGAATTTCGCTGAAATTTGAGGCCATGGCCTAAAGTGGACTTCCCGTCCTTAGGACATTCTACATAGTCTGCATCTGCACAAGCTGAAATAGTAAGAGTTGCTCCTTTCCTGAATAGCAATACTGCACCTGGAGATGACTTTAGATACCTCAGTATGATATATATATATATAGCATCCATGTGTACCTGTCGGGGCTGCTCCATGAAATGACTCACTCGATTAACTTCAAAGGAGATATCAGGTCTAGTAATATAGTAACACAGAGAAGCTTTCCACTAATTCTCTATATCTTCTTCTGTCTACCTCATTTGTCTTATCATCACATAGTCTCAAACTGGGATCCATAGGAGGAGTAGCAGGTCGACATCTAGCATGTCTGTGACATGCTCCCTTTGGGTCATTGCAAGACCTTGCTAGTTGCTAACTCATGGCAAACTCTAAGCCCAAGAAATACCTTAGGGTGTCAAGATCCTTGGTGAGAAATTGATGACCTAGAAATTCCTTTGCCCTTTTTATCCCATGAACATCATCTCCTGTAACAAGTATGTTATCAACATAGACCATGACAACCACTGTACCTCTAAAGGTTCGCTGTATAAATAGTGAATGATCTACGTTTGACCTCTTGAACCCATGCTTTTCACTTAAATCCAAGAGCTTCTGAAACCATGCCATTGGACTCTGCTTAAGCCATATATTACCTTGTGAAGTCGACAAACCTGTTGGCACTCCCCTCAGCAGCAAATCCTGAAGGTTGTTGCATGTAGACTTCTTCCTAGATATCACCATGAAAGAATGCATTTTTGGCATCAAGCTGAAAAAAGGTCAGTAACATACCACCGCAACTGAAAGAAGAACTCGAAAGGTAGAGTAGCGCGCAACAGGTGAAAAAGAGTCTAGATAGTCTATCCCCTACGTCTGAGTAAAATCCTCAGGCAACCAATCTGTCCTTGTAATGATCAAGGATCTCATCTGCATGGCCATTCACGGTAAACACTCATTTGCAACTGACTATAGATGCCCATTGTGAGCGGCGACAAGCTCCAGGTACCACGAGACTGCAGTGCAGACATCTCTTCTTCCATGGATAGACGCCACCAACTGCCCATCAAGGCTCCTCGTAGTTCCATGGTATTTCCACAACAGATAGAGCAACTGCAAACCTCCTGATATCCCTTGTCAAGCGATGGAAGGAGACTTGGGAAGCAATAGGATATGAGGCACATTTTCCGAAGTGCAATAAGTACATCAAGATCATTGGGAATTCCTTCAATCTCCTGTAAATCAACCTCTTGCAAGGGTCCCGTTGAGACACATCTCCAGACCCATCGTTAGAAACATTGTATTCAGTACAAACTTGAGGCATGCTGGATGACGGGCGATAAACATGAGCAGGAGCAGGCCAACGACTATAGTACTGTGGTAAGGGTAGGATTGGGAAAATGGGAGGTAGCGGGACTGGAGGATGCGATGGAGGAGATGGCAACGATGGTGGTGGCGGTGGTGATGGAGGTAGTGACGGTAATGGTGAACTCATAGGTGGAGGTGGCATGTAGACCTCATTATCTGAATCTGAGGAAGTCAACCTATAACATGCAGGAGAAAAATACATCACTGACTCAAAAATGTGACATTTGAGCTAACATAATACTTCATGTGTAATGGATCATAACATCTATATCCCTTCTGAGTCTTGGAATACCCAACAAAGACACATTGATAGTTCTAGGAGAGACTTGTCAACACATGAGACGATTTATGGAAAAAGGCAACGGAACCAAAAACACGAGTGAGTGAGAACAAATCCTCTGGAAATGTCAGTGAGAAGGGAATTTTCTCACCCAAAACAAACGAAGGCATCCGATTCACAAGATAACAGGCAATAAGAACCACATCACCCCAGAACGAATGGGGGACATGACTTTGAATAAGAAGTGTGTGGGTAACATCAAGTAGATGATGATGCTTTCTTTCTACAATGTCGTTTTGCTGAGAAGTGTTAGCACAGGATGTTTGATGAATAATATCGCAAGATGAAAAGAACTGTGAGAGCGCACGAGTAGAGAATTCCAATGCATTATTAGTTCTCCACACTTTCGACAGAAGAATAAAAAACATTCTGCACTTCATTGATAAATGTTGTAATTAAATTTCCAACCTCAGATTTATTCTTCAACAAAAAGACCCATGACAGACGAGAAAAATCATCAACAGCAACTAAATAAAACATGTGATGATCAGGAACACAACTCCGAACCCAAATGTCAACATGAAATAACTCAAAAGGGAAGCTACAGCTCCGACTCCGATGACTAGGAAAAACAGACCGATGGTGCTTTCTTGACTGACACGCCTCGCATTTGAAGGAGCGAGGTGAGATTTCAAGGAGAACTTGACACAACTTCTATAGGAAAAGGTGACCAAAGCACAAGTGCCACATGAATGAAGAGACAGGTCATGTAGAATGGGAGGATAGGCCAACATATGGAGTTCGGACCAGTCGATAGAAGCTGCACTGCTCACGGCCACAACCAATCACCTTTCTCCCATTGGAATCTGACTAATAGATAATAAATTCGTAGAAAACGTTAGGTGCATGCAACACATTCTGCAGATGCATCGAACGCGTCAAACTAATCTCCCATGTCCTGTGATCGGGGAGTGAGTGCCATCGGCTATGACAACGGTTCTCCCTGGAGGAACATGTCTGTAAGTTGTAGGCCTCCTTCTCGATAGTCAATACATAGTCTCAGTGACCCATCTTTCTTAAGCACAAAAGTACAATTGGCACCCCATGGTGACGTAGTCGGGCAAATGAACTCTTTATCTGAGAGCTCTTGTAGTTGCTCCTATAATTCATGAAACTCGATCGGTGCCATACGATATGGCATAATAGAGATTGGTTGGGTATCATGTACAAGAGAGATTTCAAATGCAATCTCTCGCAAGGTGATAATCTAAGTAGTTCATTTGGAAGAACATCTGGGAATTCACATATTATAGGCACATCTTTTATCATCTACTCTATTTCTGTGGTATTAGACATGTAGGCTAAATAGCCTTGGCACCCGTGCAACACATCGTTATACCTTCAGAGCAGAGATACATACTATTTTTTCATTAGAAATCTTTCTACTAAACAGGAATTCTATAAAATTAGGAAGGCAAAATGTTACAATCTTCTGGAAATAGTCAAGGCATGCATGATTCCTTTCTAACCAGTATATTCCAAGGATGACATTAAAATCATCCATCTCAATGTGTAGTAGAGAAGCAGGTAACTAATGTCCCGCAATATGTACCACACAATCATCTAAGATCTCTTGAATTATAAATGCTTGTCCTCCTAGTCCCTTAATCAGATAAGGGTTTTGTACTTCTATTGGAATTTGGCCCAAAGTGGGTAATAGATGTCGAGCTACAAATGAATGTCTGACACCAAAATCAAATAAGACATGTATGGGAAGACCAAGGATAATAACGGTAGCTCGTAGAACAATACATGAAGTGTAAGTGTGTTCTTCAGTGATGACATTAAGTTGGTGATTGGGGACCGGTAGACTAGAGCATGCAACACTCTGTAAGGGTTGTTGGGTAGAATACAATCCTTGTAAACCTTGGCAAATATCCTTTCTTAAATGTATCCCATGGAACATAATCTACTAATTGCTTAGAAATAGCTCTTCACCATCGTCTTACATAGTCCGCTAGAGAGTAGTCGGCAAAATGTACCCAAGTGTTTGTAGGTGCATGTATTATTCTCAACATCCTGCTAACATCATCAAGACATAATTCTGCCTTAGCAGGTGTCTCTATGCCTTTGAACCAAGGAATCATTCCCTTTCGGTAATTGTCAAGTAATTTTTGAAGTATAAGAATAGCCTTCTCCATTTCTCCTTCAGTTGGGGTAGAAGTATACTCAATGGAGGGATAGTAACTAGATTTTTCATTGGAAAAGTGAATAGAACCCACAACCCTAGCATTTATAGGTCTAGATGCCTGGGGGTCTCTCAACATCAAGGTTAGAAATCTCGATTTTAATTTCATTTTAGTGGCCTGTATACCGAAATTTTGATATTTCAGGAAATTTCGATGATTTCGGTGGGAAATGTCGGAAATGACTCAAAAAGCCATATTTTTCACTTTTTGTAAATTAAGATCATCCCAGTTATTAGAATAATAAATAACTTATAAAATACACAATTATGTCACACATATTGCACATCTATACCCCTTATATCGTACATATCAGTCACATCAGTCATATCGATCATATTGTACAATATGTTAGATATTGCAAATGGAGTAAATCTGAGTTCTTCAAA